>JAOTQJ010000083.1:10933618-10945590 GCA_025642045.1 Solanum sejunctum
AGACACTTTTTCTTGATGTTTAGTATGATTTGCAAAGGTAAAAGCTCAGATATTTTTGACTGATACTTATATATATATATATATATATATATATATATATATATAAATGAGTTACAATTTTAGACACGTGAGTTTGAAAAGTTTTATTAAAAAAATATTATTTTACTTTTAAATTTAAACAGACAAATATGTTTCAAATAAACTCTAATTTACATGTATCACAAAAATAAACTCCAATCATCAATTTATAAACATAACATTAATTCTAACAAACATGTTTTACTTTATAAAACACAATCCATTTTTTATTTATAAATGATAAAATCTCATATCAAGAACTCAAATTGAATTTGTGACTATAAATGAAAATTCACAACAAATCAAGTCATAATTCATTAATATGCTCAAAGTTTATATTATTTTTATTATAATTTGCTTATTATTTTTTTAGTCCATTTAAAAAGAATATCTGTTTTATTTCTTGACAATTTTTAAATTTTAACTCGTGATTTAATATATTTAAGATCATAAAATTAAGGAGCATTTTGGCATATTCTAAATTTTTTTAGTTTAAGCTCACGAGATTCAAAAGTTTTTATTTGATTTTCTTAAATTCATTGCAAGTTAAAATCAAATATATTTAAAATGTCTTCTTTTTTTTAACAACTCTTCAATTTCAAGTATCCACATGATAATATTAAGACTATAAAATTAGTTGACATTTTGATACATTTTATATATTTTAATTTAAATTCATAAAATTCAAAAATCATTCTTTATTTCTTTAAACTTCTGCCAAATCAAAATCACACAAATTAATTGAAACTGTTGAAGTATTATCAAATCATCTTGTAATAATAATAATAATAATAATAATAATAATAATAATAAGTTAAAAGCCAATCAATACACTAAACTCAAGACTTAATTTTTATTACATGGACTTGGGGATTTGTTATAGTACCTCACCAAGCCTTTTTATTTCTCTCATCACTTTGTCTTCAAACTCTGTTTTCAAAGACTCTATTTCCAGTTTGCTTTCTGGTATTTTCAATCTCATTCCTTGAATGATCATCCATCATCATGCATGTTTGTTATGGCTAAAGTTTCTACACAAACATTGCATGCATATGGATGAATTTTTCTCTTGTTTATGTATATTGCATGTATCACTTCTAATGGCACAAAGGTTTTTCTTTTTTTGGGTTAAAACTTAGAGAAAGATATTGTGGAATTTCAACATGGGAAAGGGTTCAGAGAAAGATGGTGTAAGGGTAAACAAGACTCCAGTAAAGCTAGAGGTTGAGTCCCACTTTCAACACAGTAAGTAAGCACATTATTTTGTATGTGGCGGAGCCAACATTTTTGTCAAGAGTCTTCATACTTTTAGAATATGGATGAGTGATTTTTATATTAAGGGGTTGAACAATTGATATATATATCAAAATATCTATATTTAATATTCGAAAAAAGTTTTCTCACAACGGACGTTCATGTGACCACCTAGCTCTGCCCCTGTGCTATTACTTAATTTGAGGCTTCATGGAATTAATTAGTTTTCAATTCAGAATTAAACTCAACATCCCCTGTCATGTTGTTGTATATAAAACACCATTGCTGCTTGACTTTAATTGTTTTAAGTCACATGCATCAAATGTTATGAGTGCTTTAATTTACAAAGACATAATATATAAACAGACACTTAGATTTAGTTTCAGCTGGTTAGTAAGCATTTTATATTTGAGTATGCACATCTGGACACCTCAAACTTATTATTTACTGGGTTAGTTGAACACTCCAACTTACAGAATGATGTAGATAATCCCAAAATTCATGTGTCATGTCAGCATCAGATGAGGCACAGTGAGGACGGATTGGATGTTTAGTTTCCAATTGAGTTGGGATCACATTGACATGTCTAGATGTGGACTCTCAAAGTTGGAGTACTTACTGGCCAGCTGAGGCTAAGTTTGAATGTCTGTTTATGTATTATGTCATTGAAGAACTCTTGATTGGTTGTTTGCAGCATTGTTGTCAAGTGACCGAGAGAAACTTTGTTGTTTTCTTTTGATGTTTCATCAGTTCAATGTGTATATACATACTAAATGTCTTCTTGCCCACAGATAATAGTTATTGGCTTCGACCGAGGAAAAGAAAGGACATTGCAGGTGATTAATATCTAATAAGTTCGAAATGTTACGTATTCTTGGGATTAATTTATTCTGCTTTACTAATTAGACCATTTTT
Organism: Solanum sejunctum; assembly: GCA_025642045.1. Taxonomy (NCBI): domain Eukaryota; kingdom Viridiplantae; phylum Streptophyta; class Magnoliopsida; order Solanales; family Solanaceae; genus Solanum; species Solanum sejunctum. Next base: position 10,935,866 of record JAOTQJ010000083.1, read on the forward strand.
GACAGTTAAAAGGTACTTTCTTCGTCAACGAAAAATCGTAAAGGAAAGGCTTAGCTTGACAGCAGATGATGAAGAAAAACACAGATGTAAAGGCTTGAAAAAAAGCTCATCAAGAAAGCTTGGTTCATTATCAGTTCCTTCCAAGACTCTACAAGTAAAAGTTTTCTGCAATTTCTTTAATTGTCAATCCTTCAAATGTTCATTTGTTTCTGATCCAAAGTATGTTACTGCTCTCCGTTGCAGGTGTACCATAGAAGACGTAACAAGAGCGGAAAAGTTCAGCCATTCATTGAAGGGCATAATAAGCCTGTTCAGGCAAATTATTTTACTACAAATGTTGTTCCATTGTCCTCTTTCTCTGTTTCTAACCCAAACTATGCTACTAACTATCAGTTGCAGGTGTACCATCGACGATTTAAGAAGAATCAGAAAAATAATAAGTGTAAAACAGTCGAGCCATTGTTTCAGGAAGGGAAGAACAAGAAGAGGAAATCATCAACATTTTCTACTTCAGAAGGTAATGAAGATAGCGGTGGTTATACTACTTTGGATTAATATTGTGACATAGCATTTAACAATAAATTATATATTTCCTTTGATATAACTTTTTAAAGGTTTAAAGGACAGTCCGAAGAAGGATGTCAGCCTTTCCATTCACAAGAAACCGAGGCTTCAAGAGTTTAGCAGTAGAAGTGGACTTATAGTGAAACATAGTAAGAATTCTCAAATCCATCACAAGAAGAAAGATGCACAAGTTCCAATCAATGAAACACTAAGTGAGACAGACAAAATGATCTTGAGAACAAAAGTAATCCTTGATGAGGAGACAATACGAGAATGGAAATTTCTGATGGAAAAACAGGAACATGAAGATTGCAAATCTGAAAAATGTGATGGAAGATGGGAAATAGAGAGAACATTGTTCCATGGACGGGTGATATCATTCATTTCTCGCATGCATCTTATCCAAGGTATCATTTTGTTGTAGTATTTTAATTACAATTCTCCGACTCTTTCCTTCATTAAACTCAGTATCAAACTGTGATCTACTTATTGTATTGTATGCAACTCTGTAAGTTACAAATGTATGTAGCATAGATATAACTCATCAATTCAAGGATACAGAAATATCCTAGAAATTTGACAAACTAGCATGTGTCCATAAAGCGTAGCCACAGTATTGCCGCCAGAAAACTCTGGAGCATTAATGAAAGATCAGTCTATCATACCAAATGCAAGCAAAAAATTACTGCCAACTATTTGTGAAGTACACCTTGCTCAAAAAATTCATCGAGAATATCGTCAAAGCAAAACAGTATCTCCAAGGATGAAAACACTACAACAACAACAACAACATACCCAGTAGTATCTCACAAGTGGGGTCTGGGGAGGGTAGAATTTATGCAGACCTTGCCAGTACTATAGAAGTAGAGAGGCTATTTCCTGGGAACCCTCATCTCAAAACTCGTAAGCAGAAAGAACTAGATATGATAAAAAGGAAAAGAAGAGAACGAAAAGAGCGACTAATAATGACAGTACGTAAATAAGATTAAACTAACACATAATACGACAGATAATGCGAACACATGACAAAAAAACACCTAACCCTACCATTAGCCTGCTACTCTAATTCGCGATTACCACTTCTTTCTATCGAAGGTTATGTCCTCAGTGAGATCAAGTTTCGACATATCATGTCTAATCACCTCCCCCCAGTACTTCTTCGATCTACCTCTACCCCTCCGAGTATCTCCCAAAACCAACCTCTCGCACCTCCTAACAAGAGCATCGGTGCTCCTTCTTTGCACATGTCCAAACCATTGCAGTCTCGCTTCCCTCATCTTTTCGGCCACTGGGGCCACCTCAAGCTTCTCCCGAATGGTATATTTCCTAACCTTGTCATTCCTGGTGTGACCACAGATCTATCTCAACATCCTCATCTCTGCAACATTCATCTTCTGAACATGTGCCTTTTTAATTGGCCAACACTCCACTCCATACAATAATGATGGTCTAACCACCATTCTGTAAAACTTACCTTTGAGGTTAGGTGGTATCTTCTTGTCACACGATACTCCAGAGGCAAGCCTCCATTTAATCCATGCCGCCCCAATACGATATATGGCATCATCGTCGATATCGCTACTACTCTGAATGATGATGGACCCCAGATACTTAAAGTTATCCCTCTTGGGGATAGGTTAAGTGGCAAGCCTTACATCAAAGTTTGCTTCACCCCTCTCAACACTGAATTTGCACTCTAAGTATTCATTTTTGGTCCTGTTCAATCTGAATTCTTTGGACTCCAAGGCGTGTCTCCAGGCCTCTTACCTATCATTAACTTTAGTCCGAGTTTCATCAATCAGTACTATGTCATCAGCAAATAGCATACACCATGGTACCTCCTCCTGAATAGATCGCGTCAGCTCATCCATTACTAAGAGAAACAAGAAAGGGCTAAACACAGATCCTTGGTGGAGTCCCATCTCAACAGGAAAATACTATGAGTCTCCTCCCACCGTTCTGATCCGAGTTTTGGCTCCATCGTACATGTCCTTAATCGCCCTGATATAAGCTACTAGGACACCTTTCACCTCTAGACACCTCCATAAGACATCCCTTGGGACTTTGTCGTATGCTTTCTCGAGATCAATGAACACCATATGAAGGTCCTTCTTCCTTTTCCTATATTTCTCCACTAACCTCTGAACAAGATGAATTGCTTCAGTAGTCGCCCGCCCCGGCATGAATCCAAACTGATTCTCCGAATAGATACTACTCTTCTCACCCTCATCTCCACTACTCTCTCCCAGACCTTCATAGTGTGGCTTAACAACTTGATACCCCTGTAATTGCTACAGTTCTGAATATCTCCCTTATTCTTGTACAATGGAACCATTGTACTCCTCCTCTATTCATCAAGCATCTTGGTAGTCTTCATAATAACATTGAAGAGTCTAGTCAACCACTCAATGCCATCCTTGACCATGTTCTTCCAGAAGTCTACCGGAATCTCATCGGGCCCGTTCGCCCTCCCCCTTTTCATCCTACTAATAGCCCGTCTTACCTCCTCAACTCTGAACCACCTGCAATACCCAAAATCATGATGATTTTCGGAGTGTGTCAACTCAACAAGCTCAATATCTCTATCTCCTTTTTTCTTTAAGAGTTTATGAAAGTAAGCTTGCCACCTTAATTTAATGGAAGTGTCATCCACCAACACCTCACCCTCCTCATCCTCGATGAAAACACTATTACTCATTAAAGACTCGTCTTTTGAAATATCAAAATGACTGTTTATGCATCATTTGATATGAAGACAAGTTCACGTGTATCTTGGAAATTTCTCTTAGTGAGAGTCATACTAAGGCTTTGATTGTAATCTTTTCTGACTTTTAGTGTTTCCCTATAAATAAAACATGACTAGAATGAGATAAATGTAATTTATAGATGTTAAAGAAGGGTATCTGAAATTGGAGTACTTCTTTATCAGCATGAGTAAGATAACGCTGACCAAAGATATCATTTTCTTTCATTATCATGTAACGAGAATATGTTTAGTCGGTGTCTTCAGGAAGACATAACTAGGGGTAGATTATGTATTGACAGGTAATAGACAGTTCTCGCAGTGGAAAGGTTCAATTGTAGATTCTGTGGCTGGGGTTTTCTTAGCTCAAAATGTCGCGGACAACTTATCAAGGTATTAAAGATTGTATGCAAGGAAATTTTCACAAGGGACTCTTAATGTGTTCATTGGGAATCTGAATAATAATCTCAATTTGTCTATGCTGATGCATTTGCAGCTCTGCTTTCATGTCCCTTGCTGCTCAATATCCTTGTAATGCAGTCAAATTCAAATCAAAATTTTACAACAGAAATGGAAAGGCCAAGATGGAGAAATCTTCAAAAGGAAGTTGTAATATTAAGAACGAGGGGATAAATGGAAGAACAAATCCGAATAGGGGGAAGAATAAAAAGGGGACAAGAAATCAGCAAGCTGAACCAATCTTAAGAAGGAAAAGTGAAAATGCAGACTTGAAAAGTGAAGCCATTGAATGGAAAAACATAAGGAAGTCATCTTCCTTTGTTAATCCCAAAGAGAGAAATGATAACACATTAGATGCAATAGATTGGCATGCAGTCCATGCTGCAACAGCGGAAGAGATATCGAAAGCTATCATGCATAGGGGAATGGACAAAAAGCTTGCAAAAAGAATTAAGGTTAACGATTTTTTGGCTAAAAGTTATGCGGCAACCAGTCAGCATTGCAATAAACTAACTGCTCACTTCATTGCAGAATTTTATCAACCGCCTGATCCTGGAACAAGGGAATGTGGATCTAGAATGGTTACGTGAAGTTCAACCGGAAAAGGCTAAGTAATGTCTGCAATTTCATTTTGTATGAATTCGATAAAGTTATATAGTTTGTGAGATAGGAAAGAAGTTAAGTGACTTTGCAAGTGTAGTTGATCGAGAAATCTGTTTCTTTCAGGGAGTACTTGCTGAGTATTTATGGTTTGGGAATGAAAAGTGTGGAATGTATAAGGTTGCTAACTCTCCAACACCAAGCTTTCCCAGTAAGTTTATATAAGAAACACCAATCAGTACGGTCTATGAGTTTTATCATTAACACTCTATTATTATTTGATTAGGTTGATACAAATGTAGGACGAGTACTCGTGCGACTGGGTTGGATACCTATTCAACCACTTCCTAGAGGACAAGAGATGCATCTTTTGAATATGTAAGAATTTGGATTTATCAGTTGTTGCTGTCAAAGTTTCATTTTCAAGTTTTTTATCTCCATGCTCCTGAGTGTCATACTTTAGGTACCCGAGTGTCAAAGATGTTCACAAGTATCTCTGGCCACGATTATGCAAACTCAATTACCTGACACTGTAAGGATCGATATTTACTTTTAATTTAATAGTTTATTATTTGTGACAGAATATTAGTGAGAATCATTGTGTATTGCTTGTAGATATGAATTTCATCATCAGATGATTACCTTCGGAAAGGTTTGTTTGTCGCCATTTATATTAAATAGCTTTTCTTGATATTTTCGGACTTTAATTTGGTTGCATACAGGTATTCTGTACAAAAACAAGCCCCAATTGTAATGCATGTCCAATGAAAGCAGAGTGTAGACATTTTGCAAGTGCTTTTACAAGGTACTTAACAGCGCACATATTCTGTGCACGTAAATAGAATTTCAGTTAATTTAGTGATTAGCCTGTACATTGTACCATTCAGTTAATTAGACTGTACATTGTACCATTCAGTTAGGACTGCTCACGTATCTTTATCTCCTCTTATTTTAGGAGTTAGCTTTGCACAATCTGTTTTATTTGCTTTCATAAGCCTATTGAACATTGATGCAGTGCAAGACTTCTCCTGATGGGGCCAGGGGAAACGAGCTCTGCAAATATCGATACTGCTTTAGTACCTGTAGACAGTGACAGTTGTCAAGCAAATCTTGTTTCTTCTTTAGGGGATGCCTCAAATTCACAAGGAGATCATCAGAATGAGCTTATCACGTACCCAGCACTAGAATGTATTGGACAAACAGATATTGAAGATTATTGTGCCAACGACATACCTACCATCACATTTGATTGCCAGGCATTCATGGAAAATTTGTTAAGTTACATAGATGAGAATGATGTCTCAACAAAAGGCACTGATTTGTCTAAAGCTTTGGTGATTGCCACTCAAGAAGCACCTTTGCCTAAACTGAAGCATATAGGTCGGTTAAGGACGGAGCACCAAGTGTAAGTGTAATACATTTCATTTACTTGGGAAAGCTATGGTGAAGTGTTTAAATAACTGCTCATTAACATTTATCTTTTTTACGTGCTGCAGCTATGAACTTCCAGATTCACATCCTCTGTTAGAAGGGGTAAGTTAGGTTACCAATGATTTATTCGTCATGCTTTTTGATTTGGTGAAGTTGATTGAAGCTTATAAATGCAGATAGAGAAACGAGAACCCGAAGACCCTTGTCCATACCTACTTGCTATAAGGCCACCAGGTAATTGCTTCCCAAAATGGACTAAAGAAGAACATAAAAATGTGGTCTATGCAGGATAGTCATAGTGAACTCACACTTGTTGAATATACGGGAAATGCAGCTTCAGAAGAACCTACAAAAGAGAAGCGTGAATCTGATGAAACTCAAAACAAGGTCGATGCATCAAATATAGGTGCAGGAAACGATATTCAGACTGTTAGTGGGACACTTCTGGTGAGAAATTTCTCTAAATCTATTTTGGATAGTTTGGAAGTTAGGTTTCAAATAAAAACTAACTCACAAGATCGTCTTCAGATTCCATGTCGAACAGCAAATAAGGGAAAATTTCCTCTCAATGGAACATACTTTCAAGTAAATGAGGTGAATTTCACCTTCTATTCTTACTATCATGGTAACACAGAATGTTCTGGATCATTTCACATAATTAATACTAATAAAGTGATTAGCACAGGTTTTTGCAGATGAAGAGTCCAGTCAACAGCCAATTGAAGTTCCAAGTGCATGGATATGGAATTTGCCAAGAAAGACCTTATACTGTGGCAACTCCATCAGAGCAATATTTAGAGGTATAGATCCCAAAATGCCATAAATCTGACAATTCTATATTATAAAGTGCATCCACCTAGAGTGCATGGAAAATTATGTGTTGTATATAGGTTAAATGTTAAGTATTATGTGTGTTTGTACACCCTTAACACAAGATTCCTGACTCCGCGCCACTGATGTGTTAATTCAGGGATGTCAACAAAAGAAGTACAAAATTGCTTTTGGAGAGGTATGAAATGATTTGTTTCAGAATGCTCCTTGTACATCTCTATATCTTGTGTGTATATGGTACATATCCAAAAGCAGTAAATAATTAAGATGTTACATTGATAATTATTGACGTCAGTTTTTTCAAGTGTTGCAGGATATGTATGTGTGAGAGGGTTTAACCGCAAGACACGACTACCTGGATCTCTTCCCCTCGACCTTCATCGTCCAATAAGCAAGTTGGGAAAAGCAAAAAGGTCTTGACAAGAGTGTCACCTGTCTTCTTTTGTTTTTCTTATCTATTCCAACACCAAAACTGATGTTTTTTTTGTTATATTTCCCCACACTGCATCAGTGTTATACATCCTTTGTATGGGTAATAAACTGCATCTCTTTGCGTTGGGGCTGCTGGAATTGTTCTGGTAATGAACTGCATCTGTGTTGAAGGCCATGTACTGAATATTGGCTTGTAGTATCAACCTGAGTTCAATCTTGTGCATTTAGAAATGGGTTAAATGTTAGGTTTTGGTTTATTTGGGTATAAACGTTGATTTGATATAATAATTTGAAAAATTGGAAGGAATTAAGATGAAGGTAATCCCTTAGATTATGTTTTGCCAAGCATCAACTAACATTTTTGTTGCAAGAAATTCCTTTTAGAGTCCACAGTTAAATTTCCAAGACGAGTCGGCCAATCGTAACATTATTTAACAACATTCAGACCACGAAACCTTTTTCAGATATAATGACTCCGACACTACTCTCTTTTTTTATGAGTATGATCACAAGAAAAAAAGAGATGCTTTCCATCAAAAGCAAACCTCGTTTGTGTTTATCAAAAAAAATATATTAAGTTTTTAATCATATGTCTATACAAAATTTCAATTCAAATAATTGAATTTTCTTTTTCTCGTACTAAGACTTTAAATTAAGGTTTTCTTCTAGACCTAATATAACTTTAACCAAAGCAAAGATCTAAGAGGTCATATTTAAGTTCATTCATTCTAATTAAATAAAAGATAAAAATTGTATATATCTTAAGATATATAAGTGGCGATAAGCTGTTTAAGCTGATATATAAGTGGCGATAAGCTGTTTAAGCTCATAGTATGTCGACACGTTTGCTTCAGGAACTTGAAGATATATATATATATGTGTAATTTTCTTTTGTAGTTCTTTCATTTTAATTTGTTTGTCTTATATTTAAAAATTGCATAAAAGGTTTAGGGGTTATTTGATAATTTTTTGTGGTCTTTCGAAGCAGGTCGCCATGCCTGCTTGACCAACTTCAGGGTGTATCTGTAGTTTTTCAGTGGTTCTTTTATCTTATCGTTCCTCGTTTTTTTTAACACATTTAAAAGTTGTAAAAAACTAATCTAAATTATGATAATTAAAGACTTAAAATATATAAAAGACATGTAATAAAAATTGATTGAATCTTAACATTTTATTGGTGTCACATAAAATGGGAGAGATAAAGTAACATATTTTTGAAAACAATGAAATAAATATGATAAATCTCAATAACTAATTTTTAAAAACATGTAAAAAAAATCGATTGAGTCTTAAAATTTTATCGGTGCCAAAGTAATATGCATTTGGAAACAACGCAAAAAATACTCACTAATTAACATCTTAAAATATTTTAAATACATAAAAAAATCGATTGACTTTCAAAATTCTGTTAGTGCACTTAATTTTAATTTGTGTTTGGTTTAAAATTCTATAATTTTTTTATCCAATTATTCCCTTGAACTATTATGAGATTTTCTATTTCATGTAATTAAATTAAAGTAGATTATTTTTTTGTGACTTCTAACTAGTTAGGAAAATAATAATTTTGTCATTATGTTTGCTATTTTCTCACTTGAATTATTTGGGAATAAATAATTGTAATCTCAATAAGTTCATCACTAAGAAAATGTCAATCTTTAATTTAATAAAGAAAGATCATGTATTATTATAATACAAAAAGATGGTAAACAATTGAAAATATTTTAACACATAAAAATTTAAAAGTTATAGTTTTAATATAATGTTTATATCTTATAAGGTTATTTAACTTTGAGATTATATTTAACATCATTGGGTTTTGTTTTGTATCAATAAAATCACCCAACTAAATTAATTATTAAAAAGAAATTGAGATGGAAAAATATTTTTTTTCTATTATGTAAATATGAAACCACAAATAAATAAAATTTAAAAATTTTATATGATAAAGTTATTTATTTTTATATTTTAAAAATATGAACCCGCAAATAAATAAATTTTGTAAAATAATTTACTTAAATAAATTTACTAGTACAAAACTACAAATATAAAATATAAAATCAAGAAAATTAAAAAAAAAGTGTAAAAGAATTTGAGGTACATTTTTATCTTTATATATAATCCCATGATATTAAATCTAAAGGATTAGCTAATACCACCAAATGGGAGGTATTAGTTAATACCATGTATGTGGTATTAGATAATTCATGAATTAATTAATACATGAGTCAATTTCTACCAAACACAATATTACTTAATACCAATAGCCAATCCAGGGATTGTTTACTCTAATACATCCTATCAAACGTTTCCTTAGTGTTTAAATTAATCTTTTGCTATTAAATTAATAATATAGTTGTCATGAGTAATTTTTTAAAAATTATATCTATGTTCCATAAATATATAGTATATGTTTGCGTTATTTAGTTTTTTCAATTATAAATCATCAATTATATTATTTTTAGTATAAAAAATTCTTTTTTAAGATAAGTTATATATATATATTAGACATCCGTATTGCTTCATCATCATCATCAACATACCCCAGTGCCTCGAAAGACTCCCGCTCATCGTGGGGTGAGGGGGAGCCGGATGTACGCAGCCTAACCCCTATGTTTAAAAACATAAAGCGTCTGTTTCATTTAAAAAGTTTTTTGATTTTCCACCA
>JAOTQJ010000083.1:10949181-10977652 GCA_025642045.1 Solanum sejunctum
TATTGAGAAATTTACTACATAGTGATTTTAGTTCATGAAAGTATGGTTGTTTTAGCATGTTTTGAGCTCTAAATCTTAGATCTAATGTTGGGTTTGATGAGGGGTTTCGATGTGAATGTATTAGGGGTGTTCCAACGTGTTGATTTATAGTTTTACTATAGATTTTCTTGCATGAGTTCATCTCCAAATTGTATGGTCTTTTATCCCCACTACACACCGTCAAGGTGTTTGATAAAATGTTCGATTATGGTTTCTTGAGGAAATGAAGTTCCAAAGCATGAGATATTATATGAATGATGTTACTGTGATGAAATGAGATTATGTGTATGATTATTCCTATATGAAGTGTTGCACTAGAGCATATGATGAATCCCATATAAAGTGTCAAATCGACCATGCCCAATCTGAGAGGTTTGAGCACCCGGACAACCTAGTGAAGGGTTTGTACTTCTCCACGTGGTGATGGGCCAGCATCATCACTAACCTAGATGGGGGTTATTACTCATCAATCTAGGGAAGGGTTTTTACTTCTCCACCATAATAATGGGGCGGCATTATCACTAACCTAGATAACAGTTAGTATTCATCCACCTAAGTGATGGGGTGGCAACATCACTAACCTACCAAGGGGTTCATATTTTAGAAATATAGTTTGGTGTCTTCTACATATATGATATCCTATATAAGCATGAGTTACTTAAGCATGTTTTACTTATCCATTGTTCATACATGTGATCTTATTGTAATATGCCTATTGTTTATTATTATGCATTTTGACCATGATTTTTATTTTTTGTTGCATTGTATCCCACATACTTAGTACATTCAAACATACTAACACATACTCTTGCCTACATGATATCACTATGTAGGAACTGGTGCTCAAATTAATCATCCTCCCCCTTCATATGGCTAGTCGGTATTATTCCAAGCTTGTTGGTGAGTCCTCCATTTCGGTTACCTTAGTTTATATGTGCTACTATCTATGTATTGAGACACTTTGTTATGTTCTACTTTGACTATGAGGGTGAGCTCAATTACTTTGTCTTGGCCCTAGATCTATCTCTGTATTTTGAGGTGTTTGTTGACAAGTTGTGTGATTATGATATGAGTCATGACTTCTTGTCTTTGATGATAATGTTTTTGCAAGTTATCCCTTAGCCCTTTTGCCCCTTATGCTTGTTTTATGTCTTTTACATGCTTTTGCGACCAATGATGTGTGATGATAAGTTGAGAGGCTTGATTGGAGTTTCTTTGGGTTCCCCATTTGCCATGCTATGTCTCAGCCCTAGGCTTAGGTAGTGATAAACTTAGTATCAGAGTACTAGGTTGTCAGATCTTTGAATTCCAACACACCGCGTAGATTAGAGTCCTATTCATGGTTGTGAAGCATGCCATGACTATGAATAGGAGACTATGAGGCATTTTAGGAAATGTTTTCTTTCTTCATATCCTAAGTCATGCTACAGAGTTGTGGTGAGTTTTCACCCTAACAATTGCTCTTTGCTATGCTAGATCATGTCAAACACTAGACAAAGGCGGGCCCAAGCTCCCGAGGAGCAACTTACCAATAATGAGCTCCAGGATACTCATACTATGCTTGGCCAAGTAGTAGCCAACCAAGTCCAACAAGGAGACCAAGCCGCTCGTGTTACTACCTCGGAAGCTAGGGTAAGAGACTTCTTAAAGATGAATCCTCCAATTTTCCATGGGTCAAATATGGATGAAGACCTATAAGAGTTCATTGATGAAATCTACAAAATCTTAAATATCATGGGTATTAGGCCAAATGAAAAGGTGGAGTTGGCAGCGTACCAACTCAAAGGGGTAGCCCAAATTTGGTATATGAGCAATGGAAGGGTGAGAAGGGGGTTGGTAATGTGGTGCTTTGGGAGGAGTTCAAATCGGCCTTCCTTAATTGGTTTTTCCCTTTTGAACTTAGGGAGGCAAAATTGGTAGAGTTTATGAACTTGAAACAAGGTGATATGAGTGTGAGGGAGTATTCCCTCAAATTTAATCAACCTTCAAAGTATGCTCCACACTTGGTGGCCTATTCTAGATCGAGGATGAATAAATTTGTAATGGGGATCTCTGACTTGGTGAGTGAGGAATACCAGTCTGCCTTGCTTATTGGTGACATAGACTTGTCTTGGTTGATAACTTATATCGAGCAAATGGAGAAAGAAAAAATGAGAACTAGGAGGGGCAAAGAGGCCAAGAGAAACCGTCATGAGGGTAAGTTCCATAGCGGTTTCCGATTCCATCAAGGCCAAGGGCCACCTCATGCTACAAATAGGGGATTTGCCAATGACTTCCGTACGCCTCAATGTATTGGTGGTGTGGCTCTCATTGATGTGTGCCCTATATATGGGAAGCATTTTAGAGGCCCATGTTTGAAGGGTTCTAATACATGCTTTGATTGTGAGGAGCTTGGTCACAAAAGGGTGGATTGTCCAAGAAATCATGGCAAGGACCTAGGTGCAAATACGATTCCATTGGGTAGAGATGGTCCTCAAGGTGGTGCCCCAAGGCACAATCAATCCTATACTCTACATGGAAGGCAAGGGGTTGGTGAGGTCCCCATTATCATTATCGATATGTTGAAAATCTTTGACTTTGATGTGTATGCTTTGATTGATCTGGATTCCACTCTTTTTTTTTATTACTCCTCTTATTGATAAAAAGCTTCATGTTATCCCCGAGTTGTCGCATGAGTCATATGAAGTATCTACTCCTATTGGTGTCTCAATTATTGCAAGCAAAGTGTATAGAAATTGTCCTATTTGCATTTTGTATAAGTTGTTACCTTGTGATATTGTTGAATTAGACATGGTAGACTTTGATGTCATTCTTGGGATGGATTGGTTGCATGGCTACTATGCTTTTATTGATTGTAGAACCCAGAGGGTCATGTTTTAATTTGGAAGCCAAATTGGTGGAGTTTATAACTTTGAGACAAAGGTTCTTAAGTGTGAGGGAGTACGCCCTCAATTTCAACCAACTCTCTAAATATGCTCCCCACTTGGTTGCTAACCCAAGGTCTAGAATGAACAAGTTCCTGATGGGTGTGTTCAATTTAGTGAGTGATGAATGGTGATCTACTATTTTGATTAGTGATATGGATTTGTCCATTTAATGACCTATGCTGAACAAATAGAGGAGTAAAAGTTGAGGAAAAAGAGGAGTAATGAGGCTAATAGGGCCTATTTTTAGGGTAGGTTCTAAAGTCGAAAGGGTGGCCAGTTGTATCAATGCTAAGGGTCTTCTCATGCTTCTAATAAGGGATTTTCCAATGACTTCCCTAGGGTCCAAGGTATTGGTGGTGTGTTTCCTAGTAATGTGTGTTCAAAATATGGTGGAGGTCATGGGGCCCATGTTTGAGAGACAAAAATGCATGTTATGGATGTAGGGAAGTTGGTTTTATGCTTTTTATGGGATGTAAGGGGTAGATGAGGTATCTAATGTCATCATTGGTATGTTAAATGTGTTTGATTTTGATGAGTATGCATTGATTGATTCAGGTGCCACTCTTTTTTTTAATAACCTCATTGTTGCCAACAAGTTTCATGTTGAAGCCTTATTGTTGTGTGAGTCTTATGAGGTGTCTACTCTTATTGGTGCATCTATTGTTGCTAGAAAAGTGTATAGAAATTGTCCAGTTTGCATTTTTCATAAGATTTTGCCTTTTGAACTTGTTGAGTTTGATATGGTTGATTTTGATGTCATTCTTGGGATGGATTGGTTGCATGCATACTATGCCACTATTGATTGTAGAACTTGTAGGGTCAAATTATAATTCCCAAATGAGCTCGTTCATGAGCAGGAGAGTCATGATTTGGTTGTCAAGGGTAGATTCATTATCTTTTACATTAAAGCCCATAAGTTGATCACTAAGAGGTGTCTTTATCACATTGTGAGGGTTAGGAATGTGGAGTCAAAAGTCCTTCCCATAGAGTCAGTTACGGTGGTAAATGAGTTCCTTGATGTATTCCCTAGTGACGTTCTCGATGTTCCTCCTAAAAGGGAAATAGATTTTGGTATAGACCTCCTTCTTGATACTCAACCCATTTCTATTCCCCCTTATCGTATGGCCCCGGAAGAGTTGAAGGAGTTAAAGGAGCGATTGAGGGATTTGTTGGAGAAGGGTACATTAGGCCTAGCCAATTACATTGGGGTGCTCCGGTATTGTTTATGAAGAAGAAGGATGGGTATCTTAGAATGTGTATGGACTACTGACAACTCAATAGGGTCACCATAAAGAATAAGTATCCTCTTCCAAGGATCGATGATTTGTTTGACAATTTTAATGGGCTAGCTATGCATGCCATATTGTTATATGCTCACCTATTGCCTAACTATGTCTTTTGACTAAGTTGATGCTATCTATTATTGCATTGAATCCTATATACTTAGTATATTCAAATTTAATAACACATACTTTATGCCTACATTATATCACCATGTAGGGACCAGATCCCCACTTGATCATCCACCTCCACGTGGCTAGTAGACTTCTCTCAAGCTGGTTGGTAAGTCCTTTATTTCGGGGACAATGCCTATGCTTTGATGTTGTAATACAACTCTCTCTCTTTATTGTATATTTTCACTATGAGGATAAGCACAGATACTTGTCTTGGCCCCTACTAAGAACTATAGTTAGAGGTGTCATCGGACATGTTATGTATAATGTTATAAGCTTTGACTCTCTCTTGACTCTTGATGTCTATGATATGAAATATGTCCCTTAGTCCTGCTTATCCCTATGTACTATCTTTTGATGTCATTTTGTTACTTCCACGACCATGTATGCGTAACAATGTGCTAAGAGGCTTGCTTGGGGTCCCTTCAAGTTCCCCTTTCACCATGTCAAATCTGGGCACTAGGCTTGGGGCATGACAAACTTGGTATCAGAGCACTAGGTTGTTAATTCTCCTTGGCATCCAATACACTACATCGATTACAGTCTTGTTCATGGTTGTGTTGTGTACCATAATAATTAGTAAGAAGCTATGCGATGTTTTAGGAAATGTTTTCCTTCTTCTTACTCTATCTTGTGCTATAGAAGTTGAGGTAAGGTTTTACCCCTAACAATTGTTCTTTGCTATACTAGATTATGCCTAACACAAGAAAAAGAAGAGCCCTCACACTCGAGGAGCAACCAACTCATGGTGAGCTCCGGGATGCTCTCACTTTACTTACACATATTATAGCTAATCAAGCAAATCAAGGGGAGTAAGCCCCTCATGTTACCATACCAATATCTCGGGTGAGAGACTTCATGAGGATTAATACCTAAGAATTCTATGGGCCAAAGGCGGATGAGGACCCTCAAGAGTTTATTGATGAGGTCTACAAGGTTTTGGCTAATATAGGTGTTAGATCTGAAGAGATTATGAAGTTGGAAACTCACCAACTCAAGCGGGTGGCACAAATATTTTTTAATCAATGGAAATAGGAGAAGGGAATAAATAATGTGGTGCTTTGGGAAGAGTACAAGGCGACTTTTCTTAATTGGTTCTTCCCTCTTGAGTTGACTCTTGAATGTTCTATGGTTATCAAATACTACCCTTATTCACTTTATATCTATTTGTGTCTCTTATTGTTGCTATTTTTCTTCTGTGATTGAGGATGTGTGATTGATATGCTAGGAGGCTTGTTTGGGGATCCTTCGGGTTCCCCATTCGCCTTGTCACGTCTAGGTCCTAGATGTTGGTTGTGAAGAGCACATCACACATAAGTGTGAGAGAATATTTTCTCAAGTTTACAAATCTCTCTATGTATGCTCCGTTGATGGTATCGAATCCTTTATTTGACCGAAAGCTAACTAGTTGAAAAGCTATGGGTTCTATTATTCCGAAATCACTTTAAAAATTATTTTAAAGCCTGTTTAGTATTGTATATGATGGGAGATTAAGCAAGTACCTTTGAAATCACTTTTATGCGTAGATTTGAGCAATTTTGACAAAATTTCATAAACGAATAACTTTTTGATTTCAAAAAATGAACATTTTGCATATTACTAAGTTTTTGGAACTAGTTTTTATGCATGTGATTCTCACGACTCTATTCGTGCCATTTTAGTTTCGCTCACAGGTTCGCGGGCCGGTTGATATCGTGCATATGTATAACTATATGTATGTAGGTATATATATTCAAAAGTAGGTTGGATACGGCAGGTCGGTTTGCCTATGGGTCGGCTTTGCTTAATTTGGAGAAATAAGGAGCTGGGCTTGGGATATATTGGCATCATGAAGTGTGAGTGCTTGGCCCCTTTGCCCCGGCTCACGTGAGTGCTTGGACCCTTCGCCTCGGCTCACTTATATAACTGGCATGATGATCTTTACACATTATGATACGTGAGTGCCTGGCCCATTCGCCTCGGCTCACCTATCCTATGACGAGAGTGCGTGGCACCGTCGCCTCGGCTCACCTATACTATAGTTGGGATTTGTGTTGGAGATTTCGGGAATTTGAAACTTCTGGTGTTATGCTGTGGTATGGCACGAGTTTGGATGTCACCATCATTCCCGTCCGATATGTATTATTTTGATATTTTAAATAAAGAATTATTTTGATGTTTATATACAGGTTTGACTCATATATTTTATTCAGATTATTACTCTCACTTATATTTCGTACTTTTCGCGTTACATATTCGGTAC
The DNA here is from genome assembly GCA_025642045.1 of Solanum sejunctum. NCBI lineage: Eukaryota > Viridiplantae > Streptophyta > Magnoliopsida > Solanales > Solanaceae > Solanum > Solanum sejunctum. The sequence goes on from JAOTQJ010000083.1 coordinate 10,955,844, forward strand.
GTTTTTCGTACTGACCCCCTTCCTTCGGGGGGGGCTGCGTTCATGCCCGCAGGTACCGACGTACAGGTTAGAGAGCCTTCTTTCTAGGATCTTTGTCTACCGTTGAAGTGCTCCCCTTGCCTCAGGAGCAGATTTTTGGTATATACATGTACACTCGTTTTCTGTATTTTGCATTTATGTATACTTAAGGGTATGACGGGGCCCTGTCCCATCCTATGATTCAGTTCGTATGCGTAGAGGTCTATGAATACATGTGGGTGTGGGATACTGTATTTGGTATGACTCATATGTATGACACGTTTGTTGGGTGGTTCTACCGTAGTGGTGACCTTGTCGGCCCGCATATATATATATGTATATTGATGTTTGTTATTTGCTGGGGTCGTTGTTTGCAGGTGTGGATAGTCAGTAAAACAGAGGGAACTCTGCCGAAATTTTGATAAATTTCGTAGCTATTATAGTTGGAAATCCAGTTTAATGTTTGTCTGGGTGCCCAATCGGCACTAATCACGGTCCTTGGGTTGGGTCGTGACAGTTTCATCAAGCTTTCTTTATTCAAGGTATCACTTTGAGAGATCAAGTTCAAGATTATGGTTTTCATGGTCTTGGAATTGTAGACCAATCACAATAATAGATCAGTCAACCAAACCACAACAATAAGGTGCATAGAAAGTATCACAACTTTACTCAATGACTATCAATCGCTATTAAGAGTCTCTGTTAGATAGAACAAACCATAACCTACCTCAACTGAAGAATCGAAATCAAGTGACCTAATCCACCCGTGCTTTTCCTTTCTCCAATACCTCTGAACGTTTCAAATCTATCAAATATACAATCTTCATAAGTATATGAAACCATAGACATCAATATTTTTATATGTCTAGCCTAGACCTAAAAATTCAACTAATTATATAATCTAGTTCTTAAATCTCAAGTCTAGGGTTAGGCCTTAATTCTTCCAAAGAACATGAATTCCATATCATTTGTATAATACTATATACCTATTACTCAATTATGTATATCAATATCTCAAAAATTAAATCAAATTTTTATAATACCGTACATAACGTTATAACACAAATTCAAGGTTAAAGAAATTTCTAATAATTTTTCTTTTAACCACGGGAAAGGGTGAAACATATATGTATGAGAAATTTTATATCTCAATTAATTGCTCCCATATTAGCTACCTTGCATCAATGATTGGTCACTAGTATTTCTTAATCCCAACCACAATCTTACATATGTTATATCCCCAAATTAATTATCTACTATTAAAACTATTTTAATGTATTACCACTATATATCTCATATACAAACCACCTTTTTGATACTAAGAAAAAGTAATGGAGAAAATAGGATAATTTTTACTTGAAACAATTGTTACTGTTCTCCTCGTGTTCATCCGTCGACTTCTCTTATTCCTTGGTTCTGCATTTTTGTTCTTTTTCTAATAGAGCTGTTGAATGCAGCCGCTTTTACCTATATATATTATTATTTTATTATTTATTTATTTTTATACACTAAAATAATAAATCCTCCTATTTATTTTAATTTATATAGAATAATTGGTATAGGATTTTAATTAAATTATTGCTTTAACTCATAAACTAATTTAATTATCTAAAGTTACCCTTAAGCTAGATAACAAAAGTTATCAAATAGTCCAAAGTATCTATTAAAACTTTACGAAATAAATTATTTATGAAATAAGAAACTCTTGTTCTTAAAATGACCTAATGGGTCATTACAAATGTACTGATGTCCATTGGATTCTGCATTATTACTGATGCAGATACATATGATAAAGGCCTTGAGCAAGCTCATCACGAAGTCCAGTTTCTTGCTTCTAGACTTGGTGAGCCTTCCTTGCTATTCGAAGGAGCTTTTTTCTTTTTATCTGTATTGAGATTATTTCATTTGAGGTAGCCCAGAGCTTGTCTTTCTACCTTCTAGATTGGATAAATGGTTTGTAGACATTGAGTAAAGGTAGTCGATTGTTATTTATTTTTTAATCCTTGGTCATTAGAAAATTATTATTAAAAAAAAATTATTTATTTAATTGATAGCTTTTATTGAGTATTCTTCCATTATTGAGTCTGATGTAACGATTAGGCCAGGTGATTCTCTTAGGAATTAATAATTGTTCTTCAAGTGATAGCCACGCCAAGGATACCCTCCTGGGGCATGATTATAAAACATTCCAAATATTTTTGACAAATCTAAGGTCAGAATCACAATCAGAGCGAAAAATCGAGAGAGGCGGTGGTCCCAGTCAAATTTTTGCTCAATCGAATTTAAAAAATGACTTTTTGGAGTGAAATTGTATAAACAGAGGACCGGGCAACAACTCCGCGATGCGAAGGTGCCTCAAAATAGGTCAAAAGATTATCTTTTCAATTTTCGACAATCTCAGATAGTTATCAGAAGTTTTCGTAAAACAATAAACTAAAATAAACCCCAGCGCAACAAGGACTAGGTTCATCCTAGTTCAAATTATGTAGTTTTAATGAGGGGCATTCCATACTTTTTTCCATCCCTCTTATACTTAACCCACGACTTAGGTATACCATCAATTTATTATTATTGAGTTAATGACTTTAAAAAAATATAGTATCGATTACACCTTCAATTTATTGTCAGTGAGTAAATGACTTTGAAAAATATAGTGAGTGAACTCTATCAATTAATAGGTATAAAATGATAAACTTACTACATCTATAATTATTTTGTTAACAAGTGTGCCAAGTTAAAATTTGGCGACTAAAAGTGAATGGGGGAGTATAAGTTTTAACATCAATAACTAATTGTAAAATGATCAATTAAAAAAGGACATGTGTCTACTTTTTTCGTCCATCATTTGCTTTCAAGAGAGTGTGCCCATACTCTATGCCATGTCAGTATTTAGGGTGTATTCGTTTTATTTTAAAATAGTTTGGTAGGTTATAGGAACCTAATTAAGTTAAGGTATATCAATAGGATTTTGGATATAGTTTAGCAGGATACTTATACTTTGTCCTTAATAAATACTCTCTCGTTTTAAGAAGAATGACTTAGTTTCATTGCACAAAGTTTAAAAAAATAAATAAGATTTTTTAATTTTGTGATACTAAATTAAAGTTATGTTAAATATATTAAAATATTTTTTTAATTTTGTAATCTTAAATATGTCACATGAAAAGTTAAAATTAAAGTTTTACAAAAAAAAAAGATTATTTCTTTTTAAACAAACTAAAAAAAAAAGTCATTCTTTTTTAAATGAAAGGAGTACATTTTTTGAATGTGAACAAATTTTCAATTGATACATAAGCAAGAAATTACTTACACATATCCTTCACATTAACAAAAGGGAGAAAAACATAGTGAATTATTTTTTAAGTTTATATATTTGTGGGATCCATGTTAATGTGGCATGAAAAGATAATATATCTTGTCAAGTTAGATTTTTTTAATGCTAAATTTACTTTACTGATTTTGAAAGATAAAAGTCTCAGGTTTAGTGATTTTATTTTTACAAAGAAAAAAAAAGAAAAAACTTTAGTGAGTTTAGTAGATAATATAGTTGAATGACCTTTTGAGATACTAATTTTATAATAAATTTAATAATTTAAAATATATTGTAGAAATGGTTATAATTAATAATAAAGATAACTTAAGAACTAAGTAAAAAATTATTTCACGATCTTTTAAATTAGAAAAGTAAAAGCGGACATCTATTTTTAGTACAGTAGTGTAATAACCTCAAAGGTCATTTTTGGCATTTAAAAAAAAAATACTATTTTGTCCTTCTTAAAAGTTGCCTTGGGCCATATTTGATTGAGTCTAAAAATTGAATTTTGAAAATCTTCTAAAAAGTTGAAGTTTTGCTAAAGCATGAGTTTTCAAAGGTTTAAGGTTAGAATTTTTGAGTTTTATCGTCATTTTGAGTTTCGAGTGTCAGAATACAATTTCGTCGATTCCATCAGCTCTGGAATGTCAAATTCAGTCTTGGAGAACCTACAGAAATAAATTTGAAGTTTAAACAAAGATTATGGACTCAAAGTTGCATTTTCAGTTTATTTTTTTATCATAGTTCGACTTTGGTCAATATTTGGAGTTCGAATAAAAAATTTGATGATTTGAGTGATTTTTGGTGGTGAAACCAGCATTATTGTGGTAGTTATATATATATATATGTATATAATCAAGAAAAAAAATAATAATCAAAAACGAGAATATCACAATAATTATAGTATTTGATTGTAAAATGTGAGTGTTATAATCTCTATGAATTCTCTGATTTGTCTTTTCAATTGTAAATTCAAGGACTCTTGAGCTTAACCTTGAATCTGAAATTTGTTCTTGAATTAGATCTTAAATTTGAATTTGTTATTGATCTTGTTCTTGAAACTTGAATTTGTTCTTGAGTTTGATCTTAAGTTCAGGAGCTTTTAAGACTATTCTTGAACTTGAATGCTTGAATGTTTGAATTCTTGAACTTTATAGAAAAATTTGCAGCATTTGATCCATGAGTTTTCTCTAGCTTTTTTGTTAGAAGTCTCCCTTTCTTTGAATTATGAAGACCTCTATTTATAGTTGTAGAATAGAGGAATTATAATAGGAAAGACTTCCCTTCGGCTATGATATATTGGACTTTAATGAAATGGGCTTGTCATTTTGACACATGGCATGATCATATTGGTTTTTTTGTTTGACTTGGCGTGCCACCTTATTTGACATGTGGCGTCATGATAGGCCTCTTGGATGAAATAATACTGGACTTATTAATTTAGACTCTTTTATTGTAGCTCAAATCAATTAATATAAATTTTAATTAAATCTGTATTTATTGAACTTAAATAATTAACTCTATTATATTAATTTATAACATTTATTTAGACTAATATATTTATAATTTTAATATAATTCAAATCATTTTAAAATTTATATTTAATAAGTTTTAAATGATTACAACCTGAAAAATTATTTAAAAGAAAAAATCGGTGCAGACATTGTTTTAAAAGGTTAATTAGATAAATTTATGACACTATTTTATAAATAACAATTTACTATGTGACTTTTATTATTTTTAAAAAATGATAATTCAAAAAAATTCTTAGTGATGACATGTGTCTTTTTTTTTTTGAAAAATAATAAAGAGGAGAGAAGGTAAATAGTAGGCAAAGGCTAAAGAATTTATGTATAGATTAGTTAGTGACTATTTCGTTTTACTTAACATTTTTCTTACTTTCATCTTCTTTCGTTTTTATTAATAAAAAGATTTTTAAAAATCAAGAGAAGCTAAGAGATAACTACATAGGCTCTATTCGATTTTTTTTCTAACACTAACTAAAAATCCCACTTTGAAATAAAAAAATCGAGTACGAAAAGTAGAATATAGCAGTAATTTATTAGTGAAGTAATAATTTTTGTCATGCAAAAGTCTCTTACTATGTTGTGCCTGCAAATGAAGTTACCACAACACATGATCAAAATTTTAGAGAAAATCATGATTAATTAATCTTAAGTTGTATTTTAACGCTCACACAGATGATATTTGATTTTCTTTTCCTAATTTAGTTTGTTCTTTAAAAAGAAAATTCTTGTTTAGTTATCTCACGATTGTCCTTTTTGTAAGTCAAAATTCAAAAGATAACCATAATCACATAAATTTAAAAATGGTGTAATTTCAATAATTTTCACTTGTGGAATTTCACTGGGTATGTTATTGTTATTGTTGGCGTAATTGCAATAATACAAAATATTTCAATTTAAAGATAATTAATTTATCTCATGTAGTAGATAAACTTGACCTTGTAATTTTCATAAAGAACTGGTTGCTAACTTGCCATAAAATAGACTATTAGAGCAACAAAAATCCAATTTAAAATCTTAATGGTATCCTTATTTGTGAGTCTGTAATGTGCTATTCTCCATTTGTTAAATTTTGATTTATAAATTAAAATACTTTGAATTATGGAGTTCTTAAAATAAAGAAGAAAATTCAGGTGAAAATAACTATAAGAAGAAAAGTATGGCACAAATGTAGTCTTGTTTTATTTTTTGAAAATAATTTAAATATTGCTTTCAGTTATTATGCTTCCATTATTTTTTTTCCTAGATTCTTTGTAAAACATTTTTTTTAAAGTTTTTAAAAACGGTTTGTATGCAGAAATTTGTAAGCATAAATACTAATTATTTGTTTATTTTTTTAAGGAAAAATGCACAAATACCTTTCAAACTATAACCAAAATTTAAAAAACAATACTTAAACTTTAAACTGGTCCTATTACCCCTCATGAACTTATTCTTTTCATAATTAAATACCCTTTATTTGTATACTTAACATGCCTAACCAGCTAAATTATATTGTATATAGTACATGCGCAGACTACATGCCACGTACGCAAATAAGGGCTATTAAATTATGAAAAAAATAAGTTCAGGGGGGTAATAGGACCAAGTAAAAGTTTAAGTGTCTCTGAGATTTTTGTTTAATGTTAATTAAAAAATTAATATTTTGAATGATATCTATAATAAAATTAAAAAAAATAATCTAAATGAATATAGTTGGTGTAAAAATATATCAAAGATTTGGCCCCCTTAACACACTTTGCACAAATATTACACAACATTGTACAGTCAAAAAAATAAGTACTATTTTTATTTTGTTATATACATATGCAATATAAACATTTTAATCAAGTTTTGAAAAAAAAAGAATTAGTAGATCGAAATTTCAAGTAGCGGGTCGTGACATATCGCTCTCAAATTTTCTCCGCTAGATTTTTTGATCTAAAAATATATTCTGACATTTTTCCTAAAACTAATAGATCATATTATATAATAAAATTTGGACATATAAAATAATTATTATTTTTAAGTTTATGTGTTATTTTTTTTATAAGCAAACTTTAGATCAATATTTTGAGTTATTAAAAATTGTAATTTAAAATGTACAACTACCCCCCAGACAATAGCCAAAATCCTAGAGACACACTTAAACTTTTACTTGGTCCTATTACCCCCTGAACCTATTTTTTTCATAATTTAGTGTACCTTATTTACCCTTAACTACATGCCTAGATTTTTGTGTGTAGTACACGCGTAGACCTCACATGCAACATAGGCAAATAAACGGTATTTAATTACGAAAAAATAAGTTAAGGAGGGTAATAGGACTAAGTCAAGGTTTAAGTGTGTCTCTGGAATTTTGGTTATAGTCTGGGGGGTACTTGTGCATTTTCATTTGTTTAAAAATATTCTCAAGTTCGAATTGTTTTCGGAGTTTTGTTTAAAAATGTCCGTAATCATATAAACTTATTAAAATATAAATTTTATAAAATAATTCAAATTATATTAAATTCAAAATATTTAGTCTAAATGAATATTGTAGATTAATATAAAAATGGGTTAATTAATTAAGCCCAATAAAATATGAATTCAATTAAAATCTCAAATTCATTTATTTGGGCTACAAAAGATGACCCACTTTATTAGACCCAATGTTCTCTCATATTAGAGGCACACCACGTGTAGGATGACATGGCATGCCAAGTCAAACTAAAAAGTCAATAGGATCATGCCATGTGTCAAATGACATAGCATTCCTATCTCAATCAAATGCCAATAAAAATATATCACGTGTACAAGTGATATGTTTCGACCAATCAAATATCACCATGCTACTTGAAAGGACTATTCCTATCACATTTCCTGCGATATGTTACCTTACATTTGATTGACCGAAAGAAAGTCTGATTGCATCATAACTCCTCTATTCTACAACTTTATATAGGGGTCCTCATAAACCAGAATTAACATCAAGAATTCTAACAAGAAGCCAGAGAGAGCTTGTGAATCAAACATCGTAGATTTCTCTACAAGCAACAAGAATTCAAGAAATCAAGAAATCAAGCATTCAAATTCAAGAACGCATCAAGATCAAGACCACAGGATTCAAGAACAAGCCCAAAAGCCCTTGGATTCAAGTACAAGTCAAGATCAAGTTCAAGAACAAATCCATATCAAATTCAAGTTCAAGTCTGCATCAAATCCATAAATCAAGATCAAGACCATCAAATTCAAGATCAAGCCCAAAACCCCCTGAATTCAAGTACAAGTCAAGATCAAATCCATTAAGTTTTTTGAGATCCAAAATCAAACTAAAGAGCCCTTGAATTTATATTTGAAAAATCGAATCAGAGGATTTATAGAGATTCCTAAAATAAAATACTACAATTGTTGCAATATTTTTTCATTCCTTGAATTTTATTTTCTCTACATGAATTTTATTATCATACAAATTCTGGCATGACCAGTAGGACAATCTCTTCCTCTCATCTCAATTTTTCAAGGATCAAAGAAAATTGAAATGGCTTCTAAGAAGATTTCCCAATCAACTTTATCTAAGACCGCTGACTCCATGTTCTCTACTGAAATAGAGGGAATCATTGGTGTTAGTTTTGGAAGTGTCGGAGCGATTACAAGGAGTAAATCTACTATGTTAAGCACAATAAAATATTATGAGTCTCGTTCACACCAACTCCTGATTTTGGATCTTCAACTCCAAAGGGAGCGAGGTCCTCCACAAGTGCTTCAGAAGGAGGACGTAGTGTTGCTGAGAAGATCAAGCAGACTTTAGCTCTACTTGAGGTCTCTGGTTCCAAGAACTCCACCATAAAGAAAGACCGTGTCTCATCCAATGAACCTTCTCCATATACATCATGTAATGTTAGCCCTCTGAAGATAAACTTTCATAATAATCTATGCTTCTCTTCAATATCTCCGACAGTCATGTAAGCAATGACAACTAATGCTTCACCCCTGAAGGAACAACTCTCAAATCTTGCGACACATGATTGAAGGGTTGACCAAGCATATGCAACAACAAGAGTCTCGCATCGATAAGTTGATGGACAGGGTGGACGACTTACTAGATGGGGAATCCAACCATGTACTGGGAAGGGTATTGAAATTCAAGAAACTGATAATCCTATGAAACAAACACCCCCTATCAAGAAGATGCTAGTTTCTACTGAAGGGATGATCCCACTCAATCAATTAAAGGAGTTTTATTGAAGGGACCATAAAAGACAAGTATGAAGTCTCCGTGCAGACTTCCCATATTTATGCTAAGCCTTATACTATAAGGATTAATATCCTTAAAATACCTGCAGGTTATAAACCCCTTATATTTCAGCAGTTCGAAGGAAAAGGAAATCCAAAGCAGCATGTTGCACACTTTGTGGAGACATGTAATAATGATGGAACCTATGGAGACTATCTTGTTAAGCAATTTATTTGCTCCTTGAAAGGAAATGTCTTTGACAGGTATACAGATCTTGAGCTTTATTCCGTTGATAATTGGGAGAAACTAGTGCATAAGTTTTTCAATCGTTTCTATAGCATAAGGCACACAGTAAGCATGGCAGAACTCACAAATACTCACTAAAGTAAAGATGAATCATTCATCAACTTTATAAATCGATGGAGGAACGCGAACCTAAATTGCAAGGATAGACTAAGTGAAGCCTCTACAATATAAATGTGTATCCAAGGAATGCACTGGGGGTTCTCTACATTTGATAAGGAATCAAGCCAAAGTCCTTTGAAGATTTGGCTACTCGTGCTCACAACATGGAATTAAGTATGTCTTCTGAAGGAAAAGATATGATGCATGTCCATGATTCTCTCAAAGGGAAGGATAAGCAATAATCGAAGAAATGGAGCAAGTTTGTGCTCAAAAATGACAACCAGGAATCCAGGAATGCCAATGCATTACTCGTGAAGTTCACTACAAAGGAAATCAGGAAGCAAAGTGTGAAGACAACTTTTCAAGGGCATCCAAATCGAAAGTTGACTTTAAAGAACATGTAAGAAAAGGAATATCCTTTTTGGGATTCTGATGTCTCACAAATATTTGATGAATTAGTTGAACTTAAGCTCATTGAGTTACTAAATATGAAGTGGTTCGATGAAGCTGGAAAGACTAACGACCCAAATTACTGCAAATATCATAGGCTTTTGGGTCTTCCTCCCGAAAAGTGCTTCGTCTTCAAGGACAAAGTAATGCAATTGGCTACGTAAGAGAAATTATCCTTGATAATGAGAAAGCTAGGTCTAACCAAATCTCTATAAATTTTGTGTCGCTTGACCCAATCTATATATATAACCTTGAAAAGGAAAAGTCATTAGAGCCAAATAAAATTCAAACTGATAGAGATAATGATGAAGGTTGGATTATTGTGACTAGGCGAAGATGTAACAAGACAAGTTCACAAAGAGAATCATCGAAGAAACTAAAAAGAGGAAGGATGGTGAGGAGACAAAAGAAGCAAAAGCTAGTCACGCGTCCAAAGAAAGCAAAAGTGGAAATACTACCAGAAGTCACGACATCCTGTGACTTTTTGAGAGTTCTTGTCGAGTTGATTTCATAATAGAACTATCTAAGACAACAACGAGGCATCATATTTTAATGCCGACAAAGGAGAGACAATAGGTGAAACTTCATTAACGATGTCTCCCATGGATAAAAAAGAAGCAATGGGCGAAAATTTATCAAAAGCATCTCCCTTATCTTTTGAGAAGCCTGTAGAACCCACTTCTCAAGAAGTATATACATGTGATACAAATATCACATTTATAGAGGATGATCTCCTATTAGGTGAAAATCTACATAATCGTCCTTTGTATATGGTTGGTTATGTGCTAAAGAAGATGATAAATAAAATCTTGATTGATGAAGGATCTGGAGTTAACATTCTTCCCATCCATACATTTAAAGAATTGGCATCACGAATGAGTAACTTAGTGAAAGTTGCCTGTTAACACAAGGAGTGAATCAAGGGGAGCAAAGGTCTATAGGTTCCATCAAGTTAGAAATCAATATTAGTGATTTGTGATCTAGTTCATGGATGTATGTGATCGATGCAAAGACTTTATATAATAAATTGCTTCGTAGGCTTTAGGTATATGAGAACAAAATTGTCTCATCTTCTTACTATCAATATTTGAAGTATCTTCAAGATAGAAGTGAAAGGAAATTAGTTGCTGGTGATAATCCTTTTACTAAAGCTCAGTCACACTTTCCTGATACAAAATCCTAGCTAATGCATTGATGCAATCAACCTGTCTTCAAAGTTGTTGGGAGAGTTTATGGCTCAAAATCCACCTCAAGATATGTCATTCCCCATAAAACATACAAAGGGCTTTTATCCAAATGCTTACAAATTACTTGCAAATGCTAGATACACCCTAATGAGCTATCTAAATTAGGGAAACTCCCATCAGATGATATCACCAGGAAAGTATGTGAAGGTTTAAGCTATAGCCAACCACCTCCAATCTGTATTTTCAAAAAAAAGAGCAAGTAATAATTATATCACCATCGAAGATGAGTCTGCTTCTTCTAACAAAAGGCCTTATGTCTTTGATTAACTTAGAAAACCCACGACGAGGACTTCTGTGTTTGAGAGATTCGGACAAGTGAAGAAAGAGAATAAAAAGCATTAGAGAAGTTACCTAAGGGTGATGACACTTGCTTCGTTATCCAAAAGGATATACAAAGAACAATTCCCTCTAGGATGAAGCGAAAAGTGAAACTCATGGTTTCATGTAAAAAGGTACTAAAGGCAAAGACTCACACTGTAGTTTACACCAAGGAACATGAGGAAGATGAAGAAAGTGTAGGCTCTTTATGTTATATCACAGCTTTGAGGGAGCTCGATGCCTCATCTTAAGTAAAAGTTGATGGAGGATGAGAATATATTGCCTGGTGCTACTATATATTTGTCAGTAAGAATAATGTACAAGAGGAAGAAGATGTTGGAGATGTTTCACTAGAACTATACAAAGGAGTAAAATCCAAAATAGATCGTTTGAAGGAAGTTAACCTTGGCAATGATGAATTCGCAAGGCCAACTTACTTGAGCATCTTTCTAGAAGCTGATAAAGAAAGCATTTATACATATCTACTCAAAGAGCCTACGGATGTCTTAAATTAGAGTTACAAAGAAATGTTTGGCTTAAATCCTAAAATAGCAGTGTACCAATTGGTAGTCAAGAATGGTGCTCATCCTGAAAAGCAGGTGCACAGACATTTTAGACCAAAGTTGGTCCCATCTATCGAGAATTAAGTCAACAAGCTTATTGAAACAGGATTCATTCGTGAAGTTAAATACCCTACATGGATTTCAAACATTATTCCTATTAGGAAGAAGAATGGCCAAATTCTAGTTTGTGTTGACTTCAGAGATCTCAATAGTGCATGCCCTAAAGATGAATTCTCGCTGCCATGCCAGAGCTAATGATTGATACTACAACTAGTTATAAGGTAATGTCATTCAGGGGTGGTTCTTTTGGAATTAACCAAATATGCATGTCACTAAAGGATGAAGACTCACTACATTTCGCACCCCTAAAGGTATCTATTGCTACAAGGTGATGCCTTTTGGTCTAAAAATTGGTGGTGCCACATATCATAGGGCTATGCAAAATATATTTGATGATTTACTCCACAAAAATGTCAAGTGTTATTTTGATGACTTGGTGGTGAAGTCGAAAAAGAGAAGCGACCATTTGAAAAACTTAAGAATGGTGTTCGAGTTGCCTCGTACATATCAACTGGGGATGAATCTATTAAAATGTGCCTTTGGAGTTACTTCTAGAAAATTTTTGACTTCATTGTGCAACACTAAGAAATTGAGATTGATCAAGCCAAAATTGATGCAATTTTGAAGATGCTCGAGCCTCGAAACATTCATGAGTTGAAAAATATTCAGGGGAAATTAGCCTACTTGAGGAGGTTCATCTCGAATCTAGCTGAAAGATGCCAATCATTTAGTCATCTCATGAAGAAAGGTGTCCCTTTCAAGTGGGATCAAACATGTAGCAAACTCTTTGAAAGTACCAAAGCGTATTTGGCAAAACCTCCAGTCCTAGCAGCTCCCATACCTGGAAAGGCGTTAATACTTTACATTGCAACACAAGAAAGGTCTGTGGGAACCTTACTAGCTAAAGAAAATAATAAAGAAAAAGAAGATGTCCTTTATTATTTGAGCAGAATGATGACACCAAATGAGATGAATTATTTACCAATCGAGAAGTTATGTTTGGCGTTGATTTTTCGATTCAAAAGATGAAGCATTATTTTCAAGCTCATACTGTCTATCTTGTTTCTAGAGCAAATCCCATCAAATTTTTTTATGTAAAAATCAGTCCTTAATGACCGACTAGCAAGGTGGTACGTTTAGTTCCAACAATTTGAGATTATGTACATCCCTCAAAAGGATGTGAAGGGACAAGCATTAGCGGACTTTTTGGTGGACCATCCTATACTAGATGATTGGAAAATGTACGTTGATGGGGCTATGCATCGTGGTAGAGTTAGTGCAGGTATAGTGTTTGTCACTTCACAAGAAAAAGTCTTACCATTCTCCTTCACATTGAAATAATATTGCTCCAACAATGTTGCAGAATATCAAGCGTTAATACCTGGACTCAAAATAGTTATTAATATGAAGCAATTGCAGTTGCAAGTTTTTGGTGATTCTCAATTGATGATTAAACAACTCTTGGGGACTTATGAGGTCCAAAATCTTAAATGACGCCCATATCACTGTTATGCTCAAAAGTTGATACGATGACTTGGAGATGTGCCCCTTAAACATGTGTCAAGGAAGAAAAATAAAATAATTGGTGCCTTAGCTGCTCTAGCTTCAACTCTAACTACTAAAAAATCTGTTAAGAGAGAGAGAGAGAGATCTCAACGTTAGGTCGCTATAATGTAAGTGACTTTTTTGTAGAGACCTCATGAGGTCGCTAAATAGAGACTTCACAAGGTCACTAATTTTTCTTCTTAATTTTCCAAAAAAGTGACCTCATGTGATCGTTAATTTATTATTTTTTTATTTTTTATTTACTAAAGGAGACCTCATGAGGTCATAGTTCTATAATTTATTTTTATTTTATATTTATAAAAAGAGACTTCATGGAGCCTCTATAATTTATTAAATTTATTTAAATTCATATAAATAGAAATCTCATGAGGCTATTTTTTCAAAACATACAAAACGAAAAAGTGATCTCATGAGGTCTCTTTTCTGAAAAAAAAAATGCAGCAAATGACCACATGAGGTCTCTTTTCTGGGAAAAAACTGATAGCTTATACTGTTTTTGCAGCTTCCCACCTATCATCTAATTCAATATATATTTTACTTAGCCAAATCAAGCTTAAAGATCTATCAGTATATACAACAAAATATATTTACTAAATATTCTCATATCAACTCAATATGAAAAGTAACTTTAAATAATTTGAATTTAAGCGAATAAAACATAAAAGTCGTAAATCAAATAATAGAATTCAAAGATACATGCATTAACAAAACACATAATATGTCTCATAAAAAAACAAAGGAAGAAATTTAGATTATACCTATTACAACTCTATACTTCAATAATATGGCGGTGTGTCTATCACATATTCCTCATCATCTTCCTCATTACTAGACTCATCCATCAAATCTCTTTGTTGACCATATACAGGATATTGAGTAGGTTGAGATTGAGAAGGTCGAGAAGGTTGAACTGATATGAATCCTTGTCGGTCATCTAGTAATCATCACAATATCATTTTTCCCCTTCTTTTTGGAGGCATTATCAATAGTTTTATTCTTCTCACAACCTGCCATCTAAGTAACAAAAGCATCAAAAGATAAGTTCTAACTTCCTTTATTTGAAATAGAATAGAAAAATAAATGATTCAACTTATGTCCAGCAACAACTCAGATGCACACTATGAGATACATATAACTCAGATGACGCTAAGGCTTTAACAACAGAAAATTTGACACTCAAATATGAGATTAACGAATTAATGGAAAGCTTGAAAAAAACTAAAGCTTGATATAATACTTTAATGGTATAAGCTTGACAAAATTTCAAATTCTTTTGTAATATTTTTAAGTATTATTGTTGAATCATAATCCTAAAAGTTGTATTTGGAGTGTTAATCCCTGCCTGGATTGCACAGGAGATGCTGAAATAGAGAAATCCTATAAGCTTTTTTAATTATTATTATTCGTATTCCTGTAAGTAAAATATGTTCTATTCAAATGAGGTAGAACTCATCAAACAGAGAAATTAAACTGATACACAAAACCAAACATCTTGATAAATGTTTTCACAATCAGATTTTAGTTATTTCTAGATACAAAAATAAAGAGAGACAACGAACCAAGAAGACGAATAACATATTCTCATATAACATTGATTAAGTTTAAGTTAAATCACACCAGAAAGAAAGAAGAAAAAGAAGAATGTCGTTATTGGATCAATATTCATCATTATTAGTTTATACATCAAGTTATGGGGACAGCCAAAAAGAAGACAATAGCTGGAGCTGAAGCAATTTTCTATCGTAAACCAATAATGTGAATAAAGAAACCAAAAAATTGAACAACAATGGAGTACTATAGGAGAAACATTTAAAATATCATGGCATGTAGTGGACATGTAGTTCTCTAGAAAACTGAAAATGAGTTGCCAAAGAGTGGACATGTAGTTCTCTAGAAGTTTGTTAATTACTAAGTTAATTTTCCATAATGCTCTTGTACATAAGGCATAAACTAGATTCCAGTAGCTTTATGTAAACCATATTTTTGTCCTAGAGGTATGCCTATTGCCTTTGCCATTGTCATGTTTGTCCTCCTAAGAAGCTCACTCTTGTACGTAAGGTATAAACTACATTGCTTTACATAAGGCATAAATTATATTTTCAGTAGCTTCTTGTTAACCATATTTTTGTATTAGAGGTGTGTGCATTGCATTTTTCATTGTCATGTTTATCTTCTTAAGAAGCTCACTCTTTCACATAAGGCATAAACTAGATTGCTAGTAGCTTCCTGTAAAATATATTTTTATCCTAGAAGTGTGTGCATTGACTTTGCTATTGTCACATTTGTCCTCCTAAGAAGCTCAGTAGCATACTTACTGACTCAGTGGAATCCTCTTCGTAAATATCTAAGTTCACTTACTAAAAAGAAGTGAATAGGTCAAAGATATTTCACAACAAACTCCTTCCCAAGCTTTGTAACAATAAATAAGACAAGCTTAGTATTACTTCCTGCAAAAGCAATCTCATCCACAAATAACATAATGACAATGCCTCGCACACATTGAAGAGTAAATAAAGAGGGATCTACTTTACTACACAGGAAACAAGCTGCCAAATAGTGGGCTTGTAATTTTCTAGAAGTTTCTTAATTACTAAGTTCATTTTCCACAATGCTCTTGTACATAGGCATAAAGTAGGTTTCTAGTAGCTTCTTGTAAACTATGTTTTTGTCCTAGAGGTGTGCATTGCCTTTACCATTGTATTGTTTGTCCTCCAAAAAAGCTCACTGTTGTACATAAGGCATAAACTAGATTGCTAGTAGCTTCCTGTAAACCATGTTTTAGTTCTAGAGGTGTGTTCATTGCCTTTACCATTGTCATGTTTGTCCTTCTAAGAAGCTTAGCAGCACACTTAACCTAACTTAGTGGATTCCTCTTGGTAAATATCTAAGCTCTCTCACTAAAAAAAGTGAAGAGGCCCGATATCTTTCATGACAAACTACTTCCCAAGTTTTGTTACAATTTTTGAGACAAGCTTAGTCTTACTTCTTGTGACAACTATATCATCCACAAATAACATAAGGACAATGCCTCTCACACAATAAAGAGTAAATAAAGAGGGATCTACTTTACTATATAGGAAACAAGCTATCAAATAGTAGACATGTAGTCCTCCAGAAGTTTGTTAATTACTAAATTAATTTTTCATAATGCTCTTATACATAAGGCATAAACTAGATTTTCAGTAGCTTCCTATAAAGCATGTTTCTATCTTAGAGGTGTGTGCATTTCCTTTGACGTTTCATGTTTGTCCTCGTAAGAAGCTCAGCAACATACTTAACCTGACACAATGGATTTCTCTTGGTAAATATCTAAGATTACTTACTAAAATAGAGAGAAGAAGTCTAAGATCTTTCACGGAAAACTCCTTCCCAAGCTTTGTAACAATGTTTGACACAAACTTAGTATGATTTCCTATGACAACTATATCATCCATAAATAATATAAGGACAATGCCTCTAATACATTAATAAAGGAAAAAAAGAAGAAATGACAATGGAGTACTGGAGGAGAAATATTTAAACTGTCATTGCATGTAGTGGGCATGTAGATCTCTAGAAAACTGAAAATAAGTTTCCTAATAGTGGACATGTAGTTCTAGAAGTTTGTTAATTACTAAGTTAATTTCCTATAATGCTCTTGTAAATAAGGCATAAACTAGATAATAGTTGCTTCCGATAAACCATGTTTCTATCCTAGAGGTGTGTGTATTGCCTTTTCCATTGTCATGTTTGTCCTCCAAAGAAGCTCACTTTTGTATACAAGGATTTCACTAGATTGCTAGTGGCTTCCTATAAACCATGTTTCTGTCCTATAGGTGTGTGTACTGCCTTTGTCATTGTCATATTTGTCCTCCTAAGAATCTCAGCAACATATTTGACCTGACTCAATGGATTCCTCTTGGTAAATATCTAAACTCACGTACAAAAAAGAAGTGGAGAAGTCCAAGATCTTTCACAGCAAACTCCTTCCCAAGCTTTGTAACCATGTTTGATACAACCTTAGTATTACTTCCTGTGACAACTATATCATCCACAAATAACATAAGGACAATGCCTCTCACATAATGAAAAGTAAATAAAGAGGGATCTGCTTTACTATACTTGAAACAAGTAGTGCGTTCTCTAGAAGTTTGTTGATTAGTTAAATTCCCACAATGCACTTGTACATAAGGTAAAAACTAGATTTCTTATAGCTTCCTGTAAACCATGTTTTTATCCTAGAGGTGTCTGCGTTGCCTTTGCCATTGTCATATTTTCCTCCTACAAAGCTCACTTTTGTACATAAGGCATTCACTAGATCGCCAGTAGCTTCCTGTGAACCATATTTCTGTCCTAGAGGTGTGTGCATTTCTTTTGCCATTGTCATGTTTGTCTTCCCAAGAAGCTCAACAACATAGTTAATCAGATTCAGTGGATTCTTGTTGGTAAATATCTAAGCTCACTTACTGAAAAGAAGTGAAGAGGTCTAAGATCTTTCACCAAAAACTCCTTCACAAACTTTGTAATGGTCTTTGAGACAAGCTTAATTACTTCCTATGATAACTATATCATCCACAAATAACATAAGGACAGTATCTCTCATAGAATAAAGAGTAAATAAAGAGGGATTTACTTTACTATACAGGAAACAAGCTAAAGTAAATGAAGACTAAACCTGTCAAACCACGCTCTAGGTGCCTATTTAAGTCCAACATTAGCTACAGCTCATCAGGAACCATAATTGAAAGCATAACTAGTTACTGTCACTTCCCCCATTAATTACTCTACTAACAAAAATCCTTCTAAGTCTCAACAATGTATGCATGCAACTATAAATAACTACCCACATTATATTATTGACTACAACTTTATCAAATTTCTTTATATAGCGTATACTCTCTTCTAAAAACTAACTAAATTATTAATTGAATTTAAGCTAAAACTTTTAATCAGTGGGAGCCACCATTATTATTTCTTCTTTACTGTCCAAAACATGGACAAGTGAGCACTTGATCAAAAACATTAATTAAGAGAAAAAGTAGAGAGGAACCACTCATTAGCTAAACGTACAGGATTTGATTTGTTCAACGATAATTACATGTAAAATCATAAACGAAGAGAAACTAAAGCTCAGTTAGCAGATGACCATATCTGTAGAAAAGTTTTAAACTAGTACATGGAATTAAGACTCTAGCTAGTAATGGAGTGATTCATACATTAGATCTAACTCTTGCTTCAGTTGCTCGCTAGCCATTCTAAAGAAGAAGAAAAAGCATTGAAAATCAAAGGGTAATAAAATTCAGAGAGCCATTTCTCCTACAAACGAAGGATTAGCTAACTTGGACACAAATACTACCTTGAATCTGAACCTCTGATAAAATTAGTATTAATTTAGTACCTAAAATGCATCTTGGACTGCTATAAAAATGATTTTTTAGTCCAGCTTTCTGGTGCAAGAATTATAAACTTCTTTGCACCACATCTTTCCTCTTCACAGTGAGAACCATCACCAACATTAAGGTATCGTCCCCTCCCATTCTCCTTAATCCATGCTTTTACAACATTACAAATACCAAATAGTGGTTGGTTTTCAAGACAATTAGGAGAGTAAATAGTAACACCCCACATCTTACATGTACTATTCCTATACATGGAACATGATATAGCTTGGTCAAATCAGCACTCATTTTTAAAAGTGCTTTGTCACGACCCAAGCCTAGGGCCTAGATGTGACAAGACGAATGAGGAACCCGAAGGAACCCCAATCAAGCCTCTCAACTCATCATTACACATCATTAGTCGTGGAAGCATGTAAATAAAACATAAAACAAGCATAAGGGGCAAAGGGGCTAAGGGATAGCTTGTCAAAACATTAACATCAAAGACAAGGAGTCATAGCTCATATTATAATTACACAACCTGTCCAACAAACAAATTTAAATACATAGAAGAGAAATGCTATCCCCCCTCGGATTGACCAAGACAAAGTAATCGAGTTCACCCTCATAGTCAAAATAGAACATAAGAAAGTATCTCAATACATAGATAATAACAATCATAAACTAAGGTCCCCAAAATGGAGCACTCACCAACAAGTTTGGAATAGCACCGACTAGCCACATGGAGGGAGAAAATGATCAACTTGAGCACTGGTTCCTATATGGTGATATAATGTAGGCAAGCATATGCATTAGTACATTTGAATGTACTAAGTATGTGTGATGCAATACAACAAGAAATAGACATCATGATCAAAATGCATAGCAATAGGCAATAGCATATTATAGCAAGATGGCATGTATGAACAATGCATAAGTAAAACATGTTTAAATAACTCATGCTAATATAGAGTATCATATGTGAAAAATAGACCAAGCTAGATTTCGAAGGTATAAACCCCTTGAGGTTAGTGATGATTCCACCCCATTACTTAGGTGGTGAAGTACAAACCCTTCACTTGGTTAGTGATAATGCCTCCCCATTAACTAGGTAAAGAAGTACTAACCCTTTCCTCGGTTGATGAGTATAAACCCTCAACTCGGTTAGTGATGATGTCGCCCCATCACTAGATAGAGAAGTACTAACCCTTCCCTTGATTAATGGGTACAAACCTCCATCTCGGTTATCCCAGTTCTAGGACCCCCTGGATTGGGCATGGTCTAATGCAACATTTTATATAGAATTTACCATGAATATAAGCTTATTTCATCCTCATAACATCAATCATATCATATCTCATACTTTGGACCTTCAGCTCCTCAAGAAACTACATCCAGACAGTTTATCAAACACATTGGGGGGTGTGATGGGGGTAAAAGACCACGTAATTTAGAGAAGAAATTATGCAAGAAAATCTATTCTAAAACCATTAATCAACACCTTGCAAAACCCCTAAGACATTCACATCAAAACCTCTCATCAAATCCAACATTAGATCCAAGATGTAGAGCTCAAAACATGCTAAAACAACCATACTTTCATGAACTAAAATCACGATGCAGTAAATTTCTCAATATACAAGATCCACTTATAAAATCAACTTTAAATCATGCAATATTAGTAAAAAGAGGGTCTAGACAGCATGGGTAGAAGGACTCAATGGTTCAACACCACATACCTCGACTTTAGAGAACCCTTGAAGAAGATTGGAAATGGAAACTTAAAGCTTGAGTGAGATCCTTGATGAAATCCTTAAGATTGGTCTTGAATTCAGGACTTGAATATAGAAGCAAATATTTAGCTAAGTGTCTTGGTGAGTATTGAGGAATGTTTTGGGTGATATGAGGGTGAATAAGGCTAAGTATAAGTAAAAACAAGTTTGAAAAAACTTAGGCCCAACACTTAGAAAAATCTGGATGGACTAAGAAAAAAAGTGTAGAATTTACACCTCTACACGTCACGAAGAGGTCGCAGACCCTCACTAAAAATTGCACCAAGTACAAATTTCATAAATCAATTCCTTTACTTTAAAGTGAAGGTTAGACCCCTGTCCCCCTAATTTGGACCCTCTTAATAAGAATATAAAGTCAGATTTTTGAACTAACAAATGAATTTTTAGATATATGGAAAACAAGATTCTGGGCACTTCTGAGGCACGTTTTTAGGCATTTTTTGGGGTCATTTTAATATCTCCCCATTGGGAACATTCATCCCTGAATGTAGAAGAGAAGTACAAGACAAGAATAATCTTGAACAAATCATCCCCCAACATGGATGAAACATTACATTTAAATATAACTTTAAAAATCTCAACATAGGTGTAAAATAATCATAACTTGTCAACTTAAACATGAATGCACATGAATGATATAGGGGCTGACATATAAGACTTGATATGATATAGAGGTCTTAGAATTAGTACCTTAGGCTTTAATGGAGTGAAAAAGATAAGGATACCACTTTTGCATATCCGTTTCTGCCTCCAAGTAGCACTTTCGACTTGTTGGTTCCTCCAAAGGACCTTAACGGATGCCACCTCCTTGTTCCTCAATCTCTTTACTTGCCTATACAAGATCTGAACTAGAACCTCCTCATAAGTCACGTTATCCTCAACAACACCCATTACATCAAGAGGCACAATGGCATTAGGATCACCAACACACTTTCTCAACATAGAAACATGGAATACCGGATGAACCAAATTTATTTCACTAGGCAACTTCAACTCAT
>JAOTQJ010000083.1:10977752-11013878 GCA_025642045.1 Solanum sejunctum
ATACCTCTCATATGGTCATGTTGTTTTACCTGGAGTAGGGAATTTCTATTGGTTTGGATTTTCTTCTTTGTTAGGAACTTTACTACTTGCTATCAATCTCTGGTTGCCACTGTCTCTGCTAGTGCATTTGCGTTATGATCCATTTGGTATGTGGTAAGCAAGGTGCAGTTCCTTTGAATACTGCCTAGTCTACCGCAGCTAGTACAATGGATACCTTCTCCCTCATAGAAATTTTTTTTCCTATGGGATCCAATCGTTACGTAGTTGTCAATAGTGACTCCAAGGGTACATGGATGCAAATCCTTGCATATCTTCCTTTCAGGGTAGCTAAGGTACACGTATCTATTTTTAGCAATGCCCCTAACTTCTTGTCCTCATTCTCCAAAATCTGTCTATCATAGAATGTTGTTATGAGTTATGCAATCCTAGCCTAGATTGCAATGTGGGTGAGTGCTAAAATATCTAAGATGATGTTTGGCTCCCATCTCTTAACTGAAAGGAAATGTCCAACTACAAACCAAGGACCGCCCTGGAGTGCATTTTACAAATTCTCCATTTTGTTAAATTTTTCCATGAAGTAATCCTTTCCTAGGTCAATAAGGATGAGTGGCCACATTGATTTCCAAGTGTCCGTAAATGTCATTTTTAGGTAGACATGGATAGCCTTTTTCCGAAGAGTTTGATAATGACTAACAGTCCCCATGATTCGTAGATTCTTTTCTTGTTTTCTTCTATTAAAATAATGGGTTCTTGTCTTCTTGGGTTGATTCCATTCCTTTCTCTTTCATATCAACTTCTAATTGCATTACGTTGCCGTTGTTGAGTTCAGGCTTTTTGTTTAAGAATGCCTCCTTGAAGGACTATGTTGTAATAACCGGTGGTTTTGGCAGGTCCAGTGGTTTAGAGGGGCCTAGTCCAGTGTATTGGGGAAGTGGGGCCATATTAAAGGAAAATTTCTTCTCATATGAGAAGAGAAATCTCATATTGAGCTCAATCTGTTCTCACATCAAATGAGATATCTCATATTTCAGCTCAATTTGTTTTCTCATCCAATGAAAATCAGAATTCAATGAGTCTAAGAAAGTTAAGAAACAATAGTCAAACTTATGGGAGAACTTAGGCAAAGAGCCATGAAAATGTCAATTGCAGCATCTCTTTATAGGGAATAAGGCAGTTAAGAAACTCATCATCATTTTCTTAAATGATCCTGAAGAATTAGAACAATTAATGTTTGAATCTCGAGCTTAAACATATTACTGTCTTGAATGAAATATGGGTAACAGTCTGTAGGATATAAATATAGATAGATCTCTTTAATTAAATTCCAGCCTTCTTTCCCTTCTTGGTTGTTAATTAGGAATTAGATCTTCAAGTGCAGCCAAAAATCATCAGCAAATGGCTATACCCTCGTCCCCTTTCAGTTGATTCACTTTTGATATGCTTCTTTTTAAAATAATTGATCAGCCAGTGATGTATTGCTATATATGTATAGTCAGAAAAGGTATAATTGGCAAGAGGTAGCCTAGCTAACATCAACTTTACGAACAAACTTAGCTTCTTCCAAATGACTGTCACTGATCTAGACAGTTGACACGTCTCTATCTATCTATCTATCTTTCGTTCTTTCCGATCATTTTTGTCAGTTTTTTGTTGGTGTTAATTTTGTATCCCATCATGTTTCTGTTTATTTCTGTTAGTTTGGTTAGCTTAGAGAGCAAAAAGGCACACTTCGTTTAATTGAATGTTTGATGAGATACATTGAACAACACACGGAGCAAAAACAGAATTAAACAAGATCACTTCGATTTAAAAACACTATTCTCTTAAATTCTTTATTATCTATAGCTACGAGAATAATTACCATACAACAACAATACCGATCCACACTTGTACTGTTTCTTATTCTTTTACATATAGTTTATAGTATCTAAAACATTAAGCAATTCATAGAAAAATGCTGTGATATCTAATCAGGGTAGACTCAAAAGTGATTGCAATGACAACAATATACCCTTGACAAATGGAGTATGAGGCGGTGCCCTACTTTGCAATGGTAGAGAGACTATTTCCGATAAAGTCGTCATGATCCACGAGCATGTTAACCCATGCTTCTATTCCTTCCCCACATTTTGTACTCAGAAAGATGATCATATTTTCATATGGAAAAGTGGTAGTGCATACCCATGCTGGCTTTCCCCATCCAAAATCCACTTCATACACAGGAAACCTACACCAACTTGTAAAATTACAAAACTCAACTTCCCCTTCTGAAAACAGCTCCACCAATTTGTCCATATGTTTCATAAAGTCTCGTCCTTTTTGTAACATATTAATATAATCACTATCAATTTTCCTTATTGCATTTCTCAACTTGTACACCAAATCATGATCATCAGTATTACTACTTCCCACCCTTTCTGAAAATGCCAATGCAGCTGTCCATAAGTTCCCAAAGAAGTAATCCGGTATTGTTGGATTATTCATTCTAGGCCTTATATTCACTGCATGCACTGCAGCAAACAACTTCTTATTACAATCTTTGTTCAATTTCATAGCCTCGTTCCATAAAAATGCCGAGAGTGCTTCCACACGTGTTGGATCCTTCACTAGTGATCGCGATGAAGCTGATTTCTTAAGGGCATCAAGTCTTTCCTTATCAAAAACAAATCTCCTCGCTGTGAAAATCTTTTCCTTTTTTCTCATCCCTACGGACGGTTTGAAACTTGAATTAGACAAATCTATCGGCGTAAAAAGAGTAGTTGCCAAGTTAAAATTAGGTTGCATGATCTCCGCGTGGCCTCGGGCAATAGTTGCCCATGCATTGATGAATGTTACGATAGATGAACCATCACCAACTTTGTGGGACATGCACACACCTACTGCAATTCCTTTATCAGAATCAAATAAATTAACTTGAACTGCTAGAAGTACATCATCGTCGCCATCATTATTTCCGCCTACTCTTGGGAGGAATTCTCTTAGTTGTTCCATTTTTGGAGTTTGTATAACTTGAGAAAGGCTATAACCATGAATTTGAGCTACAATAAATCGGGCTCCAGCATCATTGCAATCTATGGAATATTTGTTGTCATCAAGTCTCCCAGCCAACGGGTAGAATCGAGCTAAAGCATCAGATAGAGATTGCTTTAATGACTCTAACTTGTCATGATGATCATGTTGGTAGAAGAAAACTAGAGGGATAAAAACTGGAGGTGAGATTTGATCAAGAAGTGATAATTTGTGGATTCTAAGTGGAGTTGGGCATGATGGTTTGATCATTTCTTTGGATATGATCTCCACCTTATTGGTTTCCATCATCACTTGACCTTTTATGAAACTACACTTGTTGTGTTAACTTCAGAAATGGAGTAATTCAATGCTCTATATATAGGACGATATTTTAATATGTTTTAAAAAATTCTTCCTCTTTTCTAATTTGACAACTTTTTTCATTTTAATATTTCATATAACATGTTTATAATATCAAAAAAATATTTTTTATTTAAGACTATAAAATTTATTTTTTTAAAATTGTTTAAAACTTCATATCTAATTAAATTAAGGCAAACAAATTAAAATTAAAAAAATATTGACGTTTTCTTGAAACTCAATTATTAATTCATTTTTAATGGAATGTGTAAGGAATCAAGTCGTTGATCATAAGATGGCGACTAATTGCACTTACTGAAGTTGATTCGATAATGACATGATATAAGCTCCAGTTGTCTTGCTCCTGAAAGAATTATGATAAGAAGAGAAATTTAGATAGAGCACGGTTTTCAATTTCATCCATATTATCATTTATAAATTAGAAACAACTTTTTTTTTTTTAAAAAAAAAAAGAAGTTATCCTTATGTAATCATATAAAATTTATGAAAATATAAAATCTATAATATGATTCAAACTATATTAAATTCAAAAATATATTAGTTCAAATTGAATATTGCGGATTAATATAATTGGGTTTATTAAATTGAGTCTAATAAAATATGGATTTAATTAAAAGCCCAAATTCGTTTATTTGGGCAACAAAAGATGACCTACTTCATTGGGCCCCATATTCCTTCATCCAAGAGGCTCATTTGATGCCATGTGTCAAATGACATGATACGCCAAGTCAAACAAAGAAGCCAATAGGATCTTGCCATATGTCAAAATGACAGACCCATTTCATTAAAGCCCAACATGCCATGTGACTTAAATTTAATTGGATGGGAGAAAGTCTAATTCTATCATGACTCCTCTATTCTGCAACTATATATAGGGGGCCTTCATAATTCAGAATTGAGATCAAGAATTTTAACAAAAAGCTAGAGAGAGCTCATGGATCGAATGCCACAATTTCTCTACAAATTGAAGAATTCAAATATTCAATCCTTTAAGTTCAAGAACAAGCTTAAAAGCTCTTGAACTCAAGATCAAAATCAAGAACAACAAATAAGATCAAAATCAAGATTCAAGATCAAAATTCAAGATCGAATTCAAGAATAGACTTCAAATTCAAGATCAAGATCAAGGGCCCTTGAATTTACACTTGAAAGGTGAATTAGAGGATTTGTAGAGATTGTAACACTCACATTATTGAGATCAAATACTATGAATTATTGCGATATTTTTCATTCTTGATTATTATTTTCTCAACGCAAATTTTATCGTCTACAAATTCTGGGACACCTAGTGTGACAGTCTCTACCTCTCATCTCAGCTTTTCAAGCACCAAAGAATATTGAAATGGCTTCTAAGAAGATTTCCCGATCAACTTCCTCTAAGGATGCTGATTCCAAGTTCTCTACTGAAGTAGAGGGAATCCTTGGTGTTACTTTTGGAAGCGTCGAAGCTGTTACAAGAAGCTAATCTATTATACTGTGACAACAAACATTGCGAGTGTTATCCGCACCAACTGCCAATTTTCCCTCTTCAACTCCGAAAAGAGGGAGGTCCTCTGTCAATGCTTTAAAGAAGGAAGCAGTGTTGCTGAAAAGATTAAGCAGACGTTGGCTCTACTTGAGGTCTCTACTTCCAAGAACTCTATCGCAAAGAAGGGCGATGACTCATCCAAAGATTCTTCTCCATGTGCGTCGCATAATGTGAGACCTCTGAAGATCAACTTCCATGATAATCCATGCTACTCTTCTGTGCCTCAAATGGTCATGCAAGCGATGAAAACTAATGCTTCATCCACAGAGGAACAACTTGCGAACCTAGTGAAGATGATTGAAGGATTGACAAGGCATGTGCAACACGAAGACTCTCACATCGATAAGTTGATGGATAAGGTGGAAGGTTTACTAGATGGAGAATCTAGCCATGCACCAGGGAAGGGTATTGAGATTCAAGAGGCTGACAATCCTATTAACCAAGCACCGTCTTTGAAAGAGTTACCAGTTTCTGCTGAAGGAATAACCCCGCTTGATCATTTGAAGGAGTTGATCGAAAGAAACATTAAAGACAAGTACAAAATCTTCACAAGGTCTTCCCATATGTACGCTAAGCCTTATAACTGCAAGGATTGATAGCCTCCGAATGCTTGTCAGTTATCAACCCCTTAAATTTCAGCAGTTTGAAGGCAAAGGAAATCCAAAGCTGCATGTTGCACACTTTATGGAAACATATAATAATGCTGGGACCTATGGAGACCATCTCATCAAACAATTTGTCTGTTCTTTGAAAGGAAATGCCTTTGACTGGTACACGGACCTTGAGCCTAATTCCATTGACAATTGGGAGCAATTGGAGCATGAGTTTCTTTATTGCTTCTATAGCACTAGGCACACATTGAGCATGGTAAGACTCACAAATACTCGCCCAATAAAGGATGAACCTATCATCTATTTCATAAATCAATGGAGAAACACGAGCCTTAATTGCGAAGATAGACTTTGTGAAACCTCTGCTCTAGAAATATGCATCTAAGGGATGCACTGGGGACTTCTGTATATCTTACAAGGGATCAGACCTAAGTCTTTTGAAGATCTAGCAATGCGTGCCCATGATATGGAGTTAAGCATGTCTTCTGCTGGAAAAGATGGGGAGCTTGTTCACAATCCTCGCAAAGGAAAGGACAAACAAGAACCCAAAAATAGGGCAAATTTGTGCCCAGAAATGACAACAAAGAGTCTGTGAATGTCAATATCTCTCACCTGTGAAGTTTACTAAAAAGGAGAGTAAGAAGCAAAGTGTAAAGATGACTTTTTATGAGTATCCAAAATGAAAGCTAACCTTGAGAGGGATGCAGGAAAAGGAATACCCTTTTTGGACTCTAATGTTCCTGAAATTTTTGAGGAGTTGGTCGAGCTAAAGCTCATTGAGTTGCCCAAGATGAAATAACCCGATGAAGCTGCGAAGAATGATCACCCAAATTATTGCAAGTATTATAGACTTGTGAGCCACCCATTGAAAAGTGTTTTGTCGTGAAGGACAAGGTTATGCAATTAGTTAAAGAAAAGAAGATTGTTCTTGATGATGGAAAGGCAAATCTCTATCGTGTTCGGATTGCTTGACCCAGTCCAAATATGTCCAC
Source organism: Solanum sejunctum (assembly GCA_025642045.1). Taxonomy (NCBI): domain Eukaryota; kingdom Viridiplantae; phylum Streptophyta; class Magnoliopsida; order Solanales; family Solanaceae; genus Solanum; species Solanum sejunctum. The sequence goes on from JAOTQJ010000083.1 coordinate 10,984,274, forward strand.
CTGAAAAAGAAGGGACAATAGAGCAAGAGAAATCCCAAACCAATACAGATGATGATGAAGGTTGGATTCTCATGACTAGGCAAAGATGTAAAAAGATGAATCTACAGAAAAGATCACTTGAACAACCAATCAGACAAAGGGTAGTGAAAAGATCAAAGAAGTAGAGACCCATCAGGCATCCGAAAGGGCCAAAAGTGGAAATGCATCACCACTAAAAACTTCTACATATTGTAACTTTTAGTGAATTCTTACCAAGTTGGTTCTGTATAGAGACCACCCAAGGCAATGTTGAGGCATCATGTTTTAGTGCTAACAATGGAGAAACAACAAATGAAGATTCATCGAAGGTATCTCTTGCTAACAAGGGTGAAGCGACAAGTGAGATTCCATCAAAAGCATCTCTATCATCTTCTGAAACGTCTGTGTAAGCCCCTCTTCAAGAAGTACATGCATGTGCCACAAAGATCACATTTACTGATGATGATCTTCTATTCGGCGAAACTCTACACAATCACCCTTTGTATATGATGGGTCACGTGCTAGAGAAGAAGATAATTAGAATTTTGATAGACGAAGGGTCCAGGGTCAACATTCTACCCATTCACACGTTGAAAGAGCTTGACATCACAACTGAAGAGCTTAACAAAAGTCATTTGCTGATACAAGGGTTCAGTCGAGAGAGGCAGAGGTCTATAGGCTCAATTAAGCTAGAAATTCATATGGATGATTTGCGAACATGTGCATGGGTATATGTGATTGATGCAAAGACTTCATATAATATATTACTTAGAAGGCCGTAGGTGCATGAGAACATAATTGTCTCATCTTTTTACTATCAGTGTTTGAAGTACCTCAAAGACAAAATCGAAAGGAAGATAGTTACTGATAATAATCCTTTCACTGCGGTTGAGGCATATTTTGTCGATGCAAAATTCTATTTGAAGAGTTATGTTATGAAAGGGGTAAAGGTTGAGGTGTCAAACAAACCAAGCCTGAGAAGGTCAAAGGTGAAGCAACCAATGCAGACATTGAAAGGGCTAAAGCTAACATTGGGGAGCCTAGTACTTGTCCTAATAAGGAAAAGACCATACCCTCAAAATTTAAGCCAGCACCTACACTCTGTTATGTCCCAAAGGTGAAGAAAGAGGAGAAGTCAGTTATCTGATGTACGAGGAAATGTGTTAGGGGGGGTTGACTCTTCCTATAATACGAATCGATGCAATAAACCTATCTTCAAAGCTGTTGGGAAAATTCATGGCTCAAAATCCACCACAAGGTATATCACTCCCAACCAAACGTATAGAAGGATTTGATCCAAATGCTTACAAGTTACTTGAAAAGGCTGAGTACAACCCTAATGAGCTATCTATGCTAGGGAAACTCCCATCAGAGGGCACAACCAGGTAAACACATAACGGTTTAGGTTATAGCCAACCACCACCAGTGTGCATCTCCAAAACAAGGGCGAGAATAACTATATCACTATAGAAGATGAGTGTGTTTCTTCTAATAATCGACCTACTATCTTTGATTGACTTAGAAAACTCACTGCAAGAACTTCTATGTTAAGAGGTTAGGCCCATTGAACAAGAAGAATAACAAGCATCAGAGAAGTTACCTAATACTAATGACGCTTCCTTCACCTATGATCCAAAAGGATTTCGAAAGCATAGTTTCTTCCGGGATGAAGCGACGAGTGGAACTCATAGTTTCATGTAAAGAGGTACTAAAAGCGAAGGCTCACACTATAGTTTACACCAAAGAGAATGAGGATGATGGAGAAAGTGTAGGCTCCTCATGTCATGTTACAACTCAGATTGAGAATGACACCTCATGCCAACTGAAAATTGATGTAGAGTTGGGAGGTATTGTTTGGTGTAATCATATATCAATTTATTACAATGATCCATAGGAAGAGGACGATGCTGGAGATGCTACACCAGAATTTGAAGGAGTGAAGACCACGATTGATACCTTAAGGGAAGTTAACCTTTGCACAGATGAAGACCCGAGGTCAACTTTCTTGTGCTTTCCTAGAAACAGATAAAGATATGACTTATATAAACATACTCAAAGATTGTAGGGATTTCTTCACTTGGAGCTATAAAGAAATGCCTCGTTTGAATCCCAAAATAGCAGTCCATCAATTGGCAGTCAAGAACAACGCTCATCCTGTCAAGCAGGCTCAAAGATGTTTCAAGCCAAACTTGGTTCTATCGATCGAGAAAGAAGTTAACAAACTCATTGAGATGGGATTCATTCAAGAAGTTAAATACCCCACATGGATTTCAAACATTTCCCCGTGAGGAAAAAAATGGCAAGTTCAAGCTTATGTCGACTTTAGAGATCTTAATAATACATGCACTAAAGATGAATTCCCTCTGCATATTCCAGAGCTAATGATTGATGTTACAATTGATTATGAGTCAATGTCATTCATGGATGGTTCTTTTGGATATAACCAAATTCGCATGTCACCAAAGGATAAAGAACTCACGATCTTTCGTACACCTAAAAGGCATTTATTGCTATAAGGTGATGCCCTTCGGTTTGAAGAATGCTGGTGCTATATATCAAAGGGACATGCAAAATATATTTGATGATTTACTCCATACAACTATTAAGTGTTATGTTGATGACTTGGTGGTGAAGTTGAAGAGAAGGAACGGCCATTTAAAAGACTTGAGAATAGTGTTTGAGTTGCTTCGAAGATATCAACTTATTATGAATCCATTAAAGTGTGCCTTTAGGGTTGCTTTTGGAAACTTTCTTAGCTTCATTGTTGGCATCGAGGAATTGAGATTGATCAAGCCAAAGTTGATGCAATTTTGAAGATGCCAGTACCTCGAAACATTCATGAGTTGAAAAGTCTCCAACGGAAATTAGCCTACTTGAGGAGGTTCATCTCAAATCTAGCTGGAAAATGTTAACCATTCAGTCATCTAATGAAGAAAGGTGTCCCTTTCAAGTGTGATCAATATGTAGCAAAGCCTTTGAAAGTATAAAAGCATATCTGGCAAAACCTTCGGTCTTAGCAGCCTCTATATAAGGAAAGCCATTGATACTTTACATTACGACACAAGAAAGGTCCGTGGAAGCCTTAGTAGCTCAAGAAAATAATGAAGGCAAAGAAAATTCCCTTTATTACTTGAGTAGAATTCTGACACCAAATGAGCTGAATTATTCGCCAATCGAGAAGTTGTGTTTGGTGCTGGTCATTTCAATTTAAAAGATGAAGTACTACTTTCAATCTCATACTATTCACCTTGTTTCTAGAGAAAATTCCATCAAATTTGTTATGTCAAAACCAGTCCTAAGTTACTGACTAGCAAGGTGGTACCTTTAGTTCCAACATTTTGAGATTGTATACATCCCTTAAAAGGTTGTAAAAGGATAAGCATTAGCGAACTTCTTGGCAGATCATTCCATACCAGATAATTGGGAATTAACTGATGAACATCCTAACAAAGATGCAATGACCATCAAAATCCAGGTTCTTGGAAAACATACTTTGATGGAGCCGCGCATCATGGTAGAAGTAGTGCAGGCATAGTGTTTGTCACTGCACAAGGAGAAGTCCTATCATTCTCCTTCACATTGAAACAACATTGTTCCAATAATGTTGCAGAATATCAAACACTAATACTTGGGCTCGAAATGGCCATTGACATGAAGTAATTGTAGTTGCAAGTTTTTGGTGATTCTATACTGGTGATTCAATAATTCTTGGGAACCTATAAGGTCAAGAAGACTGAACTGCGCCGATATCATTGTTATGCTCAAAAGTTGATAGGATAGCTTAGAGATGTAACCCTCTAACATGTACCAAGAAAGGAAAATAAAATGGCTGATGCCTTAGCTACTGTAGCCTCGACTCTGACTCTTCCTGATCAGACGTAAGTTACTATTTGTAGAAAATGGGTAGTACCACCGTTGGATGAAGACGAACATATGGATGATGAGCTTGAGCATGTTATCGCAGTTTCTGAAGCTAATAAAAAGGAATGGTGACAAGCCATCATCAACTATTTATGTTATGGGATACTTCTAAAAGATGCTAAGAGAGGACTGACATTCGTCGTCGGACATCTCATTTTTCTTTACTACAAGGAAATATTGTATAGGAGATCATTTGACGGTGTGCTCTTGGGGTGCTTGGAAGAGAAAAAAGCAACTCAAACTTTGCAAGAGGACATTCAAGCATTTGTGGATCAAATCAGTCTGGACCAAAGCTCCATTTTCACATAAAAATAATAGGGTATTATTGGCCAAATATGGTAAAAGATTGCTTGGATTATGCTTGAAGGTGCAAAGCTTGTCAATTTTATGCAAACTTTATAAATTAACTGCCTAAAGTTTTACACCTGTCATTGCATCTTAGTCGTTTGATGCTTGGGGATTGGATGTTGTTGGACCACTGTCGAAATCCTCAGGTGGACACTTGTACATGTTAGCTGCGATGGATTACTTTTCAAAATAGGCTGAAGCTATAGCTCTTAAAGAAGTCAAGAAAGAAAATATTGCAAACTTCATCTGCATAAATATTGTGCACCATTTTGGCATTCCACAATACATAATCATGGATCTTGGCAAGCCATTTAATAACAAGCTGATGAATAAGATATGCAATCTCTTTGGCTTTAAGCAACAGAAATCTTCAATGTACCATGTTGCCTGTAATGATCTGGCCAAGGCATTCAATAAGACTCTATGCAATCTTCTAAAGAAAGTGGCCTCTAAGTCCAAATGAGACTGGAATGAAAGAATGTAAGAAGCCTTATGGGCATATAGGACGACATGTCGCACATCGACTCAAGCAACCCCATATTTGCTTGCTTTTGGAGTTGAAGCAGTACTGCCACTTGAGCGTCATATACTGTCTTTGAGACTAGCTATCCAAGAAGGGCTTATTAGTTAAGAAAATGCTCGACTGCATCTTACCTAGTTAGAAGCACTTAATGAAAATAGATTAGAAGCCCAACAAAATCTTGAATGCTATCAAGCTCATTTGTCTTGTGCCTTCAATAAAAAGGTTCACTCGAGGTGTTTCCAAATTGCAGACCAAGTTTGCAGTAAGAAGGCCCATTATCACTTCACATAAATCCAAGGGAAAATTCACCTCGAAGTGGGATGGACCATATGTAGTACAAGAAGTATACTCAAATGGTGCTTACAAGCTTGTTGATGTAGATGGCATGAGGATCGATCCTATAATTGCAAAATTCCATAAGAAGTACTTTCCTTGAGGAAAATTATGGTCCTTGGAATTTGAGTATAAAAGTACATGATCCTTCTGGCCCGCAAGAGTATAAATTGTGTACGGTACCCTAAAAACAAAACTCCCTAAAACTACATTGTGACTTGACCCTCTTCATTGAGAAATGTAGGCACTTAGAATTATATTCTAAGTTCAGTTGCATGAGTGTTAAAAAACTATATGTCCCTTACTTGATTCCTTATAGGGGCAAAGCCCTATGGGATATGAGTTCCTTCTATGGCATGCTTGAGTTCTTCAAATTTAATCAAGTTTGCAGGTTGAAGTTTTCATATTCTCTAAGTCTCTAAGCTAAAGTCCCCAAAGTCTACAAGTTAGTTCTCAAATTAAACAAGTCTTTAAGTGACGGTCCTCAAGTTCTCAAGTTTTGTGTTTATATTCTTTAAAGTTATCCATTTCGTAAGTTAAAGCATTAAGTTGCATAAAATTTATGAAGACGAATGCATAAACTTCAAAAAAGAGGGGATTTTTATTATTTTTATTCTTATTAGCGTGCCAAACATGAATTAAGTTTGAATTATTAAGGCTTGCAGCAAAAGTGAACATGTGAAGAATTTCAAGTTAGAACAACAAATGCAAAATATAAGACAAAAAAATAGAGAAATTCTATTGTTATAAAATTGTCTAACATATCAATCTAAATCTTGTGAAAATAAAGAAATGAAGTAAAAAAAGTTTGAAAGAGCTTAATCTAAGCATATTTGTAGTTGATCAAATCTTGACGACTAGTTGCTAAGCCCTTTCTCCTATTCTCTAAGCAAGTTGAATCGTTATTCATCAGGAAGTCCATGTTTTCATAAGAGGACACTTCATTCTCAGTAACTAAGATCTTGGCTTAAACTTTCTCAATCTCCTTCTTGGCAATAGCTATAGCAGCCTCAAGTTCCTCTTGCTCCGCCTATAGTGTTGCTAACTTTTTCTTGACATGCTTTGGTGACTTCCTTTTAGAAGAAGCATGTTTAGTCTTCTCGCCCTCCTCTGCTCTAAATGACTCGAGACCCTCCTTGGCCTTAGAAATCAATTCCAGCTTCTCATCCTCATACACCTTATCTGGAAAATTGGAGCTTTCTTGGTCATATGAATGAGCTATCTCAATGAGAGAATCCACCAAATGCTTCAAGGATGAAAGATCTATGAGATGCATCTCACTCATCTATTGGAGAATCTCATAAATATCTTCTTTGTAAGATGAAAGTGAGTCTAGCAAAGTTCTAGAAAGCTTGCTACAAATCTCTTCCCCAAGGCCCAAGATATACTTCTTTTTGTGAGTTGAGATAACGGTTTTTCCTTCAAAAATAGACTTAGCCCTATTTGGCTTTGAAGAAGTGGAGGAGTGCTACTCGAGTTAAGGGTCAACCCTTTTAAAGTTTGATCATGAGAAGTGATTGCAATTCTCAGTTCTTACTCAATGGGTAAAGTTGACTTTGTCTCAGGTTTTCATGTAGCAATAGACTCCACACTAATTTGCAGCCGCTCTTGTAGTAATTCCTTTGGATGATCAACAACATTCACCTACACAAAAAGAGAGGAAAAGAGAATTCATAAATTAGTTAACCAAATTGTTCTTAAAATTCATTTAAAATAAAGGGATTTATGGTCAAAGGAAAAACCTCCACTCTGAATGGCTAATGTTTTTAGAGGACCATCAATGCCTTGTTCTTCCACTATCTCCAACTCAACAGCCTCAAGTCCAATTGGTTCGTGTCTTTTCATCTTCTAACATTGGTCGCCATTGCTGCTTTTGCTAGTCTCTTGAGAGGCTTGCTTTGTAGATGGAAGAATTTAGGGGTGTCTCTTTGCAGCGGTAGGAGCACGACCTACTTTTTTCATAGATCCCTTAGAGGACTTCAGCCTCTTCTTTGAGGTTGTGGGGCAAGTGGGGCATTAGTTTTTAAGAGATCCTCTCTAACCTTTTGACCTTTGTCCCCTAAAAGAGTGGAGAAGTTTGGCCCAGCCTTTTCCAACAAAATTTCCAAATTATCCTCAAGAAACTTCCCATGAGATTTTTCCCACCAAGATGGGTATCCAGTGGAGTGAAGTCTCTTTACAGAAGCAACTACAAGAGGAAATGTTGCTCTTGACATGGTAGTACCCAAGATACAGATTCTCCAATACCTAAGCCCCTCATCAAGAGATTCAGCACGAATATCATGCTCGAGATATCCAGGAGTATCTAAATGGAACCCAAACTGATGACTGAATTGGTAGGGACTGTATGGATCAATAAGGAAGGAGTCCCCTTTTCTTAAGGTAAGATAATTAAAGCAAAGACTCATAAAATAAAATGAATCAAACCCTAAAGCTTTGTTATCATCAACATAATAAGTTGGGTAAGGCCTAGTAAGCATGGTCGTAGTCCACACAAGGCTTTCACCTCGATAGATATACTTTTGTGCCTCATCTTTATCAAAATATTTTGAAGCACCCTCGCCAGATTACATCATTGCAGGAGGGAAGGTCCACCAGTAAGAGGATAATGTGTCTTAAGATAATGAGCAAGCCAACCATAGACATAATGGATGGGGAAAGAAACCTTAATGTGATCAAATTGTGAAGAATTTGAAATCTTGTTGAAGCCATGATAGATGCTTGCTAAGATCGAGACTGCAAGGTTAACCCTTCGACCAATTGCCGTTAGCTTGCCATCTTAAAAGTTTCAGGTCGAATAAGATTTTCCCCCTTCAGAGGGAGATACAAAGACGCATAACTGACATGACTAGAAGGCTTCTAAATAAGTCTCATATTTTTGGTGCTCTGCTCTAAGAATAGAAAATATTATCTCTTGAGAGCTCAACCACGTGCTCACCTCCATTGATATGTCACTTGTTGGGTTATGCGTAGATGCTAAGCAACGAACCTTCTTCTCTCTTCTTGGGGGAGTTAACTCATACTTGATGTCTTGTTTATACCAAAATTGTATCCATTCAGTAAAAGAGATCCCGGAGTTATCACCCTTCTTCTCCCTAAGATGATGGAAGGAAGCGAATAAATACTCACAAGTTGAGGAAGAAATCTATCCTTTTTCGCATCATGAGCTGTAAGCTCTTTGGCATTAGGTATCATGTCTTTATAAGGACACCCACTGATCGGTAGGCCACCAAGAATATACAAGTCCCAAAGAGATATGGATGCTTCTCCAATAGATGTAAGCAGTGTGTTTGTTTGGGGACACCAAGCCTCACAAAAGGCCTACACGATGTTGGAGTTCCAATCATAAGTAAAAAAGAGAAGCAACTATAGCATTTCGGAGGTTAACATTATTCAAGCTCTGCCCATTATTGTTAAGGACATCTTCTGTCCATTCCCAATGGATGCAATGATATTTACCTTCGAACAGGATTTCATCTCCCCAACATAACCCTTCTTGAATCATGCGATGCCCCAAATCTGAAAGAGTGCTTGTACGATTAGTGCCTTGAAGATTTGGTGTCTCAAGATACCATACCGTAGAAGCTTTTTTAGATTTATGGATGCATTCAAAGGTCTAATCTGCCTTATGAAGTGTGTTTCTCAATTATGGCCACGCATCTGCATAATGACCAACTAGAGGATCTCGAACTAAAAGCTTGGTCTCTACCTTGCTATCTTGCGACCTAATTATGAGTATTTGAGTCCAGAAGATAAGCAAGTGTAGTCCTTGAAGAATACCACTGTTCAGACTGCATAAAAGGAAAAGTGTTATCCTTCATCAATGATAGCATGCAACCAAAAAGGGAACAAGAATCAAAATAAAAGAATATGGCTAGTTGGGAGTCCTTTATTTTAACATTTAGAACAGAGGAAAGCCTCGTATTATTGGTTCCAAATGTTTAAACATTTGGAACAGCAGAAAGCCTTGTATTGTTGGTCCCCTATGTTTAAACATTTAAAACAGCGGAAAGCCTCTTATTGTTGATCCCTATGTTTAAACATTTAGAATAGTAGAAAGCCTCCTTGTATTGTCAGTTTCCTATGATTAAACATTTAGAACAATGTAAAGCCTCATATTGTTGGTCCCCTATGTTTAAACCTTTAGAACAATGTAAAGCCTCTTATTGTTGGTCCCCTATGTTTAACCATTTAGAATAGTAAGCCTTTTTTTGATGGTCCCCTATGTTTAAACATTTAGAACAGCAGAAAGCCTCATCTTGTTGCTTTCCTATATTTAAACATTTAGAACAACGTAAAGCCTCATTTTATTAGTTCCCTATGTTTAAACATTTAGAACATTGTAAAGCATCAAGTGGTGATCTCAAGGCGGGAGCATGAATTTATCCCTTCACACCTCAACACCAAATTCTTGTAATATGAATAATCTTGAATTATGGCCCTACAACAAGAAAAGAGGACAAAGAATGCAAAAATAATAATAATAAAAATAAAGAAGGAAAAGAAATTACCTATGATTTGTCAGCTGATAACGAGAATAATGCAACGCCAAAGCTTTGAATGAATCTTGTTTGAAAATAATAAGGACAAATCTATATTTATAGAGGGAAGTCTCCAATGCAAAGTGAGCTTTAGTAATTTGATTCCTACTGAAATTAAAGAAGATTATTGGCAGATGAAATTTAGAGACCTCCTAAACGTACTAGAATTGCATAAAAGTGATAGGAAATGCAAATTCCACCTAAAAGGCCCCACAAAATCTTTTAGGACTTATGATTACATTAGGTCTTACAAAAAATTTTAAAAAAATAAAAAAATAAAAAATGGAGAACTTATGGTTGCTGACCACTGTGTCGGCCACTTGGCGATTAAAAATTGCTCCTATTTTGACTAATTAAGCTTTACGAAAAATATTTTACTTCAAGCCTATTCTTTAAAAGATAAAATATCTTGATAAGACTTGAAATAGGGGGCATTTGTAATCATATAAAATTTATGAAAATATAAATTTTATAATATAATTCAAACTATATTAAATTCAAATACATATTAGTCTAAAATGAATATTGCATATTAATATAATTGAATTTATTAAATTGAGTCCAATAAAATATAGATTTAATTAAAAGACCAAATTCATTTATTTGGGCTACAAAAGATGACTCACTTTATTGGGCCCCATATCCCTTCATCCAAGAGGGCCACTTGATGCCACGTGTCAAATGACATGGCACGCTAAGTCAAATAAAGAAGCCAATAGGATCATGCCATGTGTCAAAAATGACAGGCACATTTCATTAAAACCCAACATGCCATGTCAGTTAAATTTGATTGGCCGAGAGAAAGTCTGATTCTATCATGACTCTTCTATTTTGCAACTATATATAGGGGGTCTTCATAATTCAGAATTGACATCAAGAATTCTAACAAAAAGCTAGAGGAGCTCGTGGATCGAATGCCACAATTTCTCTACAAATCCAAGAATTTAAACATTTAAGCCTTCAAGTTCAAGAACAAGCTTAAAAGCTCTTGAACTCAAGATCAAGATCAAGAACAAGAAACAAGATTAAAATCAAAATTCAAGATCAAAATCAAAGTTCAAGATCAAGGAATAAGATAAAAATCAAGATTCAAGATCAAAATTCAAGATCGGATTCAAGAAAAGACATCAAATTCAAGATCAAGCTCAAAGGCCCTTGAATTTACACTTGAAAAGGCGAATCAGATATTTGTAAAGATTGTAACACTCACATTATTGAAATTAAATACTACAAATTGTTGCGATATTTTCTTTCTTGATTATTATTTTCTCTACGCAAATTTTATCGTCTACACCTTAATACTAATATATTATAAAATTATCTTTAATAATATATTCTTTTTGTTCTTGATGTTGAAAAATCATATGCGCAGCGGAAGCATATAAGGATCGTATTGCTTACATGAATAATAAACTCTCTCAATACTTGGGTGGACAAGCATTAAATAGAAAACCTAATTCTCTTTCATCCAAATCCCCTTATTCTATACTAGAAAAATCCCTATTTATAGATGATCTTTCCAAATCCAAAAGGAAGAAGGAAACTCACTTTTCTTGAAAAATAAGAAATTAGTGTCCTCCTTTTATTAGAAATAGAATTCTGAGTTCTAGTAAAATATGGGCACGATAGAGACCACGGAATTTATTGCTGAGGCTCTCTATTATGGAAATAATATAAATAATTAATTTAAAATTATTCTTACCATAATAATTATAAATCATTCCGCTAAAGATTCGTAATTGCACTTCTCTATTTATATTTTGAAATTTTCCATTAAATACTTATGTAATTCCCCATGTTAAGATTTCAAATACTAATCAATAAATTAAATTACTGAAAACTTTAATTTAAAGATTAATTTTCTTTAGAGTACTGTTTAATTTATTTCATTTGCCGGATTCATAAATCCACTTACAAGGTTTGACACAATGAAAACTTATAAGCTTCTCAAAAGGCATATCATCAATCTCTATATTGAGACATGGATTTCGTCAACTAAGTTATTATTTCACCAATATATATTATTATCATCCAATCTACCAGGCATATTGACTCATCTTTAGAATCTCAGCTTTTAATAAATTAAAACAATAAATAACATATATAGATCATAATAATTATATCAGGATTGAGAATATAAGTACATTTAACAGTTTAGAAAATATATTTTTTTAGTCAGTCTAAAACAACTATCTCTACTCGGTCCCGTTTAGTACATACAATATACATTAGCACAAGAAGTTGGAACTACACTGTTTCTATAATCAAGATAAATTATATATAATTGTGTGCTACAATCATACCGATGGTTTGTCCAATTTCCACCTTAGAGTGCGAACGAAAAGCTTTATACTTATAAGAACTGATAATTTAAACCTCTGTGTATAAACTAAAATTCTATACACTAAATCATCTACTATATAAGTAAATAGACATAAACGATTATATGATCCACTAAAACTTTTATTAAGATTGGATGAATAATTGTTCTATAATAAAAACTATATCTAAACTCATGGTTAATAGTATATATTCCATGGTTAATAGTATATATCCCAACACTTCGTTCATTTTTTATTGTCATGTTTCACATTTTGAGAATTGAACTATATTAACTTTAATTAACCTGAGAATTGCACCTTATAATATTTTGAAAAAATGTCTAATATTGATAAGAGGATATTTACCAACTCATTAGACTCAAATTCATGAATTATTGTCATGTTTTAATGATAATTGAAACAGTTTTAGGCCCTACTTTTTGTTATATGCAGGTACTTCCTAGAAAAAGTAAGTTTAATAGATTTGGGGTGGAAAATCACTGAAGAACAATGGTGAAGGAGTGGCATCCCACAAAAGCCAATAGTGGTCTCGCCAGTGCCAGCTAAACATCGGCTTGAGTGGAGCAAGCCTGCCTTGGTACTAGTGCTATAATCAACATGGTATAATGACTTATCTGTGGTTTGCTAATTATAGTGCAATAGCTCTTGTTGTAAAAAATTAAAGGTTGAATCAAGAAAGCAATTAATGCTTCACAACTCTTGATTGACATTTTTCTGGTCCAGCGTAAGTCATGAAGCGAAAGTTAATGGGCAAAACCACAATTATGAAATTAGTATTTCCTTTGAAAAGTTGCAGGGACAAAGATAAGGATTTGTGCAATAATATACCTTGATCATCTTCCCAATTAGTAATCATGGGGAGAGAGCTCTTTTTGGATGAACCAGATATTCATGGAGTACAATGAAGAACTTCTTACCTTGAGAGGGAAACCGACAAACTTTTTAGCTTATTTCATGTGTGACCTAGACCTGTCTTGATATGGTACCCCTTCATATGTTAGAGATAATTTGGTGTTAGGTTATATATGTGTTGTTCCCTCTTTTTGAACTTTCGCTCAAGATTTATTCTACTCTTTTGTATTTGTTAACCTTTATTGTCTTATGATATATCTTCTTTGGTTGTATGAACTATACTTTGTTGTTCACGTATTATTTATACTTGCATTATTTTTTTCTTGATCCAAAATGGTAAGTTATGAAGAAAGATATCTTAAAACCCAACCCCAAATATAGGACATTAGATAAAAAGAAGAAATGACAATAAAAAGATAGACATAATATAAAAATATCCGTAAATCTAATGTCATGTGTACAAGAGTATCTAAAATAAGGTTAGAATTAGGTACATACAATTCAGTCTTTGAAATAAAGTAAAAATTACAAAGTAAAGTAGAATATAGTAGTTATCTGAGACACTGGATCTCACCACTAGAACTAAAAATCACTGTTGTTGGAGTAATAAATGTCTCTTAGATGCCCCTGACTAGAATCTGCATCAAGGGATTTAGAAATAGGGGTGAATACATTTCACATTCACCCAGCAAGTTTAATCGATTGGTTGGTGAGTATTGAATAAAGTATGCAATAAACTAGGAACGATTCCACCTGCATATAGAAAATCTTAATCCTACGTTAATGCCTCCAATCGACATAAGTATATGCATAACAGTATGAACAAAGTAAACACATAAGTCCAGACACATGCCAACATTATCAAATAGGTCAATAATCAAAGCTCAATAACATGCAGTGCAATAAGATGAGATGAATGCAGTCTATTAGTGGTACTGGTGGAATCAAGACTGTTGCACATTCTATCGTATATACCTACTGAGCTAAGGCTTCCAAATAGGATCCATGGGGGTATCGCAGACCATATACATCATCACAATCTCAAAATATCAACTAGTATATCACCTAGCTTGTAGCCGAGAACTTATGATACCAGTACCTCATCCTTTTACCACCTAACTCGTGGTTAAGGATTTTAAAAGTGTCTCATTTCTTACAAAAATTACTGGTATCACAGTTTCACTTTTCACGTTCCATGATATGAATGTATAAGGATTAATGTATGTCAACATCACAAATAGAGAGGCATAATCAACTCAGTACAAGTCTAAAAGTAATAAAATTCTCAAAATTCTAGTTTTATGAATAACATTCTTTGTATAAAAGAACCAATAAGAAGAAAACTCTTTTAAAACACACAATAATTCTTTAAAAACCTTTTCAATCCTCAAAATATGCCACAACCACAATTTTCCACAAGAATATCGTTTCTTGAATCACTTCAGGCCTAACAAGCAATAATTCTTTAAAAACCTTTTCAGTCCTCAAAATATGCCACAACCATATTTTTCCCCAAGAGTATCATCTCTTGAATCACTTCATGACTCGACACATCTCATTTTACAATATAAACAGGTCTTATTTCACAATATATCACATTCTTAACTCACTTCACAATCATTTAAATTCACAAAAATTAGGTCACAATTCATTAATATGAAATAGTTTCACAATCAAACACAATAGCTAGTAAAATTCTCCATGACAATAATAATTCACTAATGATACAATCTCATCCCACAATCTACAACATAAGGATAATCAATTATGCAACCTCAGTCTCAAATAAATCTAATCAAACCTTCCTCAATAGCCGACACCACACCTCGATATCTCTAACTAGAGAATTTCACTCAACTTTCAACTTTGAATTGATCTCCCACTATCAAGAATGTAAAATATGCATCACAAGGTGTGCAACAACACCTATATTGAACGGCTTTGAAAACGAGGGCAAAATAGTCCAAAAATTGATTAATCATCAAAAAAGATAAAACTGAAAATTGACTTTAAAACTAGGTTTTATATACAAATAGAATACATGGCCGAAAACCTCACAAAATTTGAGTAAGAATTGAGTTCAAAATCACCATTTCAAATTTATGAAAAAACAAGAAATTTTGGGTTCAACATCATGAAATTAAAAGTTCGAATTGCAAGATAATTAATAAAAATGAAGGTTTTTAAGTAAAAAATTATTTACCCAAAAATTTTCTCCAAAAACCTTTTTCAAATTGCACCTTTCAAGCTCAAAATCTCAAAAATGGCTCAAAAATAGGATTTTTCGACATAAACATTGTTTAGGTGAGACTTGCTCTTCGCAATCGTGGTACACCACTTACCCATTCAATCGCGGAGCATAAGAATTTAGTCTAAATCAATCATGAGGACCCCATAATGATCAATAAGAACAACCGGTAGGGTAATACATCACAATCGCAGAGCCCATCTCGCGATCATGGAGAAGGGAAGGAATGACGACTCATTGCGGTAGCAAGAATGGAGCCGTGTATGCGATGAACAAAAATGCCTAAACTAGAACTAGATTTCACCCAAGTCACAGAGAGCATTGAATGAACCTTTGAAGTTCGTTCAAAATCTCATACACACAAATTAAGCATGCTACCCCAACTAAATCTGATGTTCCAGACTCAAAGAAATCGTCGAAAATCTGATCTGAGGTCTCCTCGATACAAAATTCGATTAGTCTCAATGAAACTAACTCTAAGACTAAAAAGAACCAAAAAGCCTTCGAGACTTCTAAAAAAATTGACAATATCTCTTTTAGACCTAAAATCACCTCGTAAAATCAAAAGGATCATCAGAAATCCAATATGAGCCTCTAAACTCTAATTGTTAACCAAAGTCAAACATAGTTTATTTAAAGCTAAACATTTTAACTTACGACCTCAAACTCACATATCAATCTCGAATTTGACTCCAAGAACCTTCACAGACCAATTTCTACATTCTGGAGCTGATAGAATTGATGAAATTTTGTTCTGAGACCCGTAACAAAAAATCACTCTTGAGCAACAAAAACCTTTTAAAACTCAAAAACACTCATTTCTAAATCTTTCAGCAAATTTTCAGAACCAACCATATGAACTGTTCTAATATAGCCCTGGACAACTAACAAAAAGGGTAAAATGATAATGTTATAAGTATTTCCAAAAATGATCTTAAGATCTTTACAATTTTGGAGTTCAACTAGCCAATGCCTACTGTGTACCATTAGTTTAATATTCATACTATACTTTGCACCATTCTGATCATAGTATGAGTTCTTCTTGTTGGGTAATTGGATCTTGTGAAAGAGATCATAAGCAACGTCCTTGAAATAGAGGACTCATCGGCAAGCTTGTAAGACAATCGTACTAGCGAGGATGATGATGATCAAGCAATGCTTAGGTTCCTACGTGGTGACATTATCTAGGCATAGAGTATGCGTTAGTACATTTTAATGTACTAAGTATGTAGGATGCAATGCAACAATAGATAGGCATCATAATCAAAATGCATAGTTAGGCAACAGATGAGCATATAGTTATATGACATGCATGGAAGATGATTATAGTCAAGTCATGCTTATATAGAACATAATATATGTGTAAGGAGTGAGCATTCTTAGTCTAATACAAGTCCTACCATCTCCTTGGTGACACGCATGAGGTACAAATTCGTTCACGAGGTTGATGGAATACAAATCCCCCAACAAGGTTGATAGAGTACAAACCCTCCAACAAGGTTGATGGAGTACAAACCCCCCAATAAGGTTACTCGGGCCTACCACCCCTGAGCTAGGCGATTGAGGTACAAACCCCTCAACAAAGTTATCCGGACCTACAACCCCCCCGAGCTAGGCTTGGTCATCCCCAACAATATAGAGATAATATCATATATATATACACACACACACACACACACACACACTCCTTCCATCATCATATACATTCATTCATTTCATCATCATATAGTCATTCAATTTCATAAGATATGCATTGGACCTTCAATTCCTCAAGAAACCCTAGCCAGATATTTTATCAAATACATAGAGGATGTGTAGTGCTAGTGTAAAACCATGCATTTCAAGAGTGTTATCATGCTAGCAAATCCAATGTAAAACTATCAATAGATACTTAGTAACACTCTCAAGCAATATACGTCAAAACCCTTCATCAAATCTCACATTAGATCTTAGATTCATACCCAAAACATAGTAAAAATGTCACAATTTCTTGGGTGCAGTGATTTTCAAAATAAATAAGACCCATGAGCAAATCAACTTTAAATTATACAATTTTAGTAAACGGAAGCTTGGGTATCATGGTGAAAGGTACCCATGAAAGAAACCTACATACCTTAGCTTTGGAGATAAACTTGATGAAGATTGGAGATGGAGACTTGAAGCTTGAGTGCAATCCTTAAGATCCGAAAAGGGTTTTGAGTCTTGAATTTAGGAGTAAAGTATTTGGCTAAGTGTCTGAATGAGTATTCGAGAATGTTTAGAATGATATGAGGGTAAAAAATGGTTAAGTATAGGTATTTTCACGTTTGGGAACACTTAGGCCCAAGACCCCAAAGCCTTGGACCGAGATAAAATCACTGACAACAAATTACATAGGTCCGTGTCTGGTCCCCGAAGCGGACCTGTGGTGGTGGCAAAATTAACAGATGCCCGCGACAGCTCATGTCGCAGCACTATCGTGGATCGATTCTGTATAAGAAAAATTACAAATATTTAAATTGCTAATCATTTACTTTTAAATCGGGGTTAGACCAATTCTCCACTCAATTTGATCCCGTGAACAAGAATATGAAGTCAGATTTTTTATATCGTGCATAGATCTTTAGATATGTGAAAATTACGATTTTGGGTACTTCCGAGGCACATTTTCGAGCACTTTTTGGGATCGTTACAACTTTGTCATAATTTATAAGATTTATAATTATTATGTTATAGCCAATTTAATTATGTAGACATCTTCACTTACTTTTGTAGGCTTTAAATTTAGTAATCACTAAAGTAGAGTATTCACTAAAGTGGAGTAGATTAGTATAATTAAAGCATTTAAATAAGTATAACTTTATATTCTTATGTGATTTGTAGGAATAAATTTATTACTTGCTTATGAATATTGTAGAAGTTGTGGCAAGTTTTGTTAGACTAAAAAATGGTGATCGATCGATTTTTATCTATTTATTTATCAAAAATGCTTAATGTTTGATGCAAGCTTTTATAATATTGTATGCATTTAATTTTATAATTTCAAAATTTGATGTGTTTATTGCATTGTCAAACTTTGAATATATTTGAGGATACATGAATTTACAATAACAAAGTTTTATTTTGGGATTTAATCTATTCACGCAACTTGAGTTTTGTGAATTAGTTGATTCCAAAAAAAAAAATCGCAATAATATAATGAAAAGTTTCACTAAACAAAACAAGAAAAGAAAATTAGAATAAAATTTGAACACAAAATTGTCATATTAAAAAAGGTTTATATTAAAAATTTTTTTTTAAAAAAATACAAACTAAATAATATGTTTCAATAAGATGTGAATTAATTTTTTAACTATCCAAGTAACTATTTGTTAGTTAATTTTATTTTATAAAATTATAATTTTAGTATACCAAATAATTACATAACTTATGTATATCCATCTATTATTAATAATAAGATACCTCCACAATTAGCCAAGTAGCAACACAATGGAATGAGATGTGGCAACTTTATGATAAATTTAGTTAATTAGGTAATAATTAGTTATTATTTTTAACAATTTTTAAGAAAATTAAATTGTAAAGAAATATTTAAAATTTTAAAACTTATTAAATTATTTTTGAATCTGAATTTAAAAATAATTAAACAATAAAATACCTATTATAAACAAGTAGAATATTTTAAAGTTTCTTTGTATGTACATTTTTAAAAATAATTGCAGATTCTTTTTACATACAATTTTTAAATATAAAATAAAAAGTCAAGTCGAGAAGGACTTTTTAAAAACAGAACAACAAACTATCGATTGATAAAATCAAACAACTTAAAAATGTTTTCTTAAAGAAAAATTATGATAGTTTTTATAATTTTTTAAGTATCTAACTGATGATTAATCGTTTTAATTAATCATATCTATCGACCTGTTATTAACTATCCACGCATCTCGCGAGTTACTATACTAGCATAGATTAAATTAGAAAATATATTTTTAAATAAATTTTTCTTAAAGGATACAATAAATTGTCAATTTTTTTTTTGGTAACTAGT
Organism: Solanum sejunctum; assembly: GCA_025642045.1. Taxonomy (NCBI): domain Eukaryota; kingdom Viridiplantae; phylum Streptophyta; class Magnoliopsida; order Solanales; family Solanaceae; genus Solanum; species Solanum sejunctum. The sequence continues at coordinate 11,003,427 of JAOTQJ010000083.1, forward strand.
CATTCTCATTAGCAAAAGTGAACATTTACTAAGCATAAAAGAAGATTAACTGTCCAGGTTAAAGTAATGTAAAAAGGAGAGAGTAACTTTGAAAGGGAAAGAGTAGGTAAGATGACATTATGAATGCTACAGTAAAAGCATATCCAAATCTACCAAACATTTCACTTTTCTGAGTACCTAACTAAAGGAAATAAAGCACGGATCCGTGTTTCTTTCATTTCTGGCTTTAATATGGAACATTAACGTGCCATACAACTATGTACGCGTTTTAACAAAAATCTAGTCAAATGCGGAAAAAAATAGTAAAAACATAGTATTTGAAGTTCAGTTAAAAAAGAATTTATTTGCAAAAAAAATCGAAACCAAGTTTGAACACACAGTTCACTTGAAAAAAAAATTAAATTTTGCGAAGAAAAAATATATTACTACTTTTAAAAAGTTTTAGAATATGTTTTACAAATTTGAAAATTCAATTCCAATTGGAATTAAAAATTGACTATAGTGTATAGCTAAATGGCTTTTTGATATTTGAAACAAAAAACAGAATTTCACATCCAAACGCGTTATTCGAGACCCAATTATTAACTTCAATAGAATGCGGAAAAAACAAAATCTAAATGATTCATCATATTGTCCATGACTAATGAGTTAGGCCTTTCATCACTAGCTAGCTGCATTTGCAATAGTTGATTCGACATATAATAACGACATGATATAAGCTGCACTTGTCTTGTCTCCGAAAGAGCTTAATAAAGGAGAATAAATTAAAACTATAATGATCCTCCTGGTCATTTACATTTTTCTAAATAATTTCAGCATTTAGAGTTTTCCTGTAGCGATTCAAAGTCATTTATAACTTGTTAGAACTGAGAGTTCGATCATCGAATTTGTCACAATCCAAACTAGGTCGTAGGCATAACACGGAGAATGAGAATCCCAAAAGATTCTTATCCAAGACTCTTAGTATTCAATCAAGCATTTCATAGGTAATCAATAGAATCAATGAGCAAAAATTAAGGGGAAACGAGACTAAGGGATTTAACATTAATTATTAAGAAGAGCGATAGAGTAGCATCATACATTCATACATGTGTCCAACAATACCTCTAATATTAGAATAAATGGGGGCTAAGACATGTTCAAAGCACACCTTAAATGAAATAGAGACTCAAAGTCTAAGAACATACAAGCTAGAAGGTAAGTAGGTTTGTCCTTGAAGCATGAGGACTCACTAATATGTCCTCAATCAAAACTCAAAAATCAACCCCTGGGTACGAGGAGGAGGAGCATCACCTGTCCCTACATTGTTAGATAATATATGCATATAGTATGCATTAGTACTTAAAATGTACAACATATGTAGGATACAATGTAACATGGAAGCTACAGATATCATAATAAACAATATGCATATCATAAGGTAGGACAAGGTAATATGTCGAGATGCATGATCGATGTGATTAAATCATGAATGAAGCAACATAAACATCATAAGAAAATCATATATAAGTGGGATAGGACCACAACCGCCAGTAAGACCATGCAAGCTATAACATGGAATCCAACATATCACCCTATATTAGAAGGGGAAACTACTTGCCAAGTAGAACTCTGTCATTTTTCATTTTTCAACTTTAACTTTAGAGCTATATGTGGATCCACTAGCCTAACCTAAAAAGGCAACATATGGTGGCAATATAGTTTAAGACAAGAGGTTGGTACTAGAATTCCCTTGGGTGGATAACCTTGCGTCCGTCGAACCAAATCCCACCTCAAGCCTTCTCAATGTGAAGTCAAATCCTATGAAATAATAATAACAACATACTCATGTGCAATCAATATTCATAAAATTTGAAGTCATAACGTCATGATGGTAGGAGCAGCTCATGAAACCTCATGATCCTCAAGTGAGAATTGTCCTTTCAAGAGAAGGATCCATTATTAGGTAAAAATTATCCTTTCACCATCACTCAATTAGTCATAGAAGGGATTTCATAATTTCTTTTATAGCTTTCATAACATTTGGTTGAAACCCTTATCTTTCAAAACATACTTCATTGGAATATGGAGTGAAACTAGGCGGGTTCAAGGTACTTGGACTTTTAAATCATGCAATGCAAGGTGATAAGCATAAATATCATGAAATTCATCATTTTGGATGATTCATAGAGCAGCCCACCATGAACTTTCAAAACCCTAGGTAACATATCATAAAACATCTTGTAAATTATCAATTACTCATAATAGAATATAAATTCATAGCATAATACATCATACAGTGGTGAATACATCATAATATATACATTTAAATAAGTATCATGAAACCTATGAAATTACCATAACTTAAAGCTAAGTGAATAGTTGAGACATTTGATATTCATGGGTGGAAGGAACCCATGAAAGAAACCTACATACCTTAAATGAAATTTACAGTAGAAACTTGAGCTTGAAAGAGGAAACCTTGAAACCCTAGCTTTTAACTCCATTAGGAACCTTGAGGGAACTTGGGGGAGTTTGTGACTTAGAACTTTAGGAGGAGGATTGGGATGAGAAGGAGTGGGGTAGTTCTAGATTGGTATGGGATGTTTTAGAAGCCAAATAATGTAGTTTAGGACTTAGGGTATAGGGAAAGTCTAAATTATACTTCATTAAAAATTCTTTGAGAAAATTACATCCCTGAAAATGGATCACAGCCCCATCATGACTCGTAGATAGGGGGCTTCATCCTAGTTACACCTTAAAACTTTAGAAATCTAAATTCTGAATCGCCATTTTTCGAATACCATTTATGGCTTATAGTTCCATCTATAGGTCATATATTTCCATCTTCATTTCATCCCATATTTAAGAAAATCCCCCTATCCCAAATTTCCATCTAGGAACTCACTTGAAGACCCATCAGTCAAACCACAATCCATAAAGGATCTCATCCTATTGAACTTATTTCTACCCTTCTTTGATCCTCAACTATGACCCATTCTATAACTCATTGATCCATCTACGATATGTAAGGACCCTTCGTGCATCAAACCCTAAACTTCCACATTTTACCAAATCCTTTCCCCATCCACCAAACCTATCTATGGCTCGTAAAAATAACTACGAGCCTAGATGGGGCTACATCCCTTACACTAAAAACCTGACTTGCACTTATTCTCCATAATTTGACCTTTTGACACATAGGGTATTACAATATGTCTCCCTTAGGAACATTCATCCTCGAATAAAATAAAAGTAAGCTTGAATAGAACTAACTAAATACTAACAACCTCGCATGAATGCAAAATACAACTTCAAACATTAGTTTAATTAAATTTTCAAATCTATGAATCAACCATCATTTAAAAATAGTCTTATGAATATGAATGAATGTATCATGGCATGAAAAATTGAAATGCAAGAATTTTGGGATCTTTGAACTAGGATAACTTAATACCTTAGGCTTGAGTATAGTGAAAAACATAAGGATATTATTTCATCATATATGACTCTGCTTCTCATGTAGCACTTTCAACTTATTGACTTCTCCAAAGGACTTTTACTGATGCAACTTCTTTATTTCTCAATTTATTCACTTGCCGGTCCAAAATCTCAATTGGGACTTCTTCATAGGTCAGATTCTCCTCAACCCCCACATATTCCAATGTACAATGGAACTTGGATCACTCACAAACTTTCTCAATATAGACACATGAAATGCTGGATGAACCATGTCCATCTCCAATGACAAACTTAACTCATATGCAACTTTATCAACCTGTCTCACAATCTCATAAGGTCCTACATACCTAGCAATTAATTTCTTCTTTTTTCAAAATCAGATGACACCTTTAATGGGTGAAACATTTAACCAATCCTCCATATCCATCTCAAGATTTATCTTCCTAACATCATAGTACAACTTTTGGTGACTTTAGGTCATCTTCAACCTTTTTTTTATCAGTCTTGCCTTCTCTATAAAATCCAAGACTAAATCAAGACCAATCAATTTCATGTCACGATGAAAACTAGGGCCTAGATGTGACACGGTGCATGGAAAACTCAAAGGAACCCCAAGTAATCCTCTTAACATATTATGACACATACTTGGTCGTGGAAGCAATTGAACACCGTGATTGAGTAAAAATAAGGGCATAGGGACTAAGGAAAAACCTTTATTTCATAAAAATATCAAGAGAATCAAGAAAGAGTCAATCTCATAACATCCTTACATATTTGTCAAACCAAGCTCATAACATCCTTACATATTTGTCCAACAACACCTCTAACCATAGAACTTTGTGGGGGCCAAGACAAGCAACCGGGCTCACCCTCAAACTAATGACATTAGCTAAACCAATATAAGAGATATAGTCTAAACATAAGCCTAGAAGAAGATAGATATTGTCCCCAGACTTGAAGAGTCACCAAAAACTAACTTGAACAATCTGTCTAGCCACGAGGAGGACAATCAATAGGAGCTCCAATTCCTACATGGCAATATCATGTAGACATAGAGTATGAGTTAGTACATTTGAATGTACTAAGTATGTAGTATTCAATGCAATAAAAGATAAGTAACATAATCGAAATCGATAAGCTTAGACAATGAGTGACATCTAATAATATGGCATGCATGTGAGATGATATGTAGTAAATCATGCTTATATAGATTATAATACATGTGTAAGAAGAGACCATTAGCATATTGGTGGATCATTGCACCTTACCATCCTTGGTGATTGAGGTACCAACCCCATCAATTGGTTGGTGGATTGTTGCACCCTACCACCCTTGGTGACCGAGGTACAAACCTCCCTAACATGGTTATCAAGGTACAAACCCCCCGACATGGTTGGTGGATCATTAGACCCTATCACCATTGGTGACTGAGGTACAAACCCCCTAACATGGTTATCGAGGTACAAACCCCTCGACATGGTTATCAAGGTACAAACCTCTCGACACGGTTACCCAATGCGCAACCCCCGAGTAGGGCATAGTCACATTCCAACACTATATAGGAGAAAATAATATACATATGTTCATTTCATCATCATATAGTCATTCAACTCATAATACATGTGTTAGATCTTCAATTCCTTAAGGAATCACAATCGGACATTTTATAAAATACTTGGCGGGTGTGTAGTGCTACTATAAATCCATGCATTTCAAGAGTAAAATCATGAAAGAAAACTTGAAGTAAAATAGCACACCAATTCTTGGTAATACCATCTTACAAAATACATTAAAAACCCTCATCAAATATCTAGAGAGATCATGGTTCTATAACTTAAAACATGCATAACCATAATAGGTAAATCATCTCAGGGTATAGATTTAAAAATGAGTAGTTATGTATTTTCAATCAAACTCCCATGAAATCCCAATACAATACGTGATCATAATATCTAGTGAACAATATCCATAAGCAACACAACTTGAAAACATGTAATTTTCGTTGAAATAGAAGATTAGGCTTCATGGGTGAAAGGTACCCATGAATGAAACCCACATACCCTAGACCTTGAATATCTTGAAATTGAATTGTGAAAGACTTGATGTTTGGAAGTAGGTCTGGGAATCTAAAGCATGCTCTTGAGTTTCCTTGAATTTGTATTATTGTTTTGATGGAGGCTCTTGAGAGAATTTAAGAGTGTATTCCAATTGGGAGGAGTGAATTTGATCTTTAGGAAAGGGTTTAGGTCTTTAGAGGAATATCCAAAAGATGAATAGAAATGACTAAATTTACGGAATGCCATTAATGAAATAGAACTTGGTAAAATCTCGTATATACCCCTGCACATATGATTCTACAAAAATAGGTATAACTTCTTCATCCAAACTTTACATAAGGTAAAACCAAGTACGTTGGAAAGATAATTCAAAAAGATTTAATTTGGTAGGCCATGGGGTACCCAATTCTTTGTGATGCTAAGAGATATGCCTTTTTAAAGTTGACCCTCCTACTGGTACTTGTGCAAAACATAGCCAACGGAAATTCCTTTGAACTTGTCTTGATGTAGGGGACCCACGATGGTCTTAAATGACATAAAAGAGCTTGAATTGTATTTGAATGAGAGATTGAAGGTTGAATGAGTTTCTTGAGATCCGAAAGTGAGTTTGGGACACTTGAATTATATGAAATATTTGTCTAAACATTTGAGAGAGTATTGGGAAATGTCTTGTATGATATGAAAGTGAAATATGACTAAGTATTGGTATTTTCATACATGGGAACATGTCACGCCTAAAATCCCATTAAGGCGGACTAGTACCCATTACCGATAAGGCCCGAGAGAACCAACCTATATCTATGTGCTTTCTATACATATTATAAAGGATTCATATGTTCAACATGCCTTTGAAAAAGTAAACAATGATCACAAGCCAAAAGGAGATGCATATGGCTAGGCTGTTAGGGCCACGGTGTTTAAAGTAGGAGACATGACCACACGTCAATTTACATAGTCTACAAAGCCTCTAGATAAATAAAAGTATCTGATAAGGGTCTAGATAGGTCATGCCTCGACTAACTATACAATATCAAAAAAGGATATCAGCTCTAGACATACAAAGCTCCGAAGCAACCTGGAGCTTGGTAACAGCAGCTAGATATCCTGTACTTCTACTGGGGAGATCTACTAGCACCGACACCTACAACATGAAATGTAGGTCCCCCGTAAGGGACGTTAGTATGCGATAATGTACTAAATATGTAAGGCAGGAAATACTGTATATGAAGTAACAACTCAGATGAGACTATGCACTGGTGTAGGATAAGAGACCACCTTTAGTTATACTATGGGATTATGTACTTTATATTCTTTTTATTACTTTACCTTTACTGTATACTCTGTGCACAACATGAAATACAAATGACTAGCTGATCAGTAGTAATCTGCATTGGGATTTGCCCTAACTAGGCTTTTTCTTTCACCCCTTGGGCTACCCCCCGTGATTTGATCAACCCTGGCTAGGTGATTATTCCACCCCTCGGGTTACCACCCATCAACAAGCAATATACTTTATCTTTCAATTACCTTTGAGATAATTCTTTTGGTGGTCATAATATTGGAGCTGTAGGACTATAGATACAACATATGATATATAAACAACCACAAAATACATACAATGAAATGAGTAGTCTACACAAATAATGAAATGCATAGGAGGTAGAACAACACATGAACTTTATTTAGTAGAACGAACTCGTGTATCTTGTTATCCAAGTATGTATGCAGATTTGAAGGTGACTATGTATAGGAGCATACAAACATGTGAAAGAGTTGAGACATAGTTAATAATTTAGTCAGAGTTGGTAAGTGACTTTATGTGCCAAGGAGGGATTTATGTTTCATGCCAAATAATACAAAATCAAGTAGACTTACATACCTCATTGTACAACCTCGCTATTACCTCAAGATAACCTTCCCTTCCACCAAATATTTATCTACAACATAGTAGGTGATAAAACTAGCATTAACAACCAATAAATACATCTTGGCAGCCCAATTTCATAAAAAAATACACACACGGGCAGCAAGAGGATAATTATAAACCCAAGCGTATTCTTTCAACCTTTCCATCCCTAATCGTATTTTATAATATATATTCTCATATAAATATCATGTGAAGCCTATTTTAGTGCCATAAAAGTCCTACAACCGCCCACAAGGCACAACATATAACAAATCTACACAATATACAAATGGGTGGCATAATGTTACATCCCTTCGCTACATTTTGACGTCGACAATTCCAAATCTGTTCCAACTTTAACCAAACAGTACTCACCATATATACACATAAAACTAGTCCTAATATAGTTCAAAAATAGTCCTCAAAATAGGTAGAGGATGTGAGACCATAGTGCTTAATCAATTAGCCCACAAGTTCCTATTATGAGCACAATTATGATATCACACAAGAACTCACATTCGTGGACTGTAAAAATGGTGCAGTAACCTTTATACATCATTACTGAACCAATACTAATTAAGAATAGTAGCATCCTTCCATAATCAATCTGACCAATAAGATAAAAGCTTCCAAATAAACAAGAAAAATGTACAACTTCTTTTGGAACACATCCTGTCCAACAATGTTAGCAAGCATAACTAGCATATATTTCTTGTTTGTCATGGGATAAGTATAATAAATACATGGATATTTTCACTTAACTTAGCCTTAAATATTTAGGTTTCCTTCAAGAAACCTAGAGGGTTGTATTGGTTGCCTTGTGAAGTGAAGTAAAGAGAAAACAAGACTCTTTAGGAAAGTTGATATTTCAAGTGAAATGACTTAAGGGGCTATTTTTGAGCCCTTTTAAAGTGTCTCTTTGGCCGAATTTCTCTTGCACATTTGACCACATATTATTACATGTTAAAAAGCTAGTGATACAGCATCTTGGCCCTGACACTTGGGCATAAATGGGTTTCAAAGTTGATAGGCCTTGGCTACCCATTTTTTCTAATTCCTCTTCATTTAATTTTGGCCCAATTAGTCTAGTGGATTGTGATGTACTTAGGCCCTTTTGATATCCTTATTGGGCTTAAAATATAGTCCATTTATTATGATAAAACAAGGGCTAAAGTTATACCCTTAATACGAACTTTATTCATAATCTGACTTGGACAAATTCGACTTCAGTCCTCGTCTCCGTTTAGCTAGCAATTTAAGCTAAGAAAGTAGGTGACTCACCTACTACCTTCCTAAGTCCTACAAGCACCTCAATTCTCTCACTTTGTTTAGGGTCGTGATCTCCTAAATTTGACATAAAACTTATTTACACTCAATCCTCTTCAGTGTTAGACATACATATCATCCTCTGATTTGAGATTCAAGCACTTTTAAAAATGAGCGCTAATTTGACCAAACCATATCATATTTCATTTGTGTAGTACTCATATTGTAAGATGTCGGGTGTTACAGAACGCTTAGGCCCAAGAGCCAAAAGTCTTGGATTGAACAAGAAAAAAAGCACACAAAATGATACGAGGTGCACCCTGGGAGTGTCACGCCTTGTGCGCGAAAACCTCACTAGAAATTGAATTTTGGGAAAATGAAATTGTGATTCGTTTACTCTAAAATTGGGGTTAGACCTATTTTTCACTCAATTTGACCCGCTAAACAAGAATATAAAGTCAGATTTTTGATATCACATGTGGATTTTGAGATATATAAAAATTATAATTCTGGGCACTTCTGAGGCACATTTTCGGGTACTTTTTGGGGTTGTTTGATGCCATCTTACCAACTTCAAACCATCTCACCGAAGACCTACATATATATCAACATAAGGCTTTAAACATTGTCATTTCTATACTTAAGTGATACCTATTGTTGTAAGAAAATTTGATGAGTGATAGATGATCATCCCAATTACTCTTGCATTTCAACACACAAACTCTTAACATATCCACAAGATTTTGAATCGTTCTATTGACTTTACCATCAGTTTGAGGATAAATCATGATTCTTAGGTTCACCTTGGTACAAAATCCCCTTTTAATTATTTTAAAAAATGAGAAGTAAATTAGGGACCCCAATTCGATATGATAGACAAGAGTACACCATGCAACTTTACAAATTTACTTTTGAGGATAAAGAACGATATGATAGAAAAAAGAGTTCACCATCCCAATTACTCAAAGTTGATGGGCCTTCGTTGCCTATTTTTCCTAATTCCTCTATATTTAGTTTGAGCCTAATTAGTCAAGTGAGTTGTGATGTAATTGGGCCCTTTTGATATCCTTCTTGGGCTTAAAATATAGTCCATTTATGATTCTAAAACATGGGGTAAAGTTACACCCTTAACACACACTTTATTTATAATCAGATTTGAACAAATTCGATGTTGATTCTCATCTTCATTTAGCTAGCAATTTAAGCTAAGCAAGTAGGTGACTCGCCTGTTAACTTCCTAAGTCCTACAAGTACCTCAATTATCTCACTTTGTTTAGGGTCATAATCTCCTGAATTTAACATAAAACTTATTTACACTCGGCCCTTTTCAACTTTAGACATACATATCGCCCTCTAATTTTGATTCAAGCACTTTGAAAAATGGGCGCTAATTTGACCAAAATCATATCATGTTTCATTTGCATAGTACTAGTATTGTAAGATGTGGGGTGTTACATGCTCCACCCCTTAGGAACATTCTTCCTCGAATGTTAGCAAAATTAGATAGCTTAACCAAGTTTAAATCTTTACTTACACAAACTTTTCATAACACACAAAGTATTCAATCACACGTACCTATTAGTGTCCCAATTCTGTATGTTGGACTCCCTTTTTAGCTTTAAATAAGTAAGGATATTTTGATTTCATCAGATCCTTGGTCTCCCATGTTATTTCTTCTACTTGCTGGTTCCTCCAAAGTACCTTCACTGAAGCTATTTCTTTATTCCTTAGCTTCTTAACTTGATGATCTAGAATAGAAATAGGTACCTCTTCATATGTGAG
>JAOTQJ010000083.1:11017848-11040510 GCA_025642045.1 Solanum sejunctum
CTTAAGAAGTTTTAACACCTTCTTTTTCTCAAGTTGAGATCTTTTTGAGTGAACACATATTGGAGACTTGTATGGTTAGTAAACACATCAACATGCACCCCCATGCAAATAATGATGCCAAATTTCCAAAGCAAATACCAGGGTAGATTATTCAATATCATGAGTAAGGTAATTCTTTTCATGAACCTTGAGTAGTCTAGAAGCATAGGATCTCACCTTACTATTTTGCATCAAAACATAACCTAAACCAATTCGGGAGGCATCACAATACACAACAAATCCTTCCAACCCTTCTGGTGGAGACAAGATAGGAGAAGAGACAAACTTATCTTTCAAGGTTTGAAAACCCTTTTCACACTCATCGGTCCATACAAATTTGGTCTTTTTTTTAGTCAACTTAGTCATGGAAGAAGCAATAGAAGAGAACCCATTCACAAATCTCCGGTAGTAACCCACTAAGCCCAAGAAGCTTCTAATATCGGACGGGGTCAAAGGTCAAGGCTAATTTCTAATCACCTCCATTTTCTTGGGATCCACCTTAATACCATCCCCCATGACCACATGACCTAGAAAGGCAACCTTTTTCAACCAAAATTCACACTTTTCATACTTGGCATACAACTTCTCTTCCCTCAACTTTGAAGCACCACCCTCAAATAACTCACATCCTCCTCCTCACTATGAGAATAGATCAAGATATTATCAAAGAAAATCACAATGAACAAATCAAGGTAGGGTTTAAAGATCCTATTCATAAGATCATGAAAAAAGCCAGTGCATTATCAACCCAAATTTTTAATTAATTGTTTTTGATTCACCGGATCTTACCTCTTTTGAAAGTAGTGAACAAAAAGTAAAAATATGGACTAACCTAAATTAATTTTAAACTTAAATCGGATTTTCTATTCTTACTTATTCTAAGTCTTTGCTAAATGCTTCAACTATTGAAATCGTGAAGTTACAATTAGTCAAATGATATGAAAGGGATTAATTACTAGTCTCCTTTGAAATAGGCCTATTTTTTATCCAAGTTTGACTAGTGAATCGAACAGGGATTCAAGTTTTTCATTTCTTGAAGTAAAAATGCGGTTCTTACCTTTAAACCTTTCTAGGTATTTTATTGCATGCAAATGAAATGTGGAACCATAAATAGAAATTGAATATTTTTGGGATTCCTTATTTTATTTTTGATTTTTGTTAAGTTCAATTTCTTAAGTTCAACTAATTTTCTTTTTTCATTTCTAAGGAAAAGCCAATTTTCAAATTCTAATTTCATAATTAAAAAATTCGAGGTTGAAATGTATATGTGATATTGTTATAAAGCGCTATTTTTATTTTATTTAATGATAAGGTTATTAATCAACAAAGCCAAATTAAAATTCTTAAAAGAGAAAATAAATTCAGAAGCATTTATTTATTAATTTTAAATATAGCATGACATAGTTCCATTGGTCTAATCTAGGACTTTAGGATAGATTTTGACTCTATCTGGCAAACATATCAAGATAAAGAATAGGAAAGGGCACTGAGATTTATTTGTGACCTCTAAGGAGCATCCCTACTCCTCACGTCAATCCCATGAGCTGCCGAACGCGTCCTTAGGGTGATCTCGTAGTTCTTACGGGGTGGAGATGATGGGGTCGGTCCATGGATTTTGCCCAAGAGGATATTTTTGTACATAAAAGGAATTCAAATTGGGGCTTTACATTCGTAGAAATGATCAAGAAGTCCCTCTGGGGGTAGGAAAATCATGATCGGGTTATCATGACGTATCTGAAATAGTAGTAACTAGTGAGATAAAAAGACTTATATAAACTATCGAAGTAATTCCATCTGCTACGGTACAAAGATGAAAATCCTTGTATCCTATTTGGTCAAATACCTAGCAACAAACTTTTTTTGCCAAATAAGCTAGCAGTTGTAAATAGCACCGGGCTATAGAACAAAGGATTAATTTGATTGATTGGTCTGAGGTTATCGACAAAAAATATTTGTCTAAGTGACTTCGTTTGTTTGTTGTTCAAGAATTCTTGTTTAGGTAATATAACCATAAATTCATAATACCCATACCTAGTCCAGAAGGTCATCTTTGGAATATGACACTCCCTCACTTTCACTTGGTGATACTTGGACCAACAAACTTTTTTTGCCAAATAAGCTAGCAGTTGTAAATAGCACCGGGCTATAGAACAAAGGATTAATTTGATTGATTGGTCTGAGGTTATCGACAAAAAATATTTGTCTAAGTGACTTCGTTTGTTTGTTGTTCAAGAATTCTTGTTTAGGTAATATAACCATAAATTCATAATACCCATACCTAGTCCAGAAGGTTATCTTTGGAATATCACACTCCCTCACTTTCACTTGGTGATACTTGGACCGAAGATCAATCTTAGAGAAGTGGCTAGCCCCTTGAAGTTCATCAAATAAATCATCAATCCTTGGGAGAGGGTACCTATTCTTTATGGTAGACCTATTAAGTTGCCGGTAGTCAATGCATATTCTAAGAGACCCATCTTTCTTCTTCACAAATAACAGTGGTTCACCCAAGGTGATTGGCTAGGCCTAATAAAACCCTTCTCTAACAAGTCCCTCAATTTCTCCTACAACTCCTTTAACTCCGCTGGGGCTATACAGTAAGGGAGAATAGAAATGGGTTGAGTATTGGGAAGGAGGTCTATACCAAAGTCTTTTTTTCTTTCAGGAGGAACACAGAGAAGATCATTAGAGAAGACATTCAAGAAACTCATTTACCACCGGAACCGACTCTATAGGAAGGACTATGAACTCAATATCCCTAACCCTCATAAGATGATAGAGACACCTATTAGTGATCAACTTTTGGGCTTTAATACAAGAGATAAACCTACCCTTGAACACCATATCATGGCTCTCCCACTCAAGGATGGGTTCATTTGGGAATTGGAACTTGACTCTATAGGCTCTACAATAAATAGAGGCATAATATGCATGCAACAAATCCATCCCAAGAATGACATCAAAATCCATCATATCCAACTCAACAAGATCACAAGGTAATATTTTATGCAACATGAAAACAGAACAATTTCTATATACCTTTCTAGCAATAATAGATGCACCAATGGGAGTAGACATATAATAATACACACATCAATTAGGGCTCAACATGAAATGTTTTAGCAACAAAATGAGTAACAAAAAAAGAGTGTCACCTAGGTCTAGCAATACATACACATCAAAATCAAAGACTTTTGACATACCAGTGATGACATCGGGTACCTCATCAACCCCTTATCTCCTTTGGAGTGCATAGAACCAATTTTTCCCTTAGGCGCCACCTTTTAAAGGAACCGCATTTGCACCCCAACCTTGTGGACGAACATCTTTACTTATGTTTTGATTTTGAGGACAATCAACCCTCTTGTAACCCACTTCTCCACAACTATATCAAGCATTAGTGTCCCTCAAACATGAGCCATCATGGCCTCTACCACACCTTGGGCACATAGGTTTAGGCACCACATCACCACCTCCTTGGGTCCTTGGCTAGCTATTGGCAAATCTCCTACTAGGAACATGAGAAAACCCTTGGCCTTTGTGAAATTAGCCACCATTTGGACCTCAGAACTTACCATTAAAACGGGCCCTCTTGGCTTCACCACTTCTCCTCTTTCTCAATTTTTCCACCTTCAATTGTTCGGCATAAGTCATGAAGCAGGACAAGTCCATGTCATAAATCAACATAGCGGCACGACACTCCTCATTCACCAAATTGGATACACCCATTACAAACTTATTAATTCTAGACCTCGGGTCGGCAACCAAGTGTGGAGCATATTTATAAAGTTGGTTGAAATTGAGGGTATACTCCTTCACACTCATAAACCCTTGCTTCAAATTTATGAACTCCATCATTTTGACCTCCCTAAGCTCAAGAGGAAAGAACTGATTGAGGAAAGCAGCCTTAAACTCCTGCGAAAGAATCACATTGTTGTTCCCCTTCTCCTCCTTCCATTGAGTATACCATATTTGGGCCACCCCTTGAGTTTATAAGCCGCAAACTCCGCATTCTCTTCCGATCTAACACCCATAATAGCCTACACTTTGTACATCTCATTAATAAATTCTTGAGGGTTCTCATCCACTTTAGACCCATAGAACTTTGGTGGGTTCATCCTCATAAAGTATCTCACCCAAGATACTAGAGTAGGAGCATGAGGGACTTGGCCCCTTGATTGACTTGATTAGCCATGGCTTGAGCTATCAAAGTGAGAGTATCTCGGAGCTCTCTATAAGTCGGTTGTTCCTCGGGTATGTAGGCTCTTCTTCCTTTTGTTTTAGGCATAATCTAGCATAGTAAAGAACATTCGTTAGAGGGTAAACCTTACCTAACATCTATAGCATAATATAGATCATAAAGAAGGGAAACATTTCATAAAACATCTCACAGTCTTTTACTCATAGTTGTGGTGCACAATATAATCATGAATAAGACTCTAATAAATGTGGTATATTGGATGTTGAGGACCATTAACAACCTAGTGCTCTCATGCTAAGTTTATCATGACCCAAGCCTAGGGCCTAGATGTGACATGGCGAATGGGGAATTCAAAGTAAGCCTCTTAAAATATCATTACAAATCCTTGATGGCGGAAGCAATTAAACAACAATAGAGAATAGAAATAAGGGTAAAAAGGACTAAGGAAAGTCTTTCATAGCATTAGAACATACAAGAGTCAAAAGAGTCAAAGTTGATAGCATCATTACATAACTTATTCAATAATAACTCTACACTTAGAATTGAGAGGGAACCAATACAACTTTTTGGGCTCATCTCATGGTCAAAAGCATATAAAATAGATAATGAGAGAGTAAATAAGAATAAGAGATATCGTCCTCAGAGTTTAGGACTCGCCAAACTTGCTTTGTGAAGGTAGTATAGCCATAGGGAGGACTAAGATGATTGTGAGGAGCTCTAGTTCTTATATTGTAACATCATGTAGACATAAAGTATGCGTTAGTACGTTTGAATGTACTAAGTATATAAAATGCAATGCAACAAGAGATAGGCAACATAATCAAAATGCATAATTAAACAATGGATGAACATATAGCAATATGGCATGCATGAATGATATTTCAGTAAAACATGCTTATATCAAAAATATTACATGTGTAGTACGAGACCATCACATCCAATGACTACCACCCCCTTGGATAGGCAATTGAGGTATCAAACCCTCAAATGGTTGATGGTTGTCACACCCTACCATCCATGGTGATTGAGGTATCAATCCCTCAATTGGTTGATGGTTGTCTCACCCTACCATCCATGGTGATTGAGGTATCAACCACTTAATTTGGTTGATAGTTGTCCCACCCTACCATCCATGGTGATTGAGGTATCAACCACTCAATTGGTTGATGGTTATCTCACTCTACCATCCATGGTGATTGAGGCATAGCACCCTCTCAACAAGGTGTGGTCAACTTGTAACACTATAGATACTTTTCATGAAATCATCACATATATAAATTCCTTTTATCATCATAAAGTCATTCAAGTCATAGGACATGCAATGAATCATCAATAATTAACAACAACAACAACAACATACCCAGTGTAATCCCACAAGTGGGGTCTGGGGAGGGTACTTGTACGCAGACCTTACCGCTACCTCATAGAAGTAGTGAGGCTGTTTCCTTAAACCCACTGAATCATCAATAATTAAGAACCCTAAATTGGACATTTTATCAAATACTTGGTAGGCGTGAAATGCTAGTGTAAAACTCTGTCATTCAAGAGTGAAATCATGCAAGAAAGCTTGGAGTAAATCAACCCACTAATACTTGGTAATACTCTCAAGAAATATATATTGAAATCCTTCATCAAACCTTAAAATAGATACTAGATTCATAGCTCAAAACATACTCAAACAGTCACACTTTTATGAAACCCCAACATAGTTCATAGTCAATCCCATAGTAAGTAAGACCAATAAGTAAATCAACTTAGAAGCATGAAATTTAAGTAAAAAGGAAGCTTGAGCACAATGAATGAAAGGACCTAATGGTTGAAACCCACATACCTCAACTTTGGAGAATTCCTTGATGAAGGTTTGATTGGGAACTTGAAGCTTAAGTTAATTCCTTAAGATTCGGAATGAGATTTGGCACTTGATATTTGAGTAAATATTTATCTAAGTGTTTGACAAATTATTGAAGAATGTATTGTATGATATGGTGTTGAAATATAGCTAAGTATAAGTATTTTTTATGTATGGGAAGACTTAGACCAAGACCCAAAAGCGTTGGATTAAGCAACAAAAACAGTCCAAAAAATACACATCTGAGCGCCCTAGCCGCATCACACCAGGGGCGTGCAGAGCTCACTAGAAATCACCACTTTGAAAAATTAAATTTTGATACGGCTGCTCTAAAATCAGGGTTATACCCATTTCACACCCAATTTTGCCCACTAATCAAGAATATGAAGTCTGATTTTTGATATCATGCAAGAATTTTGAGATATATAGAAATTACGATTATAGGCACTTTCGAAACACATTTTCGAGCACTTTTTGGGGTAGTTTCAGCGTTGATTGCAAATCTAGTCTCGAATTTTCTATCGAAGCTTTGGACGATGTGTTATGCGCATGAGTACGTTCTAGAGGCATTTCAATAATTTCATAGGGTGTTACATTTTATGAAACAAAAAATCACTATTATTATATATTTTTTAATTAAGTAAATAGACACCATTTATTAAATGGTAGGAGTATATATGCACCATCTTATTAACGAGTAATAATATTTGCTACAATTCACAAAGTTGAGCAATATATTTGCCCATTTTGCCATATGAAAAATTAATTTTTTACTTTGTTAGATGAAAAGAATATATCTGGGAATGATGAAGGCCAAGAGCAGTAAATAGGTATATAGCGAATAGCACAAGACTAACCTTAGAATTGAACATGGCTTTATTGAGATCATCATCATTGTCCACACTTTCAAGACTCGGTGTACTCACAGATATTCCCTTCTGGACAAATTTCTTCATTGTAGGGAAATTTTTAATCTCCACTTCCCTGAGGGATGAAACTTTAAGAGTGTGTTCCTTTAGAAAGAAATGTCTCAGCTTAGGAAGACTCCAGAGCTTCAACTTTTTCGACATGGGAAATAAGATGTTGATTCCTTCTCCTTATTGTTCCTCTTCTATGATCACTTCTTCCATTAATTTACAACCAATTATATGTAGTATTCTGAGATTCAGAAGCCCTTTGGCCACTGATGGAGACGTCAAGTTTCTCAATTTCTCACATTTAGATACACTCAATTCTCCAAGTTTGGTGAAATAGGTAGTCGGAAGTTGCTAAGAGCATAGAACACTCATGCTCTTAACCCCTTTGATGCATAGCTTTTCAAGGTTGGAACAAGAAACCCGCAAACGTTATAACAACCAACAAGAAAATAGTAGTTCATAAGTCCATAAGCCAAAAGTGCTTACACACATTAAAAAAGAATGATATAATTTTATTTTCAGCCTGTTTCAAAACGAATGACTTCTTTTCTTTTTTGGCAATATTTTAATTTTAACTTTCCAGGTGGCATATTTGAAGCCACAAAATAAAAGGGCATTTTGGTACATATATAACTTTAATTTAGAATCACAAAATAAAAAAATCTTCTCGATATTCTTAAACTTTGTGATAAGTCAAAAAATTAGGTTATTCTTTTTTAAACGGAGAGAGTATATTTTTAGAAATCCAAATATATATTAATATTTGCATGTGATCTTGTTCCATATTTTGAAAAGTTTTTTTAGTATCTTAACTACGTTATTTTTTTCTATTTGGGCTGAGTCTAGAGGTGTAAAAAACGTGAGATAATTATTTAAGCCACTTATATTTTTGATATTAAGAAATCAGTATTATTATATTCTTTTTAATTAAGTAAATATAGATATGTTAAGGAAAAAATTAAATATGCATCTTTTTTAAGAAAGCTCGGGTGTATATGCACCATCTTATTAATGAGTAATAATATATGCTCTAAATTGCAAAGTTGAGTAGTATATTTGCCCATTTTTTTTGTAGATAAATATATTATTTATTTTCTTCTTGAAAGAATTCTTTTCCTAATAACATATTTCATAGCAAATATAAATCCTACCTTTTTTGGATCAAAATATTTGAGAATATTTTATTTATTACACTTACTTTAAAGGCATTTTGGCACTTCTTTGAAATATAAATTATATAGCTTTAGAAAAGAAGTATAAAAAATAAAATAAGAAACTTAAATAATGATAAACAAATAGATTTATAAGGAGATATTTAAAACCTAAATTAGCCGTTGAATAAAAAAAGTTCAAAAAATTCATGTGTGAGAAAAATTAAATATAGCATTATATGAACTTTTTAAATAACAAATATGAAAAGTAAATTAAAATTAATTTTTAACTTTGCTGGTTTAATTTAGAAAATATATCAGGCCACTATAGTTTGGTAGGGAACTGAAAAGGTAAACTTGTTTCCTATTTTTTCAAAAAGAATTATGATTTTGATAATAAGAAGCAAACCTTTTCATAAAAAAAGAGTATTTGAGTTTTTGGCTGTAAGCCAGAAATTTTGGAACTCTGGTAACTAGGATTTGACAGGTTGTAAGCCAGAAATTTTGAAACTCTGGTAACTCACATAAGACCATTTCCTGTAACCGACTGAACTTAATACCCTCAACATTGTCACTGTAAAAGTGAGTGAGGCATTTCAGAGTATGATGTAACACAACATCTAAATTGGAGAACTTGATTACTTCATGTGTCCTCCCAGAGATGTTCAATAAATGTGTCACTGAATATCATTCTTCGAGATAGAGAAATTTCATATTCTGAAGTACATTCCCCTGCAGTCCACTCAACATATTATTAGATCCCTTTTCGATTGAATACACAGCTTCACCCTCCTTCAACAGCTGGCGGATCCAATCACCGAATCAGGCAGTCTCATCGACCTTTAAAACAATAGTCTTCTCATAATTATGATACCCACTGCAAGAGCGTACCATGTCAACCTAAAGGGAAGACCCAAGTTAGTGTAGATCACATCTCTGGAACAGTCCTTTAATGTCAATGCATTCAATCTCAGTAAGAATTTTAATTCCCTCAAGGTGGAGTTACTACAATCTTTTACTCCCACCATATGTAGCTCCTCCAATAGAACTAGTCTTGACAAGACACCTGATGAAATCCTTTTAAGTCTTGATAAGACACTTGAAAATCCATCCTAGTTCTCCTCCCTTATTCCAAAACTCTAACATAATTAGATTGGTCAATTTTCCTATCTCCACTGACAGCTCCTCTAACTGACAATCTCTTATGCTGAGAATTTCTAAAGTGATAAGTTCCCCAATAATATGTCATCCAACCGCAGATTACTTAGGCATAGAGTCCTAATATTTGATAAACTCTGAATGGATGTGGAAAAGGAAAAATAGACTTATAGGCATAGCGTCCTCTCAGGCTTAAAACATTAAGTTTACCCAAGCTATCAAAAAAATTATCCTGTAATTTGAATGGCTTTTCAAAACTAAGTTTCAACATTAGAATCTTCAATTTTGGGCAAACTATTGGTCTAGGAAGTACATCAAATTTATTTGCAACAATTGATATGTGACTATATTGCTTGTAATGCGTTTTCTTGGGAACTCTTTTCAGTTCACATCGTGACTTATCATAAATTTGTGCTCTCCCTCAGACGCAATATATATAGCCACATCACGCACCACATCATGCATTTGGACATATCTTCTGTTTAAACCTTGGGATAACAAGAAACAATCTTTCAATATTTCTAACTGATAACACACCTTCTTTCTTGCTACTTCTATATTATCAATTTTCGAAAAGATGTTAAGCCCCACTCCATATCTAAGTAATTCTTCATGGGAAATATTACTATCTTCCTCGAACAAAGAACAAAGCAAAAAGAGGTCCTTGGCTTCACTATTTCCCAAGTTTTCATTGCTTAGCCTCAGAGGTTTATACACCTTAGTGAGCACTTCAGGGATACTTGTTGGTACTACACCACGTAATTGTTCAAGGGCATAGTCCCACGAACTCTTGGTTTTATGCTTTTGTGGTGCTCCTGCAACTGTAAAAATTGTAAGCGACAACCCCTTGCATTTTTCACAATATATTTCGCTATGTCAAGTAAAGAAGGATCGTCGACAAAATTACTGACTTTCGGCCTAAAAAGGATCCATGCTTCCTCTTCAGATAATATCCCAACTTCCATGATCTTCTGAGTTTCCATTGCTTCACAAACATCTCGGAAATGCATTGTCAATGTCATTTTGCACATATGATTGTGGTTTCTACCACTGGGAATTTCAAGTTTCTCTAGATCATGAAGAGCCTTCCAAACATCATCCAAAATTATAAGGATGCGGATGCTCTGATCCATTAACCTCGTACGTAGCCAATCTCCATGACTCCACAAATTATCCCCTTCTAATTTCATCCCCAGGACTCCTGCGATCTCGCCTTGAATTCTCTTTCAGTCTTGTTGTTGACTGACAGTAAACATGACAACATCATCGAACATCCTTTCTTGTGTGGCGTTTTTTCTGATTTTGTCAGCCAGTGTTGTATTACCAACACCACACAGACCACATATCCCGATAATAGTGACCCCGTCATCTCTCAAAGCTGTCATGACCTCTTCCTCCTTGTGTTTTCTGAAGTCAAACTCCTCACCAGTGTTGTTACAATAGTCATTGCTTCAACTTGAACAGGTAGTGTAGGATATTCGTTGCCACAATGACAACCGTTACAATTTTGTTAGCTTCCCTACTCAGCAAGTAACGTGACTTGAACCAACCATGAAAACCTCCTTGAACCTCATCATGATCTCTCTGTCGCAATATAGTAGCCACATGAGCAGTTGTGCCAAACACGAGTTGACCAGTCCTGGATGCGAGGATTTACTTGTAAGTTTCTCCGGGCAGCACTCCACTTTTGATATTCTCCAGACTCGCAAATTGATCATCCAAAGAAGTGATGTTGCTCTCATAGGTGAAGACATACCCAATCTCTCCATCAACCAACCTTTGACTTTGTTCATAACTTCAGATAAGCAGCAACTCATAGTTAGAGAATTTGGTTGAGAGTGAGTGAATGATTTCAAGAGAGGAAAATGAAAATGGTTGAGAGTGAGTGAACGATTACAAGATTCCATAAATCATCAATTTATAAACTAATTGGTCCAACTACTTTGCTATTGTTTTTATCATTGTCGAGTTATGGTATTAATTTATGTATAAAATAAAACGGAGAGAGTAATTTTTTAATATAATATAGTATGATGATATGATATGTGATGATTATCAATTTATATATCCAATTTCTTAGACAGTTTATACTTCATATTGTTGTGGTTGTTTTAAATGTGAAAGGAAGATTAATTGATAAACTTCCTCAACATGGCTTGAAGTTTCAAGTAATATACATCCACGTGGGACATGAAGTATTTGACTATATGCTCTATTAAGTGTTAAAAAAATATTTTTACAGCATTTTTTTTCAATAAATTTACTTGTTCCTACTTTTTTAAAATTTAAATGTACACATCACAAAAAAGAAGAAGAAGAAAAATATATCACATTCATATATATGTTGAAATACTTTTCAGAGAATAATTATTAAAGTTTTGGTGTGCGGAGGTGAGTGGAGTGACAATAATAAAAGAGTAATAAAATTATTATGTTGACGAACGAAATCACAAATAGACAATTAATTCTTTTCTTAAGTTTTCATTTTCTAAGTAGTTGTTCAAATTTATTAGCTGATTGAAACTATTACTATTTACTGTTCGGTATATCCTATATATACTTGAATTATTGGCCACATTGTTGATAAGGATATCAAGTTTGTTTCTTCGTATTTTGCTCACATTTAACTACTTACTGAATTAAGAATAAACTTCACGTTGACATTTTTTTCAAAAAAGAATAGAAAAACTACTTGCTGAATTGTTTTGATCATGATATGTTGTACAGTTTTCATTGTTTAATATTTGAATTATAAACAAATATTTGAATCTTAAACAAATCATGATCAGAAGAAAATTCAAGACATAATTAAGTAATTACACACTCAATTATTATACTGCGCTCTATTTATTACTCTCACCCACCAACACAATTTTTTTCCAAAGCAAATGAAAATTGAAGATGAAGGTACTAGTAGAAGCCTCAGTAGGAGTCAGAAGGTCTTATCACCAAAGGTAGTAGTTGACTCTTAAGTACTCATTCTTTAATCAAATATCTCATATCTCATGTCTCATATTCACATAAACTTGCATAGATCAAAAATATTTTCTCTCCTAAAGTGGGACATATGAATACAAATATTAGATATCAGATGTAAAATCTCAAAAGGTCTTGAATATTCTATGATTAGATTACATGGTAAAACAACTTTGTTAGGAGATGATTGTTAACTCAGGAGAAAATATTCTATGGTAGGTCACTTGATTTATCTAGTTAATAATAACATCATTATTCAAAATATAAAAGATCATGTCACACATTTTTGACTTGGTTTTATCCACCTAATAATTATATTATTCACCATTTATTACTCTCACCCACTCCCACAAACTTTTTCTTTTTAAATGAATAGATGAAAAGCCCAATGAGGTACTAGTAGAAGGGGAGGTCTTATCGTCAAGTAAAATATTTTCAGTTCAAGCAAGTTGCCTTTCATAGAAAGTATTTTACTGTGAAAATGAAATTCACAAATTTAAATACATATTCTAGTTGGAACAAGAAAAATAGCTCGACAGTGTATGAATATAAGCAAGGAAAATGAATAGCTTTAGAGTGAATAAATACAAGAGAAGAAAATAAAAGAGAGGAAAATGAAAGCTTCTTACTGCATGGCTATGAGGTAGGTGCTACATTTTGTATTTTTTTTTCTAAAATTAGTGTATATTATATATTGGCACATATGTTATAGAAAAGTAAATGATGCATAATGGATGTCTGTCCATTATCAACAATATGGCCAATAATTCAAGTGTATATAGGACATACCCAGCAGTAATAGGTTCATCCAGCTAATAAATTTGTATAATTATTCAAAAAATAAAAACTCAAGAAATAAATTGGTTGTCAATTCGTTATTTCATTCGTCCATCTAATAATTTTAGTACTCCATTATTACTCTCACCCACCACCCACGCCTCACATACACCAACACTTGAATAATTGTTCTCTGAAATGTATTTTGGCATATATATATAAATGTGATATATTTTCCTGTTTTTCTTTTTGTGATTATATATATATATATATAATTTAAGGTCCATAGTACGGACCCAATATAAGTTTATGTATTCTTTTTCAATAAACAACATTAATATATTACTTTATCATTTATTTCAAATGTTCAAACGATATAAATGCGTCATTTACAATCAAACTTAGAAAGTTGTATTCCAAGAAATTCCATGCACAGAGGAAACATAGAAGTGAATTAGATTATAAAATAGCATATTTCATATTCGAGGAATAAATAAAATGTTGAAATCTTTGAAAAAAATCGTTAATCTTCAAATATTTTTGCAAGTGGTATATTTATTTTCATAGTTGTTATCTTCTATTTATAATATCTGCACCAGAAGCTTTGCATTGATAATATATACAAATCTTGATCAACTCAATACAATGAAATGCCCTAAAAATGTGCTTCAAAAATGCTCATAATTGTAATTTCTATATATCTCAAAATATGTGTGTGATACCAAAAATTTGACTTCATATTCTTGATCAGGGAGCAAAATTGAGTGGAAAATGGGTATAACACCAATTTTAGAGGACCCATTGCGAAATTTCATTTTCGCCAACTTTGTAATTTCTATGCGTTGGCTCCGCGATGCAGACCCATCGCGGAGCGATGTTGTGACTTCCTTATTTTTCCTATTTCGGCCTAAGGCATTCGGGGCTTGGCCCCATGCTCTTTTATGCATAAAAACAGCTATATTCAGTCATTTTTCAACTCTATATCACTCAAGACACTCTCAAAACCCTCTCTAACACTTAACCAAATATTTCATCCAAATTCAAGTGTCCCAAGCTTAATTCTGGATCTCAAGAACTTCATTCAAGCTTCAAGCCCTCATTCAAATATACATCAAGGAAAGCCTCAATTTGAGGTATGCCAATTTCAACTT
Source organism: Solanum sejunctum (assembly GCA_025642045.1). Taxonomy (NCBI): domain Eukaryota; kingdom Viridiplantae; phylum Streptophyta; class Magnoliopsida; order Solanales; family Solanaceae; genus Solanum; species Solanum sejunctum. Next base: position 11,032,068 of record JAOTQJ010000083.1, read on the forward strand.
TTGAGGCCTTTCACCCATTGTGTCCAACCTTCCTTTTAATGGAAATTACATCTCTCTAAGTTGTACTACTTATGGGTATTACTTATTATGAATTATGATTATAAATTATGTTGGGGTTTTATGAATATTGATTGGAAACACATGTCTATCTATTTCAAGCTTATACTATGAGATGGTTTGTCTATTGTGACTATCTATGTTTTGAGCTATGAAACTATAACCTATTATGCGGTTTGATGAGGGATTTCAAGGTATCTTACATGAGGTTTTTACTATGTGTTGGTGGGTTGATTTACATTAAGTTTTCTCACATTATTTCGCCCTTGAATTGCATGATTTTAAACTAGCATTGTACACCCGCCAAGTATTTGATAAAATATTTTGACAAGGATTCTTGAGTTATTGATGATCAATTACATGAGTTATGAATCAAGTGACTCTATGAAGATGAAGGAATTATATGTATTTATTGAATGTATGAAAAGTATCTATAGTATTGCAAGTTGACCACACCTTATTGAGGAGGTGATATACCTCAACCACTTTGATGGGGTGTGTTATGTCCATCTACCATGTTGAGGGGTATATACCTTGGCCACTTTGATGGGGGTGTTTTGCCCGTCTACTATTTTGAGGGGTAAATACCTTGACCACTTTGATGGGGGATTTATTCCAGTCTACCATGTTGCCAACCTCAATAATTAGTCTGATGAAGTCCTCTGTCTACTGAATCTACATTATAAAATGATGCAGTGCCAAAGGGAGTTAGTACGTAGATTGTACTATATGTAAAATGGGCTAAAATAAATAGTATAGGCAAGACAATATTGTATGACATAAGCTCATCAATGACTCAATCTTAACTCAAAATAAGGGATAGGACTCTATCACATCATCATCAGTCAAGTGTCATACTATCACAAATCAACCCACCAATGTATTAGTAAAACCCTCATGTTGGGTACCTTGCAATCCATCACAAAAGCTCATTGTTTCATATCTCAAATCATGCATAGTCTCAATAGATAAAATCAATTCATCAAACAAGCTTGAAATAGACATCCATGCATAATTAATCAATACTTCGTAAAACTCCATCATGAGTTATATTCATATTTCATAATAATGGATATTCATAGGTAATACAAGTTAAAACTGTACAATCTTTTATAAAAAGAGAAAGTTGGACTCCATGGGTGAAAGGACCCATGGTGAAGACCCATATACCTTAAACCTTGAATTTCTTGAAATGCGCTTGAAGTAGACTTAGAGCTTGAAATGAGTCCTTGAGTCTCAAAATTGAGCTTGAAATCCTTATATTTGGATGAGAGAATTGGTAGAGTCTTAGAGAAATTTTAAATAGGTTTTGTGAGTGATAGAGTTGAAAAATGACTAAGTATATAAAATTTCACGTTTAAGTGGGTATCGGTTATGAACCCAATTTCCTTGGGTGCATTAAGGAAACCAAGAAAAATAATACACTTGTTCGCCCCCCTGGCGAGACACAGACCAGATGCGAATTTCAATTTACACTAGTCTGTGCCCCTGGTGAATCGTGTCCAGGGCGCGGACAGACACTAAATTACAAAATATTAGCAAAAATTATTTTTCACTATGAATCTTCTAATATCCGGATTATACCTATTTCCCACTCAATATTGCCTCCTGATTGAGATTATGAAGTCAAATTTTTGAAATCACTCATAGATTTTGAGATATATAAAAATTATGATTATAGGGTATTCTGAAGCACATGAGGGGCATTTCCCCCAATGGATGAAACTCACATATGTCAAACTTGGGTTTTCTTGAGATGAACTTGAAAGAAACATAGATCTTGAAGTGAATCCCTAAGTTCCAAAGTTAAGCATGGAATCCTTGAATTTGGTATGAGATATTTGGTTAAGTCTTGGAGAGATTTTTGTGAAGGTTTTTGAGTGACATAAAGTTGAAAAATAGCTAAGTGTGGGTAATTTCACATTTTTAGTGGTCATGGGGCTATGACCCCAATGCCCTTAGGCGTATAGGAAACACCAAGGAAAAAGTTGTACTGATCTGCATCTGGTTCGCGATGTGGACCAAATGTGAAGGACATTTTTACACTACTCTGCGCCCCTGGTGCATTGCAGCCTAGGCGTGGATGCTCTCTGGAAATCATAATTAGCAAATATAATTTTTGCTATGAGCCCTCTAAAATTCGGGTTATATCCATTTCCTACTCAATTTTGTCCCTTGATCGAGAATATGAACTCGAATTTTTGATATCACGCATAGATTTTGAGATATATGAAAATTATGATTATGGACATTTCTAAAGCACATTTTTAGAGCATTTCAAAATCTCTCCCTTGTGAACGTTTATCCCAAAATGTCAAGGAAACATGCGTAAGAGAAGTAATTATGAAGATTTCAGCTTGAGATGAATGCAACAAATATTTTTAAATATCATTCTAAAAAATCTCAACATGAATGTTAAAAATCACCATAAATTTGTTACCATAAACATGAATGTATGCAAAATGACATAAGGGCTGAAACTCAAGACTTGAAATGATTGATGGGACTTAAGTCATTACCTTCAGCTTGAGTAGTATGGAAGAGATATGGGTATCACTTTCTCATGTCTGCTTCGGCTTCCCATGTGACACTTTCATCTTGTTGATTCCTGCAAAGGACCTTGATGGAATCTACATCTTTATTTTTCAACATCTTCACTTGTCTATCCAAAATCTCTACCAAAACCTCCTCATAGGTCAAATTATCTTCTACAACACCCACAATCTCTAAGGTCACTATAGCACTTGGGTCATCTACACAATTTCTCAACAAAGACATATGGATGACGGGATAAACCATATTCATCTCCATAGGCAACTCCAACTCACATGCAACCTTACAAATCCTCCTTAAGACTCTATAAGGACCCATAAACCTTGGGGTTAATTTTTCTTTCTTGCCAAACTGGACCACACCCTTCATGGGTGAGACCTTCAAGTAAACCCAATCACCAACCTTAAACTCAAGATCTCTTCTTCTCATATCTGAGTAGGACCTTTATCAACTTAGGCTATCTTCAATCTCTCCCTTATCAACCTCACCTTCTCCAAGGCATTCATAATCGAATTTGTACCTAGCAAAGCTGTCTCCCCCATATAAAACCACCCAACTAGAGATCTACAATGCCTACCATATAAAGTTTCAAAAGTAGTCATACTAATGCTTGAGTGGTAGCTATTGTTTCAAGCAAACTCAATAAGTAGAAGATGTTCATCCTAACTATCCTTAAACTCCAAAACACAAGTTGTAAGCATATCGTAAAGAGTTCAGATAGTGAATGATCCCACAAAATGCCCAAAAATGTGTCTCGGAAGTGTGCAAAATTGTACTTTCCGTACATCTCAAAATTCATGCATGAAATCAAAAATCCGACTCCATGTTCTTATTCATAGGGTCAAATTGAGTGAAAAATAGGTCTAAACCCAATTTAAGAGCAACCGTATCAAAATTTAAAAATCACAAAAATTAATTTCTAGTGAGGTTTTCACGCCCCTAGCGCGACGTGCTAAGGGCGCGCTTCAATTCATTTTTGTGGCTAGTTTTCTATCTTAATCCAACACTTTTATGTCTGGAGCGTAAGTGTTCCTATGCATGAAAATACTTATACTTAGCCTTATTTCACCCTCATATCATTCAAGACATTCCTAAATACTCACTCAAACACTTAGCTAATATTTCATCCCCTAAATTCAAGTCTCAAAACTCATCTGAATTTCAAGGTTCTTACTCAAGCTTCAAGTTTCCATCTCCAATCTTCATCAAGCTATTCTCCAAAGCTAAGGTATGTGGGTTTCTTTCATGGTCTCCTTTCATCCATGATACCTAAACTTCTTTTTGTCCTAAATTGTATGATTTAAAGTTGATTTACTCATGTGTCTTATGTATTATGAATTTCACTGCACACTATATTGGGGTTTCATGAAATTGTGACTGTTTTAGCATGTTTGAAGCTATGAATCTAAGTTTTATTGTGAGATTTGATGAAGGATTTTGATATATATTTCTTGAGGGTGTCACCAAGCACCTATTGATGGTTTTACATTGAATTTTCTAGCATGATTACACTCTTGAAATGCATGGTTTTACCTAGTACTACACACCCACCAGGTGTTTGATAAATTGTCTAGTGATGTTTTCTTGAAGAAATGAAGGTCCAATGTATGTCTTATGAGATGAATGACTTTATGATGATGAAAGGAATATATGAATATGATAATGAAAGGAATTTATGTATATGATATAATCTCTGTAGTGTTGAGGATTACTTAGCCTCACTCAAGAGGTTGTAGGCTCGGGTAACCTAGTTGAGGGGTTTGTACCTCGATTGCCTCGCTCGGGAGGTGGTAGGTCTATGCAACCATGTCGAGGGGTTTGTACCTTAATAACCATATTGTGGGATTTGTACCTCATAAACCCCATGTTGGGGGGTTTGTACCTCATCAACCCCATGAAGGGGTTTGCACCTCTTGTGCTTTTCCAAGGAGGTGGTAGGCCTTGGCTTGAACTAATAATGGCCACTCCTTACACTCGTATTATGTTCTATATAAGCATGTTTTACTTCAAGCATCATTCATACATGTCATATTGCTATATGCTTATTCATTGCCTATGTTATGTATTATAGTTATAGTGCTTGATGTATTGTCAAAATATACCATATTTGATACCCAAAATAAGGGATTTTGTGAGTTCTTAATGCGACTTTTTATAGTTTTCATTTATTTTTGTGTTGATCTTGGAGAAAAGTTAGGTTGGCATGATTTTGAAGAAAAATTATAGATTTTGTTTACTGAATTATAGGACATACGAGCTCACATACAAGTCTTAGCCCAAGCTATGAGTCGTAGGGCATGTCATAGTAAGAAATAGAGACCAAAAAAACTCAAAAATCTACTAAGTAGAGGTCAACCCTATGAGCCCATCCTACGAGTCGTAAGTTGCACAACTCGTATGGGTGGACTTGTAGCAAGAACAGAGAGCCAAAATATTAGACCAAAACCTGAAGGCCTAGACGATGAGAGGAGCATACGAGTCGTAGCCCGAGCAATGACTCATAACAATGGGTCATAACAGTCAAGTCCAAAATGTCAAGTGCTAACTACGAGACCCCGATTACAACTCGTAGGTCACCCTTCAAATCGTACATGTCCAACGTACCTGCTGCTAGCTACCTTTTTGTGTAATTTTTATGGTTAAATTTAAAAATACTATATATACTTTATGTGAGGGTTTATTTCGGGAGAGAACCGACATTCACAGCTACTTGTAAATATTTTAGAAGCATTTTTGAGTTTAGAGTAGATTTTTATCATTCAATTTAAAGACCCACTTTTGGGGAATTGAAAACCCGCATTATACTCATTTGCCATTAATCCAAGCTTGTGATTTTTAACTTGAAGGTGTTCTTGCTTTTCATTGCTTTGGGTAACCTCTCAACTATGTCATTTATTTGCATTATTGTTGATTATGCCTTAGCCATGAGTAGCTAAGCACCCACAACTTGGAGTTGTGGGAACCATGAGTAGTTGACTTGAAATAACCTAGACTTTGTACATTTCTTTGATTAAGGTTCTGCATGTATGATTTATTTTCCTTCATTTTGATTGTTGTTTGGTAGTGGCCAACATGAAATCCTACCTACTATCACGATCCAGACCAAGATAGTGACGAATAGGAAAAAGAAAGTAAATGAAAAGATTCAATTGATGTGTTCTATTCTAATCAACCAAACCTGACCAAGAGGAGGTTGTCTAGGACAATGGGTAACGGTTAGTTGGCACACCATGGTTGCCAACCATGCGCCATAGTGAAATTCGACCTTCACCTTTACAAGAGGGCTGGAAGAACCTAAGTTATCGTCCTGCATGCGAATTTCCAATTGAATTTATGTTGTCTAGGGTATTTAAGTCAACGAATCATGGGGAACACAATTCCCAAGTTGTCCCTAAATTTGAGTGTCTTCCTGCATAGTTAGTTTAGTTTTTGTTTCTATGCTTGAATTACAAAGAAAACCCCCATTTAGAGATTTTAGTAATCGATCCTTGAAATGATTGGTAGTGGATCTCTATAGTCAAGCCCCGAATTTCTTGTGGATTTGACCCTAACCTTTGGTTAAGTTAATTACTGATAGTGACTGCTTTCTTATTGGAGCGTGAACATCAGATTAAATATTATGGCATCATTGTCAGGGAACACGGCTAGGTTCTTAACTTTATTTCACTATTAGTTAATTCAAGTATTAGTTACTAGATTCTCTTGTAAATTACTGTTGTTCGTTTTATTTTGTTTCTTTCCAGGACATATAAAAAAAAGAGAGAAAAGATGTGCGGAGTATCCCTGATCCTAACATTAGCCTCCATATACGCTTATGTATGAGGAACTATATTATGAGGAGGAGGAAACTTGTTTTTTCGCTGATCAAATGTGGGATTTTCAGCCCAACATTCAATGGTCCAATCAAGACCAGTGGCGCCAAGGTCATGGAAACCAAATTTGGACCTATGGATGATAATACTCTTACAGACATATCCAAGGTAGTTATTGTGAGAAAAACAAGGGGCCAGACGTCGAGCGGAGTGGTAGAGATGGTTCTAGAAGTGTTCCTTATGTGCCATCACACCATCATGATGTAGGCATAAGCCCAGAATTGAGGAGATGTTTGATCACCTGTTGAAGAAGGCGGAGACACGGGATAAGACTTTATGTGAAAAGAGATCAGAAATTGCAAACATCAATGAAAAAATAGAGTTTCATTCTTTGGATGTTAAACAGCTTCAACAACAGTTTGGTCAGGTATCGACTCTACTTAAGCAGCATCAAAGTGGTACATTGCCTAGTGATATTGTGCAAAGTTCGGAGGATAAAGGGCAATGTACGGAGGTTACTAGTAGGTGTGATAAGAATACTATTGATCCTCCTGTGCTGGTTGTTGTAGAAGATATTCAGGAGGAAATAGGTGCAAATAAGGATGTGGGTGAAGGAGATGAGTGTGGCAACATAAATCAGTTGAAGAGCCAAAATATTACAAGCCCGTCCCAATGCCTCTTCCTCCTTTCCCTCAAAGACTCAAGAAGAGGAAAGAGGAAAGCAAGGTCAAGGACTCTCTCTCTCTCCATGCTAAAACAACTATCCATCAACACTCTTCTCATCGAGTCAGTGGAGAAGATGCCCACCCTGCATAACTAAAGATGTAGAGTTTGCAAGGGCACTATGTGATCTTCGTGCTAGCATAAATCTAAAGCCCCTTACAGTCTATGAGAAGTTTAGGTTGGGAACCTCTACTCCAAATAACACACAAAATCTAGTACTCATTCCCCTCATTCTCATACTAACCATCCTTTGAGCATGATAGAAAGTTGAAAAAGAAATTAGGGGTCTAATTCATAAGTTCGGGGTGGAAGAAAAAGCAAACCTATAGAGGAGCAAGGTTTGAGAAATTGGTGAAGTCTGAGTAACCAAGTGGACTAAGTCGAGATGCGACAATAAATCAGGCACTACTTAGGAGGCAACCCAAGATATATTTTATTTTACCCCTATATTCTCTATTGTTTCTTGATTTGGTGCATTGAGGATAATGCATAACTTTTTTGATATGATGTGGGTAGTTATGGATCTTGGTGAAGTCTGAGTATCTTAGGGTCCATAACTATCCTAAATTTTGATCCCAAAATTTTTTTGCCTGTGTTCTTTTTTCTTGTGGATATTTAATTTCTGTTGAACCGGCATGTTTAGGTAGTATAGATAATTTGTATATATATAGTAGTCATTATATATATATATATATTCTTTAAATGCTTTTTGTTTTGAAAATTCAGTACCCTCAAAATTTTTGAGATTGTTGGTTGTTTTGCAATCATAAATGTGATTATCTGGAAATATTTTTCTGATAGAGCGAAGGCAAGTTGATGCTTGAAGCATGACCTGTGAGTCTATTTGATTATGTATGCAATGCCATGAGTGTGTGAGCTTACTTTGTAGTATTCATGCATTGTGTATTGACTCAAACTTGCCTTGATACTCTAAAATTGGACTGGAGATATGGTTGATTGGGAAAGGATCTTAGGCCTTTGTTCTTTTAGTGAACTTACTTTTACCTAAATGACCTACCAAATATGATAGTAGATCCCTTGATCTAAATGTTTGGGCTTTTCATGTACCTGTTCTTTCTCAACATCTAGCTAGCTCAGCCTTATTTTATAAAATACCTTGATATTGGCTCTAGTCTATCCTTGAATATGTGAACCTTGATTGAGGCAAAAAACCTAAGTTAAGGGTGGATACAAATAGTGGCCCTGGTTTGGGGATTAGATTGTAACACCCCACATTTTACATGTACTAATAGTATGGGAATAAATCTTGGTATGGTTTGGTCACAGTAGCGTCAATT
>JAOTQJ010000083.1:11042393-11052613 GCA_025642045.1 Solanum sejunctum
ATATACGATTTGATGTTATGCAATATCTTATACTCATATGAAAGGGTTATGAACTACATGGTATGCCTCACCCTCATGCGATTCAATGTTATGTATTATATCATGCTTACATATAGGGGTTATGACCTATGCTATCTTTCTACCCTTATGTACTATTCATTATCTCATGCTTACATGTAGGGATAATGACCATGGTACTCCTCTACCCTTATATTTATCTCCAGGGGCTACAAGATGTTTAGGAACTTTCCTGTGGTATTGATTCTGGTTGTGCGTCTTGTCAATGGTTCTTTCATTTATGAGAATTTTGCTTTGTTCGTTCCTCCGCATTGATGTCATGTAGAGGCTAGACTCCGAGCAGGGGAAATGCCGCATCGTTAGTCCCAAATAAGGAGCAGCCCCCAGAGCCCGTTGAATAGAGGCTAAATGCCCTCGAGTTATAGTAGCCGGATAAGGAAGCTTACAAGCAGTGAGAATCTAGTAGGTCCTCAACGATAGGCTTTGTGATTAGTACTTGACTAATAGTGGCTATGTATTGTTAGGGATGGAGTTCTGTGATCCGTATATTTGTATGTCAGCGACTGGTTAAAGGTTATATGGGCTGTGAGCACTCTTGATAGAGATATTGAAGGCGAGATAAGTTGAGATTGAGATAAGGTTGAGGTTTGGTGCCTTTCGAATATCTGGATTCAATTATTTACCTACTGGTTTGACTTGTTGGGTTTTTTGATGTTGATGAGTATGTTTACCTGGAGGATTTGAGTAGTTGTCACCTATGTTGCGATTATTCCCTATTGGTGGTTGAATGTAAGCCAAACCATGTGATTTATACATATCACAATTTTGATGCTTGCCTCCTAGAGTGGGTAGTCTAATACTGGTGTAACTAATGATAGCTAAAGAACAAATTCATCAGATGCTTGTTCTTGTTGCTTGCTGGTGAGCCTTAGGTAGTACAAAGTTTAAGATATTAAAGAGAATAAAATTGATCTTATTCACGTATGATGCTCTTTAGATAGAGTTGATACAACAGAAACCTATATTACAGGCGACTGTATATTAGAATCCCAAATAATAAAATCACTAACTATCTATATCCACAGATAGCTGACATGTAGGACCTACTAAGAGACTCCTAAGTGAATGGGAACACTATTATCTGTTAATACGCTCACGCAAGTTGGGGGTGACTGGAACAAGACCCAACTTGTGAAAATGGCATTGAAAAGTTGTACGTGGAAGAGGCTTGGTGAGGACATCAATGACTTGATCAGCAAAATGAAGGCGATGAACCTCAAGTGCCTTTTGTTGAACTTGCTCACGAACAAAATGAAAGTCAACGGCTACATGCTTCATCCTACTATACAACTTGCTCATCACAAACCCAATGTCAGGCCTAGTAAGGATAGACACTGAAGTTTACCAATGATTTGTATGTAACGGGAAGTGTCAACTACAGAATCAGCTTCAGAAGCAGCAAAGGTGCAGGTTGGTGTCATTGGTGTTGGAACACCCTTGCAATCAGTCATATGCAGTTCATCCAAAAGATCCATGACATATTTTTGTTGAGACAAATATATGGCAGTTGGCGTGGATATTACCCCAATACCCAAAAACTAATGCAAGAGACCTAAATCTTTTAGAGAGAATCGTTGGGACAGTAATGTAATTATGGACCGGACACTTTGTTGAGTACTGCCCGTAATAATTATGTCATCAACATATATGAGAATGTATACAATAATGCCAAAATTATGAAAAGTAAACATAGAGGAGTCAAATTTTGATTTGACAAACCCAATACTTGTCAAGTAGGTGGTGAACTCAGTGTACCATGCCCTAGGATCCTGCTTAAGTCCATAAATGACCTTTTTCAACTTGCAAATGTATGTTGGTTGTTTAGAGGATTCAAAACCAGGAGGTTGCCGCATGTACACTTCTTGAAATTGCCTTCCAGAAAGGCATTATTGACATCTAACTGATGAATGGGCCGAATGTGTCGAGCAACAATTGCAAGACCTAAGTGAAATGTTGCAAGTTTGACAAGAAGTTGAATGTGGAATGATAATCTAACCCAGGTCTTTGTGTGAAGCCTTTGGCTACTAGGCGAGCTTTATACTTGTCAATGTTTCCATCAGGTTTATGGTTTAACTCTACACAACCATTTAAGTCCACAACATTGCGAGAAAGATCACTAGGGACCAAATGCCACGTCTGGTTTCTAATTAGATCATCATAGTTTGCTTTCACTGCTTCTTGCCATTTGGGATATAGTTGTGCTTGGGCGGTAGGAGCAAGGAATTGGTGGGGAGGGATTGGTTTTAACAAGAAAGCTCTTGGGTATAAGGCTATTTGTTTGTGAGAGGGTGACCATTGGGTGAGAAATGGTGACTGGTTTTGATTGTGGTGGTAGTTGAGGGGCTTGGACAGATGTGGGAACCGTAGAGGTCTGACATCTATATGTTTGGGTAATGGGTGGCTTACTGGTTGTTACTGGAGAAACAGGAATAAGAGTGGATTGGGTGGGGCCGGAAGAAGTAGAGGTGTTTGTTGGATTGTTGAGAGAAGGTGGAGATGTACATGAGCTTGGCGACGCCACTGAGAAAGGAAGGGAGAGAGACCTTTTTACACCCGTAAATGATAGCTGAGGAAGTTCAAACAATGTGGCTCTGCTGGGATATCACGGTGAATCTCTTTTGAAGGAGATAAGTCATCCCAAGAAAGTTTCAAATTGTGATTTTTATAATTAGAAAAAATATTGGTAAAAGAATAACTAGTTTCAAAAAATACTACATCTCTAGAAAGACAAGCTTTGGAGGTGGCCGGATCAAAGCATTGATGGCAACAATATTTATTTGAAAAACCCAAATAGACACAAGGTTTTGATTTTGAATCAAGCTTGCTCTGGGCATAAGGTTTCAACCATGGATAACATAAGCAACCAAAGATTTCTACATTGTCATATTTTGGTGATTCTTGAAATAAAAGATCATATGGACACTTATCATTTAAATTTGGGTTTGTCATCCTATTTATAAGAAATACAGTTTGATGACATGCAAAACTCCAAAAGGTGCCTGGTAGAGAGCCTTGATGCATTAGAGTTTTTGCAGTCTCGACAACATGGTGATGTCATCTTTCAACTACATCAACTCTTTGTGGCGTATAAGGTGGGAAAATTAAATGTTCAATGCCCTGTGATTTTAAATAAGAATTTAGACTCTGAAATTCAACTCCTCCATCAGTATAAAAAGATAGTACTTTTGTTTGCAACAGATGTTCAATCAATGGATGTAGTGTTTTGAAAACATCTAAAACCTCATGTTTGGATTGAATCATGTGGAGCCACACGTATTTTGAAAACTAATCCACAAACAAAACATAATATCTTTTCTTATCAATGGACAAAATTGGTGATGGGCCCCACAAATCACTGTAAATAATTTGGAGAGGTTTGTGACTCTGCAAAGAATTTGTAGAAAAAGATTGCCTATGACTTTTATTTGATTGGCATGAATTATAAATGGAAAGAGAATTTTTCTTAACTGGAATGGAAATTTATTCAAAAACATATCTAAAGTACGACATATTGGATGCCCTAAACGTCGATCCCGCAGATCTAAAGACATAGCCACATTGCATTGTGGTGGAGACGAAGAAGAAGCATTGTCTAGAGGCTACTCATAAAGGCGTCCTCTACTCCGCCCTTGAACTAACGACGCCTCCGTACTCAGATCCTTCACAAGATAAGAGAATAGAAAGAATTCAATAGATGTTTAACAAAATTGAGAAACTAAAATCAGGTTACTAGAAATGGAAAGGGAGCAAAGTATATTGGATAATTGAAAGCTATAATTAGATGCCGATAAATTAGTGTTACCAGAGTGAGGAATTGGTATGGTGTTACCATTTTTCATAGCAATTTCATCTGGACCAACCATTGTAGTCAGCAACGTTGTTGAGACTCTGGGCATCCGATGTTATATGATGTGTAGCCCCTGAATTGACTATCCAGTGGGCTGATTGTTGCGTGCGTTGTCCAGCAAAGTTAGCCTGTGCCTGAAAATGATTAGGTGACTGAGAGCAACAAATGCGAGCAGAGTGACCAGGTCAGTCACATAACTGACACATTAAGTTGACTTCTTGTGGATTGGTGCGACGATTGCGCCCTGGCTGAGACTGTTGCTGCTGATAATTGGTTGAACGCCTATTATTATTGGTAAAGTTGGTTTTTGTTTGAGAGTTGGACTTCTGAGCAATAGCAACAGTAATTATGTTGGACTGAGGCATAGCATTGCGTGCGAGAAAAAACTCATGATCAATAAGCTTTTCAAATAGTTCAGCATATGAAATTCGAGTGTCGTGTGCTTGAATGGCTGTAGAGATTTCTCGATATTTTGGTCCAAGACCATTGAGAATCTTGACAATGAGTTTGACATTGGTGACAGGAGCTCCGATAGTTGCAAGCTCATCACAAAGAGATTGAACTTGGTTGAGATAGTCCGTTACAGGGAGACTCTCTTTACTGAGACGAGCGAGGCAATCTCGCAAGTTGAATATGCGAGTTTGTGACCTATTGGCGTAAGCCATATGGAGGTAATCCTAGGCTATTTTGGCAGCGGTGGTAGCGACTACAATGGCAGCAAAAGTCCGATTTATTGATGCTAAAATGGCATTTTGGATTAATTGGCCCTGACAAAACCAATTAACATAATTGGGGTTGACAATTGGCAGAGTGTTGCTGGTGATGGTCTCGGCAAGAGATGGGGTAGTCCCATCAAGATGTCCATAGAGATTGTGTCCTCTCATGAGTATGCACTTGGGCCTTCCACAAGAAGTTATGGCTGCCAAAAAGTTTAATCGGAAGTTGGGTAACGGAGTTGAATTGAACAATGGTAGTAGCATTGGTTGCATTAGAATTGGTAATTGTGGATGCCATTAGTTCTGGGTGGATAAGAAATTTAGAACATGTAGGAACTACTAACAGACTCCTAATTGAATGGGAACATTATTATCTATTAATAGGTAGCCGAAATAAAACTTGCCTTTTTATATGAATGAACTTGTGTGTAACTAGGTTGTTTTCTTTCAAAATGAATATATATTGAAGTATAAACAAATAACCTAGTGCACTGCTTTTGGCTCGAAATTGTACTCCGTTGCGTCCGCCAACCACAACAGATGGTGTCAACTTTACAGCTGCTACTCATTCCATCCTTGACACTGTGTACACACATGGGAACAGGTCCTTCTACCAAGTCCAGAAATTTGTTAAATCATCAAAACTCAATACAACACAGAAGGATATAGTCTCAAAAATACTATCATGACATCTGTTAATGCTGCATGGGAGAAACAAGACATCAAACCAAATAAGATATTAAGCTGCTTACTTTAGGATTTCCTAATAAAATTTTGCTTTTTATCATCTATAAGCATGCAATGTTCGTCAAGGTTGGACATTATGTCGACTTGATCAAAACACTGGAAGGGGCAGAGCCAAGCAGGATGTTCACTCGAACCCCCTTTGGCAGGTAAAATATTGCACTGTTTATACATGATTAAAATTGGTTTTCATGTATATATATAGTAGATGTTAAACCCCCTTTCAGCTTCATGATGTGCTTGCTTCTTAGTATTTTGAATATTTTAGTGAAAATCTTGGTTCTAAATTCTCTAGGGAATTCATTGATTCAGCTTTACTGAGTACAGCTCCATTTGTTTTGAACATAGCTCGCAAAAACTGTGAGTTTGGCCCTTTACAACTCAAGGAGAACAGATTCTGGTCAAGTAATGCTGTAACAGTAATTTGTTGTCGTCCTCATGATGGAGTGTTAGTTTTGGGCTTTTCTTGTTAAAGTTCTGAATATTTACCTTTTCTTTTGCTAGAACTTCAACATTAATTTCTACCCTTGTTCTTTCTGTTACTATAGAAAAAGTGCTTTTTATCCTCGTTTTTATATCATTGAATATAAATTCACGCCAAAATAAATTAACATAGATACATCAAACACTCTCATATAAGAAAAGCAATCAACTATTTTGTTTTTAATGGTTTCAATCACAGATCGAAAGCTCTTTTGTCACCCTTCTCCCACACCTGCACTTGGCCACTATGAAAGGGACAATTTCTTTGAGATTGACGGATTATAATGTGATCTAAGAAGTAGACTTACAGCCAAGTTGAAGTCATGAAAACTCTCAGGTCGGTAGCTCTCATTAGACAGTAAATCACATCTTTGGCTCAAACCATAGTGATTGGATAAGCCTTACTGCTCAATTTCAGCTGATTTAGCAGTTAAATAGGATTTCACCCACATATGTATCAAGCTTTACAATTGCATATAACTACTGGGAACAGTACCACATACCTCAGCAGCTAATAGATGCCTTCTAGGTCATGTATACATGCCATCCATCTTCTATTTTCAACGTAACTCTGATGTGTGCTTGTATCCACACTACATACATCAACGCTTTTTTCTGAGGTTACATAACTGCTCTGAACCTTCACATCGTTATTGATTTTGCTTCTATTAATGATGATGCTCTCCACTTGCAGGTCGCCAATGCAGACAAAAAATTCTTCACATAAATAAAGCAGTTGAAAAGTTATGGCTTGATTCCTAATTTAAGAAGCTATGCACGGACAATGTGTCTAATTGAACCAGAAATTATGGGATCACTTGTCTAATTCAACCAGTTTTGGATTTATTCAGGACAGTGAATCTGATACCATACCAAATGTATTGTGTGTGTGTGTGTGTGTGTGTATAGCAATGGCATACTTACTTTTACAAACAGCCAAACATCTCAGCAGTTAGAGAAACCTTTGATGCATAATTTTATTGGTATGGAGATTTCTTACTTAAAAGCACATGAGACCATATAACTCAAGCAGTCACCTTTCCTGAATTCTCATTTTCAGTATCCATCCTTTTCAGGTAAAAGGAGCAAAGCCATGTTTTACATCATAAAGCACATATTTTATGCAGAAAATGCTTTAGCTAAGAAAATCACTTGCCTCAACAGTAGCAAGTTTTGAGTGGAGTAGGAAGGAAATAGAAAATGGCTTGCACACTTATTACCAACAATTTATGCAACCAAACAGCATAAAAGAATTCCACAAAGGAAACATGGTGTCACACCAAAAAGGCCCCAGTTCATAGACATGATTAGCAACAAATTCAACTAACTCACTATAAATAGGTCATCTCAAATTTCCTTCACATAACACAACCTAGCTTCCCACAAACAATTAAAGTAGCCAGTATAAATGAAATCATCACTTGTTTCCTGATTTTACAACTAACAATAAAACTAATCCACTTTAGCCAACAAAAGTATAAGATCATCAACTGATTTTCAATTCAACAAAAGTATAATACAAATGAAAATCGTATTCAGTTGAGTGATTGACCATATCCCACAACACTATTATATATATAATGAAAGACAGGTGTATATTTACAAGCAGTCAAGAGACTCTGATTAAGAAATCATGGATAGGAGTAGAAGCAGCAGAAACAGCGGCAGCAGCGCCTGAAGCAGTTACAGTACAAGTAGCGTGGCTGTGATCGGCGATTGCCAGTACCAGGGTTTGATGGAGCAGAAGCGGAAATCGGCAGAGCGTTCTCCATCAGCCAATGAATTCTTGTGGGTGAAGATTCTCAACTTTCGTTCGGGTTGAGGATTGCTGCACAAAGCGACGGTACTTAGATCCGGCCAGATAAATGTACAACTACATACGCGCACTGTACATTTATTTTCTTTAGAGAAGGTTCTCGAACAGTTCATTGACAATACAATATAATAATAGTCTATTCGGATTAATTGAAATTTTAAAAAAAAGTGTTTCTAAATAATTTTTTAAATTGTTAAAATTTATTTAAAAAATAAGTAGTTATATGTTTGAATAAAAATGTTATAACTAAAAAAAATTGTTGATGTATTTAGCACATAAGTGCTGTTAAATACTTTTTTAATTAAAAATATCTAAAATATTCTTCAAATTATTAACATTACAAAAACTGATTACTTTAAAAAGAAATTGTCTAAAAATATAAAATAAAGTAAAACAAATTTATATTTTGATTCGATATCAATAAAAACTTATTATTTAAGTAAATTTTATATACGTAATTTATTTTTACTTGTTAAAATATATAATTTGGATAGATCATATAAAAATTTTAAGATGTCTCTTTTTTTATAATGAAAATCGAAACATGATTGAGATATTCAATTGCCAAAATAGGTCAATTATTTCAATTTTCTCTTGCCCTCTCAATAAACTTCCAACAGTTAACCGACAAATAATGTTTATTCTTTCTAATGGCATGCATATCGCTTCTTATTTCACATAAAGAATATAAGATATTTTTTAATTACATTCATGAATAATAATATTTATTTATCATTCACGTATTTCTCTTACTATCATAAATTATATATTAAAAAAATAATGAAATAAGGGCAATATATATAAATAAACATACATTCATATTCCAATATTAGAAGATTTAATACAAATAGAAGTGTTTAAATAAATGAGAAGAGCAGCGGCTAGAAGAGCACTACTAGGCAGTGGTTTCGAAGAGCATGAGACCGTTGGACCGTGATTTGAATAGAAATAATAACAAAGGAGAGAGTAATTAGAATTATTTTAGTTAAAGATACTTTTGAGAATATGTTGTTTTTAACTTATTTTCAGCAAATTTTAACTTTTTAAAAATTATTTTGAAAATTGTCAGCACTTTTATAAGTTAAAAAGAACTTAAAAGTAGATTTGACCAACTTTTACGCTAAACCAAGCCAATAGAGCCCTGTTTGGCTTGGCTTAGCTTAAATGTTGGTCAAATCTGCTTCTAAGTTCTTTTTAGCTTATGAAAGTGTTTTGACAATTTTTAAAACAGATTAAAAAATTTAAAATTTGCTTAAAATAAGTTAAAAGTTAAAAGCAACACCCACCCATTTTTTTAGCTTAAAAGTTGTTTTAGTTTGACCAAAAAAATTACCTATTTACCCGAAATATTTTTTCTTATTCCAAAAAATATCCTCAATTAAAGTAACTCTAACTACTCTCTCCTTTCTCATTATTTCAATTCAAAACATAATCTAGCGCTCTTCTGCTCTTCGAAACCACCACCTAGCAGTGTTATTCTCACGCTGCTCTTCTCGTTTATTTGAACACTTTTACTTCTATCAAATCTTCTAATGTTGGAATATAAATGTATGTTTATTTATATGTATTGTCCTTCTTTCATTATTATTTTAATAAATAATTTATAATAGTAAAAGAAATACATGAATGATAAATACATATTATTATTTATGAATGTAATTAAAAAATATCTCAAATTCCTTATGTGAAATAAGAAGCGACGTGCATGTCATTAGAAAGAATAAGCATTATTGGTTGGTTAAATATTGAAAGTTTCTTGAGAAGACAAGAGAAAATTAGAATAATTGGTATATTTTGACAAATGAATATCTTAATCATATTTCGATTTCGATCATGAAAAAAGAGTCATATTAAAATTTTCATGTGATTTATCCAAATTATATATTTTAAAAATTAAAATAAATTGCGTATATAAAATTTACTTAAATAATAAGTTTATATTGATATTGAATCAAAATATAAGTTTATTTTACTTTATTTTATTTTTTTAGACAAAAAAAATCTTAAAATAATAAGTTTTTATAATGTTAGCAACTTGAATGGTATTTCAGACATTTTCAATTAAAAAAATGCTTAACAACACTTATGTGCCAAACACATCAACAACCTTTTTCCAGATACAACACTTTTATCTAAATATATAACTTCTTATTTTTCAAATAAGTTTCAGCATTTTAAAACGGTGTTGGGTGTGGAGCAAATATTTCTACTTTCTTATGGGTTGGATAAATTTGTTTGGAAAACACAATTTTTGACAAGCTTTTTTTTAAAAGGAAATTACATATTATATTTGGATACATGGGTGTTTTTTTAAAATTTAAATTTGGACCTGATTGATCCTTTTATTGATTAAAAATCATGATAAACACTAGGCTCACAAGGAGCATTACATGTCTGAGGCCCAAGTCGTAACCTGGTCCGGTAATGAAATATAAATATAGTGTCTGTCACGACCCAATCCCGGGGCCGTGAATGGTGCCGATAGGACACCGCGACAACCGCTTATACTGAATCTTTACTTACGACAGCTAAGGAA
>JAOTQJ010000083.1:11058021-11076415 GCA_025642045.1 Solanum sejunctum
TTTCCTCCAGGTTATCAATGCCCCTCGTTGGCTGGTTCCTAATGGAACCACATATGATTATCCAGAGTGATTGTGCTATTTAATCCAATACCCACCTTTATTTCATGATAAACTATTCATGCTTTCATTAAATCACTGTGTCGAAATTCCAAGACCTGCTGGTAAATGACAACTCATCAACTTTTCTCCTTAATTTAAATATTGTCAATTGGCTTCACTTTATGCAATTAGAAAGTTGGCAGCAAGTCTGGAGATACTTTATCCTTTATCTCTTGCCCTTTTTGATATGAATTTGACCGAAGGACTTAAGGAAAAAAGAAAAAGAAAAGAGGGAAAAAAAGAAGAAAGAAAGGAAAAAATTGATGAAAACAAATAAATAAAAAGAAGATTCAATGAGACAGATTTCTTTTAGAGCAAGGAAGGAAGTAGAGAACTTATCTTAGTATAGTAACTGACTCTATCGATCATAACATACGCTTTGAATTAATTCGTCCAATCTATTCCTCCAAACTATTGATCAACACTTATTGATCATCAAGTTTTGACTTGAGTTCTGCACACCTCAATAGACCATAAACAAATTCAAGACCTCATTCATCTTATTATGCTCACTAAGATTTTCACCAATAAGACTCTCTCATTTTATCCTCTCAATCTCACCTTTTCCTTATGGTTTCCCCCATGGTCTTCACGGATAAGACACTCTCATTTTTATTCTCTCAATCTCACCTTTGCCTTATGGTGCCCCTTAGGGTTTTCATCAATAAAACTCTCTCATTTCTATTTTGTTTATTTACTTTGTGTTGTTGAAGAAGAATATCACCCCTTGCGCCATTATTTTATAACCGTAATATGCTTATCCTTGACATTTCAAAGGTTTATTTGAGGGTCTTTTGGCCGTAATGTGACTTTTCGGTTAGGGCAAAAAGAAAGGATGTCATGAAGGCTCGGATGCATTGGGTTGACCTTCGACTCCAGGAATTGGCTTGATAGACAGAAGGAAAAGGAATTTTGGCTCCCGTTTTCTAAACATGAAATTTTGGAGATTTTTATTTGGTCGGACCAAACCCCAATAATAGGGCTGCCTATGTATCTTGTGAAACAAGAATCAGGTCAAACGTAGTTTAGTATGATAGTTTTCTTTCTCTCTTTTTTCATTTCATCTTTTTTGTTTTTTTTTTAAAATTTTTTTGCTCTCCTTTTTCGATTTTCAAAGCAAGGTAAAGGAAACTAATTACACATCAACATGGATAGTAATGTGTGACCTAATATTTGGATTCAGAATGTTTGGCTTTCCTCATATCAACTTTTAAAATGTCAATTAGAACTTGAGATATTTAGAGAAATTGAATCATATATAATATCTCTTTAGAGCATCAACATTGATAGCCATTTCGGTCATTTTGCCTTCTGTATCTATTAAATAGAAAGCATCGTTGGATAATACCTTTACTATAATGAATGGTCCTTGCCAGTTTGGAAAAAAGTTTCCCTTACTCTCGGCCTACTATGGTAGGACACGCCTCAAAACTAATTGTCCCACTTCAAAACGCCTGGGGCATACCTTTTTGTTATATGCTCGTGTTATTCTTTTCTGGTACATCTAACCATGACACACTGCTTCCAATCGCTTCTAATCAATCAAGCTTAGTTTCTCCAATCGTGTTTTGATCCATTCATCATCATCAATTTCAAACTTTACAATAGTTCAGAGGGATGGAATCTCAACTTCTGCAGGTATCACCGCTTCAGTCCAATATACTAGCGAATAAGGAGTAGCGCCCATTGATGTACGAACTGTAGTATAATAACACAATAATGTAAAAGGTTATTTTTCATGCCCACGTCGAGAACTTTGCACTATTTTATGGAGTATCTTTTTTATATTCTTGTTAGGAGCTTCTATAGCCCCGTTTGCCTTCGGCGATGTGGGGTTGAATTTCGATGTTCGATCTTGAATTGATGACACACCTCTCCCATTAAATTACTGTTAAGATTAGCAATGTTATCCGTAATAATTATCTTTGGGATACTAAATCGACATATAACATTATAATAAATAAAGCCTACTATAGCCTTTTTGGTCATAGACTTGAAAGTCACTGCTTCTACCCACTTTGTTAAATAATCGATGGCTACCAAAATGAATCTGTGGCCATTTGATGCTTTAGGTTTGATCGTCCCAATCACATCTATTCCCCAAGCCACAAAAGACCATGGAGCGAACATTATATGCAACTCTGAGGGTGGAGAATATATCAAATCACATGTATTTGGCATTCATGACACTTACAAACAAATTGTATGGAGTCCCGCTCCATGGTAAGCCAATAATAACATGCTCGGAGTATTTTCTTTGCCAGGACGTACCTATTCATATGTGGCCCACAGACTTCTAAATGCACTTTAATCATAATGGTTGAAGTTTCTTTGACATTTACATACCTTAGAAGACCTAAATCAGGGGTTCTCTTGTACAAGATGCCTCCACTTAAGAAGAAACCATTAGCTAGCCATCAAATAGTTCTCTTTTGCTAGTAGCGCCTATCAGATACTCTCTGAATTGAAGGTATGTTTTGATATCATGAACCAAGGTTTTCCATCAAGTTCTTCCTCGACTACATTGTAAAAAGAATGTCGGTCACGAATCTGTATATATAGTGGGTCGATATCAACTTTATCTAGATGATGGAGCATCGTGGATAGGGTGGCCAAGGCATCAACAATCTTATTATGAGCCCTAGGAATGTGTCTGAACTTCACTGAAATAAATTGCCAACAAAGCTTTTGCAAGCAACTTTGATATGGGATGAGTTTTGTATCATGAGTTTGTAATTCTCCTTGAATTTGATGGACTAGCAAGTCAAAGTCTCCCAATACTAATAATTCTTGGACTCTCATTTCAATAGCTAACCTCAAGCCTAGGATACAAGCTTCATACTCTGCCATATTATTCGTACAATGGAATCTGAGTTGGGCTATTACAGGATAATACTCCCCAAACTCGGACATAAGAATGACTCCTATCCCTGCTCCTTTTTTGTTAGAAGCCCCATCAAAGAGCAACTTCCACCCTAAGTTGTTATCGAGAATAACTTCATCAGCACATAATATATCCTCGTTAGGAAATAAGTCTTAATGGGCTCATATTCATCATCAATAGGTTTTTCTGCCAAATGATATGCCAAATCTTGGGCCTTCATCAATATTCGTGTCACATAAATAATGTCAAATTCAGTGAGTAATATTTGCCATTTGGCAAGCTTGCCTGTAGGGATGGGTTTTTGAAAGATGTATTTCAAAGGATACATACGAGAAATGAGGTAAGTAGTGTAAGAAGACAGGTGATGCTTCAACTTCTGGGCCACCCAAGTCAAGGCTCAACATGTCCTTTCAAAAAGAGTGTACTTTGACTCATAAGTAGTAAAATTCTTGCTAAGGTGAATATGCCTTACTCTTTCTTACCAAAAACATCATGCTAACCAAGTACACATCCAAAAGAATTATACAACACTGACATATATAACATCAAAGGCCTACCCAGCTTAGGAGGGACCAATACGGGTGGATTTTGATAAGTAACTTTTAATTCTATCAAATGCTTCTTAACGTTACTCAGTCCATTTGACCATGACATTCTTCTTTAATAACTTGAAAATAGGCTCGCAAGTTGTTGTGAGCTGACCAATGAATCTACTGATATAGTTTAACCGCCCTAGGAGGCTCATCACCTCAGTTTTATTTTTTGGCAGTAGTAATTCCTAAATAGTTTTTATCTTTGAAGGATTTAATTTAATACTTCATCAGCTAACTACGAACCCCAATAGCTTTCCTTATGGTACAACAAACATACATTTTGCTGGATTAATCTTGAGATTATACCTGGGAAGCCTTTTAAAGAATTTTCGCAGGTCTTTGACATGGTTCGGTTGCTTTTTTGATTTGAGAATAACATCATCTACATAAACTTCTATTTCCTTATACATCATGACATGGAACATGGTGGTCATTGCCCTCATGTAAGTTGCTCCTGTATTCTTTAACTCGAATGGCATGACTCGATAACAGTATGTACCTCATGATGTGATAAAAGATGTCTTTTCAGCATCTTTCTCATCCATAATAATTTGGTGGTATCTTAACAATCTAAAAATGATGCTAATTCATTCTTAGCACAATTGTCTAACAAAATATGAATGTTGGGCCATGCAAAGTCGTCTTTTGGACTTGCTTTGTTCAAATTGCGATAATCAATGCACATTCAAACTTTGCCTTCTTTTTTAGGGACAGGGACATTATTGGCTAACCATGAAGGATATTGAGCAACTTGAATGACCTTTGCCTCAAGTTACTTGGTAATTTCCTCTTTAATTATTAAACTCATGTCGATTTTAAGCTTTCTCAACTTTTGTTTAACCGGAGGAATTGTAGGGTCAGTTGGCAACTTGTGGACAATCATGTCAGTGCTCAACCCAGGCATATCATCATAAGACCATGCCAAAACATCTTTGTAGTCAAGTAAAGCCTGAGTTATCTCTTTGTTTTGTTGCGGTTGAGCATGCATGTTTATCTTAGTCTCCCTAATATTTTTATGCTCTCCTAATTTGATTGCCTCATTTTTGCTCATGTTAGGATTTAATTTATTCTCAAAATGTTCAAAATCCTTGCTTACTTCTTTGAATTCTTTGTCTTCATCACATTTGACTTCTTGATTTATTATTTTAAGATTAGATTGGATTTTAAGATCTGACGAAAAATTCTATGCATATGTCATATCATTAGAATCGATATAAGTAGAACTGTGTAAAAAAAATATATTAGATAGAAGTGGAAAACTGACCTAAATTTCATTGAAATGGAAGATAAGAGGTCTCGAACAATAAGATAGAAATTGAAATTACTATTCTTGGGCAAACGAAAAAAATAAAAAGACAAAGCAAGACAAATTACCAAAACTCCTTCATAATAAGAAGAGGAATAGCCTTCCAATTGTTGAGCTGTACATCAGGGCCAATGGATTGTATGCCTTTGTTACTGGGTCCCTCCCCAATCTCAATCATATCAACCTTAATAAATAAGTCTTGAAAATAGGTTCTCAATTCCACATCTAAATCTGATACTAACTTCCGCGGGGGTGGCTTAGAAGACACAACTGTGTGGAATCTGACAAAGGATTCGTCGATGGCCAATATTGGCCTAGCAAGTGACCATTCTCCCCTTTTCGCATTTTTGCCCCTCTTTTTATCTCTAGCTATGGGCTTGTACTACAAGCCAAAAGTACCAGAGTTTTTGAATGGGCTCAGTGGATGAGCGCTGCCTTGTAAGAACGCTCCTAAGCCTTTTCCAAGTTCAAACCTATACCTTAACATTTCATTTAGCATGATAACAGATGCAATGGGTAACTGTGGCTTTGGAATGAGATTCTCCTCAAATATATGCTCAACATCTACCACCTCCAAAACTTGATAACCTAATGTATTAGTCTAATCATAGGCTTCAATAAAGGAAATGGAAAAATCTTTGTGGATAGATAGGTCTCCTTCCCTATGAATAATCACTTCTTATCTATCATGTTCGAACTTGATCATTTGTTGTAATGTAGATAGGACTGCCCCGGACTTATGTACCCATGGTCTTCCCAATAACAAATTGTAGGATGCCTGAATGTTCAACACTTAAAAATCTATTGCAAAGTCAACAGGTCCTATTGTTAGTGTATGCTCAATCTCACCAATGGCATCAATTTTAGCCCCATCGAAATCTCTAACAGATATATTATTAGGTTGCATCCTTTGAATACTGATGTTCTATTTTTGTAGAGTTGATAGAGGGCAAATATTAGCACCAGAACCTCCATCAGTTAGAACTCGAATGACATAGGAATGCTCACACTTTACAGTTATATGAAGGCCTTGGTTGTGTCCAGTTCCTTTCACCGGTAGCTCATCATTGGAAAATGTGATCATATTTGCCTCAAAGATTCTACTAGTAATTTTCTCCAGTTGACTTACAGTAACCTCCTTAGGAATACATGCTTCATTCAAAATCTTCATTATAGCCTTACGATGTTCATCTGAGTGTAATGATAGAAACAATAAAGAGATCCGCGCTGGTGTCTTCTTTAGCTGTTTGTACGATGGGATAGTCTAGAAATTTCATCTTCTGCTTTCTCCTCATAAACTAGGTCCTCAACTGGCATTGGATCATTTCTTTTAGTCTTCCCTAACTCCATCGGGGCATAGCATCTCCCTGAATGGGTCAACCCTCCTATTTCATCAACTTTGTCATTGATTTCTTTCCCCTTGTATGTCACAATGGTATGCTTATAATTCCAAGGAACAACCTTAGGGTTAGTCATTGGAAGTTGGGACACCGGCTTAATGATCACAGGTGAGGCAAGGGCCCCTTGCATAACCAAGATAGGCTTGTTTGTTCCCTTGGTAGCAATTAGCTTTGGTTCTTTCTGGCTTATCTAAGCATCATTAGCAGGTCCTTTCAGAACTAGGATGGTCGCGCTGGATGGACATAGCCTTTTTGGCATCTTTTCCACATTCAAAGGTACTTCCTTCATCAAATCAACCGCATTTGTTGCATTTTCTACACTAGCTTTGACCTTAAGGATAGGCTTGTGTGGATCACCATATCCTCGGCACCATGGATCACTTTCAGCATATTGGTTTCATTATGCACAGGCAATGGATTTTGATTGATGTTTGGACCATCTTGAATCTGCACTATAATTTGATGCATATCAATCAAGTGTTGGGTTGCCCTTTTTAAATGCCAACATTTTTCTATGTCGTGCCCTAGGGCATCCAAACAATATGCACATCTTTAGGAATAATCTAGGTTTTAGGGGGGAGAATTCAGGACCTTTCTTTCAATAGGTCTCAAAACATTCAATGACCTTAATTTTTGGAATAAGCTGGCATATGATTCTCCAATAGGAGTGAAGGCATCCTAGATGCCTTCTCTTTTTTGTACATAGGTCTAAGATGAAAATTGGCTTTAGTAGTATTTTGATAAAATTATGGGTGTGGTGGTTGAATATGAGGAGTTGGCATACGCCATTGTGGACAAGATGGGGGGTTGAACATATGGTTGTGCATTATAAATGGGATACTGTAGATGCAAAGTAGGATATGGTGAATTTTGACAAGGAAAGTAGTATGCTGTGGGGTTATAGGGATTATGTACATAGGTCCTGGGCCTTGATACAATGGTAGCCACATCTTCCTTCCTTGTTTTGCCTGCAAGATTTCCTGAGCCGTTCTGAAGCATTTGTGTAGTGGCTTTTAAAGCAGTTTGACTCACAATCTTTCCTAATTTGATGCCACTTTCTACCATTTCCCTAACTTTAATAACCTCAACAAATGTTTTTTCAATGGCAGAAGGCAAGTAATGGAGTAGTTAGGTTCTTGTGTTCGGAGAAAGACATCAATCATCTCTGACTCCTTCATTAGGGGTTAAACCCTACTAGCTTTTAATCGTTTATTCACAAAAGTTTTCAGTAGTCCTTTTCCTCATATTTGCTAGTGAGGTGCGGTCTGGAACAATGTCAATGTTGTACTGAAATTGTTGCACAAAACATCAAGTCAAATCATCCCAAGTATACCAGTTGGCAATGTCTTAGTCTATAAACCATTTCGATACAATTCCAACTAGACGTTCTCCAAAAGAAGCCATGAGTAATTCCTCTTTGCCTCCAGCACCCCTTAGTTGATTGCAGTACCTTCTCAAATGGGCAATAGGGTCTCCATGGCCATTATACTTCTCAAACTTTAGGACCTTAAACCCGATAGGTAAGTGGACATTGGGAAACATGCACAAATTGTTGAATGAGATGCCTTTGTGTCCTCTTAATCCCTGCATCTCCCTCACACTTTGTTCCAAACTTTTTATTTTTCTAGCCATTTCTTCATGTTCCTCACTTTTAGTGGGTTTAGCAACCCCGACAGGGGAACTATGATGATAAGGACTTGGAATTTTAAAAGTTAGTTCAGGGGCAGAGCCCTAATCATTTTGAACCTAAGATCGGGGATCATCATTTGATTTTGGCACTGGCGTCAGCTGAGGGACCATATTAGCTTGCGTAGCTTGCACGAAAAGAGGATTACTTATCACAGGCAAAACCACGGGGCGTACAGTGAAATTCCTATGAAGTTGGAAGTCAAGCTTAATCCAACTAAATATGTGTTTGGTGTACCATTAGGAAAGTTGTTGGGGTTCGTAGTTACCCGATGAGGTATTGAATTAGATTCTTCAAAGATAAAAGCTATTTAGGAATTACCACCACCAAAAAACAAAACTGTGGTGATGAGACTCCTAGGGTGGTTAAACTATAACAGTAGATTCATCGCTCAGATCACAACAACTTGCATGCCTATTTTCAAGTTATTAAAGAAGAATGTCATGGTCAAATGGACCGAGGAATGTCAAAAAGCATTTGATAGAATTAAAAGATACTTATCAAATCCGCTCGTATTGGTCCCTCTTGAGTTAGGTAGGCCTTTGATATTATATATGTTAGTATCAGATAATTCTTTTGGATGCATACTGGGTCAGCATGATGTTTCTGGTAAGAAAGAGCAGGCTATATATTACCTCAGCATGAAGTTTACTACTTATGAATTAAAGTACACTCTTCTTGAAAGAACATGTTGCGCCTTGACTTGGGTAGCCCAGAAGTTGAAGCATTACTTGTGTTCTTACACTACTTACCTCATTTCTCGTATGGATCCCCTAAAATATATCTTTCAAAAACCTATGCCCATGGGCAGGCTTACAAAATGGCAAATATTTCTCAATGAATTTGACATTATTTATGTGACATGAACATCGATGAAGGCCTAAGCCTTGGCAGATCATTTAGCAGAAAAACCTATTGATGATGAATATGAGACCATTAAGACTTATTTCCTGACAAAGAGGTATTATGTGCTGATGAAGTTATTCTTTATAACAACTTAGGGTGGAAGTTGTTCTTTGATGGGGACTCTAATAAAAAAGGACCTGGGAAAGGAGCCATTCTTATGTACGAGTTTAGGAACTTTTTTCCTGTAATAGCCCAACTCAGATTCCATTGTACCAATAATATAATAGAGTATGAAGCTTGTATCCTAGGCTTGAGGTTAGCTATCGACATGGGAGTCCAAGAATTATTAGTATTGGGAGACTCTGACTTGCTAGTCCATCAAATTCAAGGAGATTGGCAAACTCGTGATACAAAGCTCATCCCATATCAAAGTTGCTTGCAAGAGCTTTGTCGGCAGTTTATTTCAGTGAAGTTCAGACACATTTGAAGGGCTCATAATGAGATTGTTGATGCCTTGGCCACCCTATCCTCGATGCTCGGTCATCAAGATAAAACTTACATCAACCTACTATATGTATAGATTTGTGATCAACATGCTTATTGCAATGTAGTCGAGGAAGAACTTGATGGAAAACCTTGGTTCCATGATATCAAAACATACCTTCAATTCGGAGAGTATCCGATAGGCGCCACTATCAAGCAAAAGAGAACTATTCAATGACTAGCTAACGATTTCTTCTTAAGTGGAGGGATCTTGTACAAGAGAACCCTTAATTTGGGTCTTCTAAGGTATGTAAATGCCAAAGAAGCTTCAACCGTCATGATTGAAGTGCATAGGAGTCTGTGGGCCACATATGAATGGGTACGTCTTGGTAAAGAGAAGACTCCGAGCGGGTTATTATTGGCTTACCATGGAGCGGGACTCTATACAATTTGTTCGTAAGTGCCATGAATGCCAAATACACGATGATTTGATACATTCTCCACTCTTAAAGTTGCATATAATGTCCGATCCATGGCCTTTTGTGACTTGGGGAATAGATGTGATTTGGCTAATCAAACCTAAAGCATCAAATGGCCACAGATTCATTTTGGTAATCATCGATTATTTAACAAAGTGGGTAGAAGCAGTGACTTTCAAGTCTGTGATCAAAAAGGCTGTAGTGGACTTTATTCATCGTAATGTTATATATCAATTTGGTATTCCAAAGATAATTATTATGGATAATGCTGCTAATCTTAACAGTAATTTAATGGGAGAATTATGTCGTCAATTCAAGATCAAACATCAAAATTCAACCCCATATCGCCCGAAGGCAAATGGGGTTATAGGAGATGCTAACAAGAATATAAAAAAGAATACTCTGCAAAATGGTGCCAGGTTTTTGACATTGGAATGAAAAATTACCTTTTGCATTATTGGGTTATCGTACTACAGTTCGTACATCAACACGTGTTACTCCTTATTTGCTAGTATATGGGACTGAAGCGATTATACCTGTAGAAGTTAAAATTTCATCCCTCCGAACTGTAGAGGCCAAAATTAATGATGATGAATGGGTCAAAACACGATTGGAGCAACTATTCTTGATTGATGAAAAGCGATTAGCAGCAGTGTGTCATGGTCAGCTGTACCAGAAGAGAATAACACGAGCATATAATAAAAAAGTATGCCCCAGGTGTTTTGAAGTTAGGCAATTAGTATTGAGGAGTGTCTTACCACACCAGGCCGAGAGTAAGGGAAACTTTTCTCCAAACTGTCAATGACCATTCATTATAATGAAGGTATTATCCAATGGTTGCTTTTTATTTAACAGATATAGAAGGCAAAATGACCAAAATGGCCATCAATGCCGATGCTTTGAAGAGATATTATATATGATTCAATTTCTCTAAATATCTCAAGTTCTGATTGATATTTTAAAGGTTGATATGAGGAAAGACAAATATTCTGAATCAAAATATTAGGTCACACATTACTATCCATGTTGATGTGTAATTTATTTCCTTTACCTTACTTTGAAAATCGAACAAGGAGAGCAAAAAAAAAATAAAAAACAAAATAGAAATAATTAAAAAAATAAAAAAAATAAATGAAAAAAGAGAGGAAAAAACATATCATACTGAACTATATTTGACCTGATTCTTGTTTAACAAGATACGTAGACAGCCCTATTGCTGGGGTTCGGTCCGACCAAATAAAAATTCTCGAACTTTAATGTTTAGAAAATTGGGGGAAAAGTTCCTTTTCCTTCTGTCTATCAAGTTAATTCCTGGAGTTGAAGGTCAACCCCATGCATCCGAGCCTTCATGACATCCTTTCTTTCTGCCCTCACTCAAAAGTCACATTACGACCAAAAGACCCTCAAATCAACCTTTGAAATGTCAAGCATAATCACATTATGGTTATAAAAAAATGGCGCAAGGGGTGATATTCTTCTTCAACAATATAAAGTAAATAAATAATAAAAAATAAATGAGAGAGTCTTATTGGTGAAAACCATAAAGGGCACCATAAGGCGAAGGTGAGATTAAGAGAATAATAATGAGAGTGTCTTATTGGTGAAGACCCTGAGGGGAACCATACGGCAGAGGTGAGATTGATAGAATAAAAACGAGAAAATCTTATCAGCGAAGACCCTTAGGAGCACCATAAGGCAAAGGTGAGATTTAGAGGATAAAATGAGAGTCTTATTGGTAAAAATCTTAGTGAGCATCATAAGATGAATGAGATCTCGAATTTGTTTATAGTCTATTGAGGTGTGCAGAACTCAAGGTCAATATTTGATAATCAATAAGTGTCGGTGAATAGTTTGGAGGAATAGATTGGACGAATTAATTCAAAGAGTATGTCATGATCGATTGAGTCAGTTACTGTACTCAGATAAGTTCTCCACTTCTTTCCTTCACACATATATATAACAAAAAGAAAAAAAAGAAAAAGAAAAGAAAAACCCAAAAAGGAGAAGAAAAGAAAGGAAAAAAAAATTTAAAATCCTAAAAACTAGTCTTAACTACCCCATTTTCCCAACAACAAAATTCTCACTTTTCTCACAACATACACACACACGTTTTCTATTTTTTTAAATAAAAAAATTAATACAATACAACACACACACATACACGTTCCTTTTTTTTTTTTAAAGGATTTTTGTTTTTTCAAAATTTCTTTTAACACAAATCTCTCAACTCTCCTTTTTTTTTTCTCAACTCCCACACCCTACACTCCCACTACACTACAACTTCCTCACCTACTCTCTATCTATAATATTAAATATAATAATAAAAGGATAGAAGTTTTTAGTCTAAGAAAAAGATTTCAAAAACAGCATACAGTGAAAATAAAATAGCGTACAATGAGAAAAACAGAAAGAGTTAAAAAAGAGGAAGAAGAAAACTTTTTGGACTTAAGTTTTGTTCTTGTTCGTGGTTCTAGGTTTCTCCTTTAGTGGTCAGTTTATCATACTAGTTCTTACTCAATTCCAGTTTATTTATTATCTGTAACCTTTATTGTCAATCAATTATGCTTACAGTTATCAAACGGTTTCTCACATTACTTAATATGCCTAGTCGATTATTACATAAAATTCATTCCTTACTGTTTTGATATGTTCTTGAATATCGTTGATGGATTTTGTGCTATGTTTGTTCATTAGTTGAGTTTGGCGATTACATGAGGAGAATTTGTGAAGTACAACCCGTAATCTATATTTTTGGAAGCTTTTTTTTTTGGTAAAATTTATTTGATAATAGAAGTTTTCTAGTTTAAGAAGAAGGAAAGTTTGGGAAAAATTGAAAAATCTACAACAAATTAATTTTTGGGCCAAAATATAGTTATGTAATTATTTTAAAATGAGTTAAAAAAAATTTAATAGCGTAAACAAATCGTATATTTGTCTGTACCTTTGAATCCTAATATTTCTATTTAATAATATTTTTTTTAAATATATATGTAACTTAAATTCATATACATGTAAGGTTAAGAAGGAAATGAAGGAAGACCATATATGTCTCTTTAGTCTAATGAATTCGTTGTCATTTATATATATCCACCAAAAGAAAGACTTTTAGTGTAACCTTTTTAAGGAAATATAATGAACTTATATAAACAATGCACTGACATTAACTCCACTATAAACGTTGTGAAAAAAATGCAAACAAACAAGAGTCATTTTCGTCAGTAACAAAAAGTTTTCAATTTTGGACGTATATATATATATACAAATAATAGACTTCGAACTTTTATATTTTAGAAATAATAATTCATTTATTTTTTTCCTTTTAAATCAAATCTATCTCTTTTTTTTCGCATTCAATGCACCTGTGATGTCAAAATACATGCCCATAAAAGGGATTGTTAGTAAAAATATAAATTATAGTATCTGAATTGCCAATTATTATTTATTTATTTATTTATTTATTTATTCATATTGATGGATATTCATGATTAATTATTTTTTTCGCCAAACTTACAAATATTATTGAAAATTCTTAAAAGAGAAGGATTAAAAGTTAAGGTTAGTTCTAGACCTTATTAGGAAGAAATATAAACAGAAAATTAGAAAGGATAATCTCAAGTTTACAAGAGACAAATAAATGTCCTTGTTGTTAGACAGACATAGGTTCCATTACCTAAAATATAAATTTATCTAAAATTTTTTTATTGATAATAATGATAAAAATAACATTTATTCTCAATAAAGAATGTGGTTGCACATCTTTGTGGAGATGCTAAAATAAATAAAATTAATAAATATTTCTTTTTTTAAATAAAAAATAATATTTAATTATTTTTTTTATTATTCATGATAATAAAAATAATATTTGTTCTCAATAAAGAATGTGGTTGCACATATTTGTGGAGATGCTAAAATAAATAAATAAATAAATATTTTTTTTTTAAAAAAATCAAGGATGCGGTGGCGCACCATGATTAAATGAGTTTGATGATTTTTCTTTCATTCAAATTAAAATGTGCTTACAAAATTATTAAGTTGTAGAGAAGACAATCATGCCTCTAACGTCTAGAGAAGAATGCGGTGACGCATCTAAGTTGAAACTCATAAAATCTATAACAATTTAAAAAAAGGAGCAAATTAAGGTTGATAAATATAATTTATCCTAATTTAAGACACGTATAGGTTGATAAAAGCGACTGTGGTAGAACCACGGGGCTCGAGGGGTGTCTAACACTTCCCCTTGGTCAATAAAATTCCTTACTCGAATTTCTAGTTCGCAGACCAATAAAAATAAAAAAGTCAACTTCCTTTTGATTGGGGGACTTAAATAAGGTGACTTAGAATACCAAAACTCAATTTCAAGTGACGATTCTGAATAAATAAATGTAATCCCTTTTAAAAAGTGTCACTTTAATTGGAAAAACTCTATTTTTGCAGAAACCACGCGGGAGAAAAATAGGAATGTGACAACAGGACCTTGTTGATAATATGTACATGTTAGCGTAGACGAAGAAGAAGAAAGAGTTGAATTGGATGCGAGGGACTCCATCTGTATTGTATAACAAATTGTCAGCATATTTATACATGTTAAATTCTACATATCCGGGCTTACATATACAAATGAAGAAGATCGACGAATGGGAGTTCTTTTTTTATGTATTTATGACTTTGCAAGCTTTTATTAGAGGGTTTAACCGTTGTAGGCCTATTTTGGTTGTTGATGGGAGTCACCTCAGGGGTCCATTTAATGGGCAATTCGTTTCTGTCAGTACAATGGATGGAGCATGTATATATACTTTATATATGTTGTTGTAGACTAAATGTGTTTTCCTTTAAATGGTGATATTATTTTTTTATATATATAAGATACATTTTTCGCTAGTCTATGGGGTTATAGATTCTGAAAATGATGCCTCTTAGATTTGGATTTTTGAAAATTTTAAAGAAGCTTATGGTGAAAGAAATAATATGTATGTAGTTTCTAATAGAAATGAGGGCATTATAAAAGCTGTTACGAGGGTATATGATAGTATTCCACATATTCAGAAGAGGTATTGAAAGTCTCATGAAAAATTAAATGAGGTGTTTTATACAATGGCCAAAGCATATACACAGTTCGATTTGATAGGCTAATGAAAACCATTGAAAAGATCGATGTAAGGATCAACAAGTACTTGCAGTTGGCTGTCTATGATAAATGGACAAGGGTTTATGCTCCAATGTCTATGACCTCAAATCTCTCCGAAAGTATACATGCAACTCTTGTGTCAGCATGAGTTGCCTATTTTTAATTTTTTTTAAAGAAATATGTTTGATGTTTAATCGATGAAACCTCGAGAATAGAAAGGAGGCAACGTATACATTTACACTTTAATGCGTAAATTCCAGGTAATACTAACCAACAATGAAGCCAAAAGTATAAAAATGACAGTAATTTATCATAATTTGATATTAAATACTACCAACAATGAAGCCAAAAGTATAAAAATGATAGTAATTTATCATAATTTGATATTAAATGTAATCTGTCATTTTTATTGTTAAAAATGTATAATTAATAATTTTAATTTATGTTTCGATAGGTTGTGTCATCAACTATTCATATCCACAATATTAATAATGAGGGGAGAAAATTTATTATCTGTCTTGCAAATCGGATATGTAGTTGCGGATGCTTTCAGGTTGATGAAATAACGTGGCCACATGCACGGACTGTATTGAAGTTGTAACATCTTGAATCAGATGAATATTGCTCTGATTTGTATAAACGAAAAATAGTGTTGAAGACTTATGAGGTGGTAATATGTCCTTTGCTGGACAGAAGGGATTAAATTATATCGGAACATGTATTATCTAATATGATTCTGCCTCTCGTATATAAAAGACCTCTGGGAGGCCAAAGAAGAAAAGTAGAGACAAATCATTCTCCAAGTTGCTTTCGTCAAAAGGTAAAAATATATGCAGTAATTGTGGAATTGCAGGGGACAATAGGCGTACATATAGAAATAGGCTCCAAACTCCTTAGGTTAGGAATCATCAATTTATGATGTGTTTTATTTCTATTTCGCATTTTCCCGATCTATCTGTTTGAATAATTTATTCTCGAATAAATAGTTTTCAGTTTATTTTGGAATAAGGTATACGTATGCGTTGATATATATTTCTGTTGCATTAGTTTTTTTTTTTTTTTTAACTATTGAAAGCACTGTTTGCATTTGGAAGCAAACAACAAATAAAATGTGTAAATCGCATATTCTGTATGTGCCCACATATATCCATGTGTATAAAATTTAATTGTGTAAACTTATTTATAAAATGTATATATATGTTGCATATATAACAACTTAAGATGGGAACATCATGAAGTGTGTTTCAGAAAAAATGAGCAAGACATATATAATGTTTAAGAGTATAATATTCATATGTGTGTGTACATATATATATAATGTTTACGTATTTGATATGTGCATATCACGAATTGGTGCGTTGGTAAAGTTATTTTGTATAAAGCTAAGAATTGTATATATTTATGGATTATTTTTTTTTGTATATAATGTGTGGGGGCGCACGCGCATGCACGTGCTTAGTTTTAAATTGTATATATTATAACTTATATATTTATATAGGAGTAATTCAATAATTATAGGTCTTGGTGTTTGTTATATACGATTTTAGCAGTAGTATATGTTTGCAGTACCTTGTCATAGTTCAAATACAATACTAATGTCGCGTATTGTTGTGTATACAAATTACGGCAAGTGATTTGTTATATATATATATATATATAAGAAAAATGCTCTATTGGCATTTTTTGGATTAATTTTTATCCAAAAATAAATTGAGATTCGATATTTCTGCAAAGCATGCCTGTGAGATTGAGGTATTACATAAAAAAGATTTTCTTGTGTATTTGCATTCCCTAAAAGAGCAAAATAACATTAAAAAAAATTTAGTCCGGAAAAGGAAAACAACATCAAACTAATTTACCATTTCAATAAGAACACTAACATAGAGTTCTGCTGTTGACAAAAAGTTAAGAAGAAAATAGAGTACGCGATGTAATCATCCTACTGGAGCACAATATGTTCAACATCATCACTGGGAGTAGTAGTCTATCCGACTTCATAGTTGCTTCGTTATCACTCACTGCCTCCTCTTCAATCTTTCGCGTACCATAATCCCACAAAAGTATGGCATATTGGTTGCGTAGCAGCTCTATATCTACTAGATTTTTCGGGATCTCATAACCATCACTCAAGTATTCTGCATACACTGCCACATAGGCTCCACAGTCCCTAACAACAAACAATCATACTTATTTAAAGGATATAAATTTGTATATGTATGTGACAGTTCTTACAGGATTTGCTCATGCTGCTTAGGTATGTCGTTCACATAAATGATTTTAAAGGAGTCGTACTCTAAGTGTAGTTTGTAGTTCGGGTGCACACTTAAGTCAATTTCCTTGTGTTCTTAAAAATCACATGACACAAGGTACGTTGAATAAGCTGGGCAAACTTATTGACCTCGTTGTTTATGTATGCATCATGCACTATTAATCTCATTGAGTCATATATCATGATTGCCCAATTGTTGAATGGTAAAACTAATAAGATCTAATGGAATTCGTCCTTTAAATTTACAGGGATGAAAATATTATCGATCGTATGCCATAGCACAATCGTATGCAGTTGAAAACCTTTTATATACAACTTATTCACCTCTTCCGAGCTTGCATTGCACGGATCATTTTCGAAGTCAGAGTAAGCAACCCAGTTTCTTTGAATTAATGTACAGAAATGATAATCAATGGTGTTAAATATATAGACAGGATTTTAGAGTACTTTGTCTTTTTTTTGCAAGTACTACATAATGATATCAATGTGCATGATAAATTCGATTAAATATATATATAATTAATTATATATACAAAAAAAATTTAGAAGCACTGCAACTGTATAATAAAGATAATATTAGTCAGCTGATTCATACTGAATCATCATTCAATTGTCCTTTGTAAACCATCTTTTAAAATCAATTCTTATCTGATACAACCATCACTCCCAAGTCAAGAGGAATATGTACTTTACACATGTCCTTTCTGTATCGATCATCATTGTGTTTTCTGTTGTCGATTATTATGAGTTATTGAAGAATAAAATGTCACATCCCAACCTAAGGTCGTGACCAGTGTCTGATAGGGACACCTAGACACATGCTAACCTTAAATTCCCAATGAAACCAACCGGAAACCTACCGAAATTTTGGCAGATTTTCCTCTGTTTTATTTACTAACTGCTTCTGCAAAGAAAATCCAGCAGCAACCCAGACAACAATGCAAATATATATCCATTCATACATATACATAAATTCGGGCCGACAAGGTCTCCGCTGCGGTCCTGCCGCCTAATAATCATGTCATATATAGAGTAATGCCGTCTCGCCACCTGATCAGGTATCAAATACATATAATAGACCATGTGCTCAAGTATATCTCACATACCCACTACCGCACGAAAAGGATTAATGATAGGTCATACTCAGTTGGTTTTTGAGTGTTCTAATGCCTTCAATTGCTTAGTAATTGCTCTTGCAAGATGATTTAATAGAGATGAAATCA
>JAOTQJ010000083.1:11076515-11116023 GCA_025642045.1 Solanum sejunctum
AATTTAAATGTGGATTTAATTATATTTTCGATTGAATTTCATATTATATTGTTGATTTTTGATTGAATCCTAATTACCCATGTCATTCTCTCATTATTCATAGCATATGCATTCATGTACATGGATTATTATAGGAATTATGTTATGGGTTAAGCCCAATTATATTCTATGGTATGATTTTCATATAAGATATTGGTTATGACAATATTGTGATCAAATATATGTCTTTGATTTTGGCTCTTTGAGCATTTTGAGTGCTTGCACCATTTTGTATATGAATGGGCTATTCCGATGCATGAGTATATAGATTATGAAATTATGTTTTTGGCCTTAAAGCCTTTGAATGCACTGAAATGGTTTTCAAAATGACCTACATCATTTGAAATGTGTATATATATATATGTATGTATGTATATATTTCTATTCTTGTGGGATGATGACTTAGCACCAATGGATTGGGGGCATTAGGGTATCCCTAAGGGCCCTCTCCCTTTCCTTGAACTATATGCCTAGCATAGGTTTTCGATCTGAAGAGGGAGTTGTCCTGTAAGGAGAAGAAATGATTTGATTTGTGATTTTATGAAAATCCTATCCGAATAGGGAGTTCTCCCGTAAGGGAAGTTACTTCATATAAAGAGGGAGTTATCCCATAAGGTGAAGTATAGTCTACCCTTGGCAAGTAGATCACCTCTTTACTGATGAGGGGATTTCATTGGGATTTCAAGTAATAGCCACTTGGTCTTACTTATGTTGGTTGAGGTCACGTCCCTAATATATTTATAAACGAGTGCTTCATTTACATTCCATGCATCATGACTTTCATAACATCTTGTTATATTACATTCTATGGTATTGAACTCTTTTGATATTATGTGCCTTGTCATTTAACATTGATATGCAGGTTTTGGTAAGTTACATGTATTGCACCAGCATACTTAGTACATTCAAACTCACTAACACGTACTCTTGCCTACATGATTTTACCATGTAGGGACCAAGGAGTTTGACCATTCACTGTTCGACTTTTAGCTCGAATTCCAGATTTACTTATAGTGGTGAGTCTGTCTTTCGAGGACGCAACACCATCTATCTACCTATGTTACTTCACTTCTCCTTATATATTAAGGGTGAGCTTGGGGTATGTCTTGGCCCCCGACTCATCTATATAGACGCATTGTTGGACATCTTGTAAATCTCTTCACGTTATATGTTATATGTTATGGTTAAGTCTATGTTATGTATATGGTTATCTTTAAGTATCAATGTGTTACTTATTCTCATGTTGATGGAAAGATCCTAAGACCCAATTTGCCCCCATAGTGTGAGTCCTACTTTCCCGTCCCTTGGATCTATGTGTTGATTGTTGACTATGCTTCCGAACTGATGCTGCGAGTTTTGGTATCTTGAGGCTTTTTGAGGACTCTTGGGTTCCCACACGACGTGTCACATCTAGGCCCTAGGTCTGGGTCATGACACCCATATAGTACTTTCAACTTGTTGATTCCTCGAAAGAACCTTAACAGAAGCAACATCCTTATTCCTCAACCTCTTCACTTGTTTATTCAAGATCTCTACTGGAACCTCGTTATATATTAGGTTGTCTTCAACCACCCCCACAATATCAAGAGGCACAATAGCATTAGGGTCACCCACACATTTCCTCAGCATAGACACATGAAAAACTAGATGAACCAATTCCATTTCACTAGACAACTCCAACTCAAAGGAGACCTTACCAATCCTCCTCATCACCCTATAAGGACCCAAAATTCTTGGACTCAACTTGACCTTTTAACAAAATGAACCAATCCCTTCATGGGTGATACCTTCAAATAAACCCAACATAACTTTAAACTCAAACTCTCTTCTTCTCACATAGGCATAGAACTTTTGGTGACTTTGGGCTATTTCCAACCTTTCTCTAATTAGCTTTACCTTCTCCATAGAATACATGATAAGATCCAGACCCAACAAAGCCATTTCTCCACTTTAAACCACTCAACCGGTGATCTACAACACCTACCATAGGGGCCTCAAAAGGAGCTATACCAATGCTAGAATAATAGCTATTATTATAACCAAACTCAATCAATGAAAGATGATCATCCCAACTACCCTTGAACACCAAAATACAAGCCCTAAGAATATCCTCAAGAGTTTGGATAGTTCTTTCATCTTGGCCATCAGTTTGATCGTGGAAGGTCGTATTAAGTTTAGCCTTTGTACCAAGACCCATTTGGAAGGATCTCCAAAAATTTGAAGTGTATTGAGCACCACAATCCAAGATGATAGCCAAGGGCACCACATGCGATCTCAGCAACTCATGAATGTACAATTTAGCATAGTCTTCGGCCCCATACGTAGTTTTAATTGGTAAGAAATAAGCCGACTTTGTCATCCTATCAACCACAATCCAAATGGAATCAAAACCTTTTCAAGCCTTAGGAACCTAACCACAAAATCCATGTTGATTTCCTCTCATTTCCAAGTGGGAATCTCTAGTCTTGGGTTAGGCAACCTGACCTTTGATGTTCGGCTTTGACATATTTGCAACTATGACTACCGGATACAAATTTGGCAATGTCGTTCTTCATACCTCCCCACCAAAACACCCTTCCTCAAATCTCTATACATCTTGGTAGAATCGGGGTGAATAGAATAGGAATATTTATGAGCCTCATCAAGAATCTTCTATCTCAAGTTATCAACAGAAGGCGTGCACAACCTGCCTTGGTACCTAAGGGCACCATCTCCCCCTTGGGAGTAAACCTCCACCTTGACCTCTTTTACCAAGGCCTTCAATTCTAACAAGGAGGAATCAATATCTTACTTTTCTTTCACCTTATCAGTCAATGAAGACTTTGAACCATCAACAACCACAATGCCACCATCATCCACCACTTCCAACATAACTCTAGCCTAGCCAACCGGTGGACCTCCTTGGACACCTCTATGCCCTTACCATCAACATGAGTTAGGCTACCCGTAGACACCTTACTCAAAGCATCCGCTACAATATCAACCTTACCAGAATGATAATGCACACTCATATCATAATCATTAAGAAGTTATAACAACATTTGTTGCCTCAAGTTAAGAGATTTTTTAGTGAACACATATTGGAGGCTCTTATGATCGGTATACACATTAACATACACCCTATACAAATAATGATACCAAATTTTCAAAGAAAAATCCGCAACGGCCAATTTAAAATCATGAGTAGGATATTATTTTCATGCATTTTGAGTTGCCTAGAAGCATACGCTATGACGTTACCATTTTGCATCAAAATACAACCCAAACCAATCCGGGAGGCACCACAATACACTACAAACCCTTCCAACCCTTCCGATAGAGCCAAGATAGGAGCAGACACAAGCTTATCCTTCAAGGTTTGAAAATTCCTTTCACACTCATCAGTCTACATAAGCTTAGCCTTCTTTTAGGTTATCTTTGTCATGGGAGAAGCAATAGAATAGAACCCATTCACAAACCTTTGGTAGTAGCCCGCTATGCCCAAGAAGCTCCTAATGTTCGATGGGATCAATGGTCTAGGACAATTTCTAATCACATTCATCTTTTTAGGATCCACCCTAATACCATCCCCTGACACGACATGACCTAGAAAGGCAACTTCTTTCAACAAAAACTCACATTTCTCATATTTAGCATACAATTTCTCTTCCCTCAATCTTTGGAGCACTACCCTCAAATTAGCCACATGCTCCTCCTCACTATGAGAATATATCAAAATATCATCAATGAAGACCACAACAAACAAATCAAGGTGGGGCTTAAAGTTCCTATTCATAAGATTCATGAAGATAGCCAGTGCATTGGTTAACCCAACAGACATAACCACAAATTCGTAATGTTGATACCTAGTCTGAAAGGCTATCTTGGGAATGTCACACTCCCTCACCTTCACTTGATAGTACCTAGACCGAAGATTAATCTTAGAGAAGTGGCTAGTCCCTTGCAATTAGTGAAACAAATTATCATTTCTTGGAAGAGGATAAATATTCTTGATGGTATCCCTATTAAGTTGCCGATAGTCAATATAAATTCTAAGAGATCCATCCTTCTTCATAACAAAAAACAACAGTGCACCCTAAGGTAATTTGCTAGGCCTAATAAAACCCTTCTCCAACAAGTCCCTCAATTGATCCTTTAACTCCTTTAACTCTGCATGGGCCATACTGTAAGGGGGAATAGAAATAGGTTGAGTATTGAGGAGGAACACCAGGAAGATCATTTGGAAAGACATTAAGAAACTCATTTACCATTGAGACCAACTCTATGGGAATTATTTTGGACTTTACATCCCTAATACTCACAAGATGATAGACACACCCCTTAGAGATCAACTTACGGGATTTAATGCAAGAGATGAGCCTACCCTTGATCACCACATTATGACTTCCCACTCAAGGATGACTTCATTTTCATATTGGAACTTGACCCTATGGGTTCTACAATCAATAGAGGCATAATATGCATGCAACCAGTCCATCCCAAGAATGACATCAAAATCAATCATATCCAACTCAACAAGATCACAAGGCAATATTTTATGCAAGATGCAAATGAGACAATTTCTATAGACCTTTCTAGCAACAACAGATACACTGATAGGAGTAGACAACTCATACGACTCACACAACAATTAGGGCTCAAGATGAAACTTTTTGGCAACAAAATGGGTAACCAAAAAAAGAGTGGCACCTGGATCAATCAATGCATATACATCAAAATCAAAGACTTTTAACATACCAATGACAACATTGGGTACCTCATAAACCCCTTGCCTCCCATGCAAAGTATAAAATCAATTGTGCCTTGGGGCACCCCCTTGTTGTCCACCTCTTCCTTAAGGAACCGCATTTACAACTTGTGGATATACCTCCTTACCCTTGTTGCAGTTATGAGGATAATCAATCTTTTTATGACCAACTTCCCCACAACCATGACATGTGTTAGTGCCTCTTAAACATGGGTCTCTATGGCGCCTACCACATTTTGGATTCATATTATTAGGAACCAGACCACCAACACCTTGGGATCTTGGGAAGTCATTGGCAAACCCTCTATTAGAAGCATAGCCCTTCACCTTGATAGAACCAGCCACCCTTTCAACTTTGGAAGCTACCCTCAAAGTGGACCATTTTGGCCTCATTACTATGACACCCCACAACTCTATGATCTTCTGTATCTATTTTTTCAAGCCTAATTTGGTTTATTTTGGAGAATATTAGATTCATGGGAATCTCCTAGTATCTAAACGAGTCCAAGGCTTCCCTCCTAGTTGAGTTTTGGGTGTTGTTTCATACAAGGGTCAACTTTAAACTAGCATAAATCTTAGTACATTTAGAACTACATTTCCCACAACATGAAAAATGAAAGCACTTTAAGTTATATTCAGTACTCACTTAGTTTCACCTCATTAAGAATTTGGATGAAGGAGTTATGATCGTTTTCATAAGGCTCTCCCGTGCAGTGTTGTCACACGGACTATTTGATGGCCAGTGTGGCCTTTGATAGGCCATTTGGGGTATATGGGTTGGGAAAGCCATTTTTTATATTGAGGAAGATGGCACGGCCAATGTTACAGGCCGTGCGACTCACCACTGACCGTGGGGATGTCCACAAGGTGTGCCAAAGGGAGCTTATTGGAAATTGGGGAAAATGTGGCTAAGGGTTGTGCCACGGCCACTGTTGTGGAGTGGGATAGCCTATGGAACTTGGACATGTGGTGGCCTACAATATCATTTTTGTATAATTTAGGTGGGACAGACCAATACATGGACCACGTAATCCCACACGATCTGTGAAGCGATCCGTCAAAGTGACGAGACATCAATATTTCCAAGTTTCCCAACTTCCATTGTTTTCACTAAGGAACTTCACACAGGCACTCCACACGACCTGTGGAGTGCCACACGGCTAGTGAAGTCTCTAATGAGATGACACTTTGCCAATTTTTCCATCCGTTCACTAATTGTATTTTCATAAATGCTAATTACTCTAATGACCTTTTTAGACTTCCAATGCTATCCTAAACTCCCCAAAAGTCCTAAACCTTATTTCAAAGGATAAAAACTCATTACTCTCATCTCAAATACACTATCAAATCCTATTAAGAGGCTCCATCTAGCCTTAATTCAATTTCAAGGGAAGCCAAGAACAAGATTGGATTCCAAGTTCATTTCCAAGCCTCCATTCTTCCCAATCTCAATTCCAAGCAACTCTAAACCTAAGGTATGTGGTGTTGAACCACTGGGTCCTTCCACCCATGGTTCCAAAACCCTATTTTAATTAATATTGCATGATTTAAAGTTGATTTTACATGTGGATCTTGTATATTGAGAAATTTACTGCAAGATGATTTTTGTTCATGAAAGTATGGTTGTTTTAGCATGTTTTGAGCTTCAAATCTTGGATCTAATGTTGGATTTGGTGAGGGGCTTTGATGTATATTGCTTGAGGGTGTTACAAGGTATTAATTGATGGTTTTAAAAAGAATCTACTTACATGATTTCATCTTTAAATTGCATGGTCTTATACTACAACTTCACATTTGCCAAATGTTTGATAAAATAACCGGTTATGGTTTCTTGAGGAATTGAAGGTCCAATGCATGTCTTATGAGCTTAATGATATTACGATAAAGATATGATGAAAAAATAATGATTTCAATATAATGGTTTTATGAGCTAATTCTATGAAATGCTTAATCCAAAAAGGGGCAAGATCCCTTAAGGAAGGTCACTTAATCTGACAAGGGATGGGCTCCCATAAGGGAGGACACTTAATCTGAAAAGGGACGGTATCCCTTAATAAAGATCACTTAATTCGAAAAGGGATGGGCTCCCATAAGGAAGTCCATTTAATCCAAAAAGGGACGAGATCCCATAAGAAAGGTCACTTAATCCAAAAAGGGATGGGCTCCCGTTAGGAAGGCTACTTAGTCCGAAAAGGGATGCACTCCCGTATGGAAGGTCACTTAATTTGAAAGAGGGATGGGATATCGTAAGGAAGGTGTATCCAAAAGGTCTTATGTTATGTCGGTTGAGGCTTCTTTACACACTTATATTATGATCTATGTAAGATGAATGATTTGCAAAACATGACTTACTTAAGAGTTGGTTATACATGCCATATTATAATTATGCTACCTATTGGTTATTATTATGTATTTTGATTATGATACCTATCTTTTGTTGCATTGCATCCCATATACTTGGTACATTCAAATATACTAATGCATACTCTTGCATACATAATTTTAATATGTAGTAATTGGAATCCCTCTTGAGCATCCTCCTCCATGTGGCTAGTACGACTTCACTCATGCTTATTGGTGAGTCATCC
This sequence comes from Solanum sejunctum, assembly GCA_025642045.1. NCBI lineage: Eukaryota > Viridiplantae > Streptophyta > Magnoliopsida > Solanales > Solanaceae > Solanum > Solanum sejunctum. The sequence continues at coordinate 11,083,890 of JAOTQJ010000083.1, forward strand.
ATTCCGAGGACTTTACTTATGATCTCTTTCTATGTATTTAAGACTTTCTCTCTTTTCATGATGCTTTGACTATGAGGGTGAGCCCGGTTGCTTTGTCTAGGCCCCCGCTCTTATCTTTATGTAGTAGAGGTGTTGTTGGACATATGGTGTATCTATATTATGAGTCTTGACTCTATTAACTCTTGTTGCTTATGATATGAATGATGTTCCCTTAGTCCCAATTTCCCCTTGTTTAAGCTTATCATGTATTGTAATTTTAATTGCCTTCACATTTAAGGATGTATAATAATATGCTATGAGGCTTGTTTTGGGTTTCTTCGAGTTCCCTATTTGCTGGTCACATCTAGTCTCTAGGCTTAGGTCATGACAAAGATGGTATCAAAGCCCTAGGTTGATAGATCCGCGGAGTCTGGCACACCACATCGATTAGTGTCTTATTCATTGTTGTATTATGTATCACAACTATGAGTAGGAGGCTATGAGATGTTTTAGAAAATGTTTTCCTTCTTCATGTTCTAAGTTGTTCTATAGATTTGGAGTAAGTTTTCCGCCCTAACGATTGTTCTTTGCTATGCTAGATCATGCCCAACACAAGGGGAAGAAGAGCCCGCACTCCCAAGAGGCAATTAGAAAATAGGGAGCTTCAAGATGCTCTCACCTTTCTTGTACAAGTTGTGGCTAATTAAGACAATCAAGGAACCCAAGACCCTCATCCTCGTACACTGGCTTTATGAGTGAGACTTCATAAGAATGAATCCCCCAGAATTCTATGGGTCAAAGGTTGATGAGGACCCTCAAGAGTTCGTTGATAAGGTCTACAAGATATTAGCTATTATGGGTTTGAGGCCAGAACAAAAGGCGAAGTTGGCCGCCTACCAACTTAAAGGAGTAGCACAAATATGGTACAACTAATGAAAGGACGAGAAGGGAATTGGCTATATGGTGTTTTGGGAAGAGTTCAAAGTGGCTTTCCTTAATCGGTTCTTCTCTCTTGAGCTTAGGGAAGCTAAACTAGTAGAATTCTTGAAATTGAGATATCAGTCAATGTGTTTAAAGGAGTATACCCTCAAGTTTAACCAACTTTCAAAGTTTGCTCCTTAATTGGTTGCCGACCAAAGGTCTAGAATAAATAAGTTCATGATGGGAGTGTTCGACTTAGTGAGTGAAGAATGTTGGTCCACTATGTTGATTGGTGACATGTACTTGTCCCGTTTGATGACCTATGCCGAACAAACGAAAGAAGATAAGTTGAAGAAGAAGAGGAATAGAGAGGCGAAGAGGGCCCATATTGATGGTAAGTTTCAAGGTTCCAAGGATGGTCGGTTCCATCAAGGCTAAGGGTCTTCCAATGCTCTTAATATGAGTATTACTAATGATAACCCAATATACCAAGGTGATAATATTAGAGGGCCTAAGCCCGAGTGCCTTACATGTAGGAAAAATCATGGTGGCCCATGTGGGAAGAATTCTAGTGCTTGCTTTGGATGTGGTGAAATGGGTCACCAGGTTATTGATTGTACCCATGCTCAAACCGAAGGTAGAGATGGTCTCTCTTAAGACTAAGGGGATTCTCCTAGGAAAAATAGGTTCTACGCTCCTCAAAGAAGGCAAGGAAGGGATGAGAGGCCCAATGATGCTACTGGTAAGTTAGAAATTCCTAGATTTTGTTATGCATTCTTTAATGGTTCCGAGAGTTGGTATTTCTTTCCTTATTCCTTTGTTATTAGTAAGATTTTCTTATTGTACCATATGATTAGGTGTGTTTAAGGTTGATAATTGAGTTGAGGAATCTGAGTCTTTATAGAGTGTAGAGGGAGGTTAGTAAGGTTGCATAAATTTGGGAATGGCCTATGGATAGGAGTATGGTTTTTCTGGTTTGACATGCTTCTAGGAGGATACGATGTGCTGGTGACTCTAGTCTTATAGAACTCTTTGAAGTTGTGGATGAGATGGAGGATAAGTTGGCTTTGAAGGAGGTCCCGGTAGAGGTCTTGGATGGATGAGTGGAGAGGTTGATTAATGAGGATGTGGTGTTTGTCAAGTCCCAATTTGGAGGAGTTGTCTAATCATATGTGTTTCTCAGGGAGCCGGTGGGGGCATAAAGAAGGAATATCTGTATCACTTTCATTCTATTCAAGCTTATGATGATATGTTAAGTCCTTTTGATTTCAAGTCTCAAGTTCGGCCGTTATATCATTGCATGAATTCATGTTCATGTTAATAAGGTAATAAGAATTTTGATGTATATAATGAAATTTTCTTGAAAATCATGTTTATGTGCATGGTTACATTCATGTTTTGGCTAAAGTCTTACGACTACTTTCGTTGTGTACGTTTCTTTGACATTTGGGGATGAATGTTCCCAAGGGGGAGATATTATCACACCCTATAACTCTATACTCTTATGTATCCATTTTTTAAAGCCTAATTTGGTTAGTTTGGGGGTATATTACATTCATGGGAGGCTCCTAGTACCTAAACGAGTTCAAGGCTTCCCTCCAAGTTGAGTTTTGGGCGTTGTTTCAGACAAGGATCAAGTTTAAACTAGCATACCTCTTAGCACATTTAGAACTGCATTGCCATAACATGTCAAATGAAATCCCTTTGAGTCAACTTCGCAACTCACTTGGTTTCATCTCATTAGAAGGTCGGATGAAAAAGTTATGATCGTTTTTGTGAGGCCCTCCCATGCAGTGTTGTCACACGGATTATTTGATGGCCAGTGTGGCCTTTCATAGGCCGTTTGGGGCAGCTGGGATTGGAAAAGGCCATTTTTGGCACTAAGGAAGGTGGCATAGCCATTGGTATGGGCCATATGGCTCACCACTAACCGTTGGGATGGCGACAAGGTGTGCCAAAGGGAGCTTGTTGGAAATTAGGGAAAATTTGGCTAAGGGTGGTTCCACGAGCACTGTTGATGGGCCGTGTGGAGTGGGAGATCCCATGGAACTCGGAAATGTGCTGGACTGAACTTTTCTTTTTGTCCATGTAAGGTGGGACGGACCAGTACAGGGACCATGTAATGCCAAACGGTTTGTGAAGCGGTCCGTCAAGTGACAAGACGTCAATTTTTCCAAGTTTCCCAGCTTCCATTTTTTTCACTAAGGCACTTCACACGGGCAGTCCGCATGACCCATGGAGTTCCACACGGCCAGTGAACTCTCCAGTGAAATGACACTTTGCCAATTTTTCCATCCGTTCACTAATGGCATTTTCATAAATGCTAATTACTCTAATGACCTTTTAAGACTTCCAATGCTATCCTAACCTCCCCAAAAGACCTAAACCCTATTTCAAAGGATAAAAACTCATTACTCTCATTTGAAGTACAGTATTGAATACTCTCAAGAGCCTCCATCTAGCCTCAACTCAATTTCAATGGAAGCCAAGAACAAGATTGGATTCCAAGATCATTTCCAAGCCTCCATTCTTCCCAATCTCAATTCCAAGCAACTCTAGACCTAAGGTATGTTGTGTTGAACCATTGGGTCCTTCCACCCATGGTTCCTAAACCCTCTTTTAATTAATATTGCATGATTTAAAGTTGATTTTACATGTTGATCTTGTATATTGAGAAATTTACCGCAAAATGATTTTAGTTCATGAAAGTATGTTTCTTTTAGCATGTTTTGAGCTTCAAATCTTGGATCTAATGTTAGATTTGATGAGGGGGTTTGCTGTATATTGCTTGAGGGTGTTGTAAGGTATTGATTGATGATTTTATAAGGAATGGAATTGTGTGATTTCATCTCTAAATTGCATGGTCTTATACTACCACTTCACACCCACCAAGTGTTTGATAAAATGTCTAGTTATAGTTTCTTGAGGAATTGAAGGTCCAATGCATGTCTTATGAGCTGAATGATGTTATGATGATTACATGATGATAAAATGACAAGTTAAATGTAATATTTTGATGAGCTAGGTCTATGAAGTACTTAATTCAAAAAGGGACGGGGTCCCATAAGGAAGGTCACTTAATCCGTAAAGGGACAGGCTCCCGTAAGGAAGGCCACTTAATTCGAAAAGGGACGGGATCCCATAAGGAAGGTCACTTAATTTTAAAAGGTATGGGCTCCTATAAGGAAGGTGACTTAATTTTAAAAGGGATGGGATCTCGTAAGGAAGGTCACTTAATCCGAAAAGGGACGGGCTCTCGTAAGGCGGGCCACTTAGTCCAAAAATATATGGGCTCCCGTAAAGAAGGTTACATAATTTGAAAGAGGGATGGGCTCTCGTAAGGAAGATGGCTCCAAAAGGTCTTATGTTATGTCAGTTCAGGCTTCTTTACACACTTATATTATGATCTATGTAAGATGAACGATTTGCAAAGCATGATTTATTTAAGAGTTGGTTATACATGCCATATTGTCATTATGCTACCTATTGGTTATTATTATGTATTTTGATTATGATGCCTATCATTGTTGCATTGCATCTCACATACTTAGTACATTTAAACATACTAATGCATACTCTTGCCTACATGATATCACCGTGTAGGAACTGGAGTCCCTCTTAAGCATCCTCCTCCATGTGTACGACTTTGCTCATGCCTGTTGGTGAGTTCTCCATTTTGAGGACATTACTTATGATGTCTTGCTATGTATGAACACTTTCTATCTTTTGATGATGTTTTGACTATGAGCGTGAGCCCGGTTGCTTTGTATAGGCCCCCGCACTTATCTTTATGTAGTAGAGGTATTGTTGGACATATAGTGTATCTATGTTATGAGTCTTGACTCTATTAACTCTTGTTGCTTATGATATGAATGGTGTTTCCTTAGTCCCAATTCCCCCTTGTTTAAGCTTATCATTTATTGTAATTTAATTGCTTCTCTCACCAAGGATATGTAATGATATGCTGTGAGGCTTGTTTGGGGTTCCTTCGGGTTCTTAATTCGTCGGTCATGTCTAGGCCTAGGCTTGGGTCATGACAATTACCTCTACTCTTACTCAACTATTCCTCTTCTATTTCTTCAGTATAGTTCATCAAACGGGACTAATCCATGTTACTAATCAACATAGCGGACCGACATTCTTCAATTACCAAATTTGAAACACCCGTCACAAATTTATTTATTATGGACCTTGAGTCAGCAACCATGTGTGTAGAATACTTTGAAAGTTGGTTGAACTTGAGGGCATACTCCCTCACACTCGTAGGTCCTTGTTTCAAGTTCACAAATTCCATCAATTTAGCTTCCATAAGCTCAAGAGGGAAAAACCGATTGGGAAAAGCCGCCTTGAACTCCTCCTAAATCACCACATTGTTGATTTCCTTCTCCTCCTTCCTTTATTATACCATATTTGTCCTAACCCTTCAAGTTAGTAGTCCACCAACTCTGTCTTATCTTCCGACCTTACACCATGATAGCCAATATCTTGTAGATCTCATTAATGAACTCTTGAGGGTCTTCATCTACCTTAGATAGATAGAATTTTGGTGGGTTCATCCTCATGAATTCTCTCACCTGAGATGCCAGAGTAGAATCATGAGGGACTTGGGCCCCTGATAGGCTTGATTAGCCATAACTTGTGCAAGCAAAGTGAGAGCATCCCGGAGCTCACCATAAGCTGGTTGTTCCTCGAGTGTGCGGGCTTTTCTCCCTCTTGTGTTAGGCATGGTCTAGCATAGTAAAGTACAATCGTTAGGAGGGAAAGACTTACCTTAACTTCTATAGCACAACATACAGTAAGAAGGAGAGAAATATTTAAAACATCTCATAGCATCTTCCTCATAGTTGTGGTGCACAACACAACCTTGAATAAGACTCTAATCGACATGGTGTGATGGATGCCAAGGACTATTAACAACCTAATCCTTTAATACCAAGTTTTTCACAACCCAAGCCTAGGGCCTAGACGTGACATGGTACATGAGGAACCCGAAGGGACCTCAAGCAAGCCTCTTATCATATCATTACACATCCTTTGTCGTGTAAGCAATAAAATATAGTAAGAGTATGTAAATAGGGATAATCGGGGCTAAGGGGCAACTTTTATATCATAAACATCAACAGTCGAGAGAGAGTCAAAGCTCATAGCATTATACATAACATATCCAAAACCATAGAACTTAGCGGGGGCCAAGACAAGCAATTGGCTCACCCTCAATATGGTTAAAATTTACAATAAAGAAAGAAAGTCATAATGCATAACATAAGAACATAGAGATTGTCCTCGAAAGGAGGGCTCACCAACTAGCTTGAGAAAAATTATACTAGCCATATGTAGGACGATGATCAATTGGGGATCTGGACCCTACATCATAATATCATATAGGCATAGAGTATGCGTTAATACATCTGAATATGCTAAGTATGTAGGATGTAATGCAATAAGAGATAGGAAACATAGTCAAAATGCATAGTGATAAGCAATATATAGCATAATAACAATATGGCATGTATAATCAATACATAAGTAAAACATGCTTACATAGGAGATAATATATATGTAAGAAGGTACAATCATTATAGAACTCGAAGGTTACCAAGGTACAAACCCCTTTGGTTGGTTGGTGGATCACCGTACCCTACCACCTATGGTGATTGAGGAACTAACCCCTCAACCTGGTTACCAAGGTATGAACCCCTATGATTGGTAAGTGGATTATAGTACCCTATCACACTTGGTGATTGAGTTACTCACCCCTCAACCCGATTATTAATGTACAAACCCTTTATCAGTATCAAGGTACAAATCCCTTGACATAGTTACCCGGGCTCTTAACCCCCTGAGTAAGGTGTGGTCACTTTCCAACACTATATAAGAGAATATCATATACATGCATTCCTTTTCATCATCATAAAGTCATTCAACTCATAAGACATGTATTAGACCTTCAATTCCTCAAGAAATCATAACAGGACATTTTATCAACACTTGGCGGGTGTATAGGGCTAGTGAAACATCATGCAATTTAGGGATGAAATCATGCAAGAAAATCCATTATAAAACCATACATAAATAATTAGTAACACCCTCACGCAATATACATCAAAACTCTTCATCAAATCCCACAATAGGTCATAGAGTTCATAGCTCAAAACATGATAAAACAGTCACAATTTCATAGCCCAAAGATCCAAGCCTACTGCCTTGATGTGACACAGTGTAAGGGGAACCCGAAGGAACCCCAAGAAAGCCTCTTAGAGCATCATTATGTATGCTTGGTCACAAAAGTAATAAATCAAGCGTCAAAAGATAAAAGAATGGAGAAACCAAGGGTAAGGGAGAACACTTCCATATCATCATAGTCAAGAGACAAGAGTCAAGTGCATATCATAGATACATAATATATCCAACAAATAACTATAATACATAGATAAGAGCGGGGGCCAAGACAAAGTAACCTGGCTAACCCTTATAGTCAAAATAGACAATAAAGAAGAATGTCTTTATACATAATAGGAGAAACATAAACTAAGGTACCCGAAGTGGAGGACTCACTAACTAGCTTAAATAGCACCGACTAGCCACGTGGAAGAGGATGATCAACTTGGACTCTAGTTCCCACATGGTGATATCATGTAGGCATAGAGTATGCATTAGTACATTTAAACATACTAAGTATGTAGGATGCAATGTAAACAAGAAATAAGCATTATAATCAAAATGCGTAGCAATAGGCAATAGGCATACTATAATAATATGACATAAATAATCATTGCATAAGTAAGATATGTTTCAGTAACTCATTCTCATATAGAATATCATATGTGTAGAAGTGACCAAGCTAGATTTTCAAAGGTACAACCCTTTGGTAGGTTAGTGATGATTTCGCCCCATCACTTAGTTTGATGAGTACGAACCCTCATCTAGGTTAGTTATAATGTCACCCCATCACCAAAGTGGAGAATTACAAACCCTTCCCTAGGTTGATAATTACAAACCCCCATATAGGTTATTGATGATATTGCCTCATCACCAGATAGAGAAGTATAAAACCTTCCCTAGGTTGCTGAGTAGAAACCCCATCTAGGTTATCCGGGTTCTTAGTCTCCCCTGGATTGGGCATGGTCTAATGCAACACTTTTATATAAATTTTGTTATATACATAACCTCATTTCATCATCATATAGTCATTCATATCATATCTCATACTTTAGACCTTCAATTCCTCAAGGAACTACATCTGGATATTTTATCAAACACTTAGAGGGTGTGTAATGCTAGTATAAAATCATTAAATATAGAGATGAAATCATGCAATAAAATCCATTGTAAAACCATCAATCAATACCGTACAACACCCTCAGGCAATATACATCGAAATCTCTCATCGAATATTACAATAGATCAAAAATTTATAGCTCAAAACATGGCAAAACAGTCACAATGTTACATAGTGTTAACATAGTGTATAGTCAATTTTATAATAATCAAGACTCATTTGTAAATCAACCTTAAATCATGCAATTGAGAAAAAAGAGGCTCAAGTATCATGGGCAAAAGGAACCCATGAAAGAAACCCACATACCTTAGCTTAGAGATGAACTTGGTGAAGATAGGAGATGGGGACTTGAAGCTTGAGGAAGAACCTTGAAGGAAAACCTTAACTTAGGATGAGGGCTTGGGACTTGAGTTTAGGGGGTGAAATTATGACTAAGTATTTGAGTGAGTATACGGGAATGTTTAGGATGATATGAGAGTGAAATTTGGCTAAGTATAGGTAAAAACATGTTTGGGAACACTTAAGCCAAAATTTAGAAGTCTTGGATCGAACTAAAAAAAATAGTCACAAATTAATACAGAGGTGCATCGCGGAGGCGACGCAAAAACCTCTGTGGAAATCCTCATTTGAGAATTTTAAATTTTGATACGGTTACTCTAAAATTGGGGTTAGCCCACTTTTAACCTAATTCTGATCCCCTAAACAAGAATAAGAAGTTAGATTTTCAAAATGATAAATAGATTTTGAGATATATTAAATTTTAAAGTTTGGGCATTTCAAAAAACGTTTTTGGGTACTTTTTGGGGTAGTTTTGATATCTCCCCCTTGGAAACATTCATCCTCGAATGTAAAAGAGATGTACAAGACAAGAATGATCATCACAAACCCGCCCAAACTAAAATGGACTGTTACATTTAAAACACCACTTTCAAAATCTCAACATAAGTATAAAATCATCATAACTTGCCAACTGAAACATGAATGCATATGAATGACATAAGGTATGAAACATATGACTTGAAATCACATATGGGACTTAGTGCTCGTACCTTAGGCTTGAGTGGAATGAAATCACAATATCTTACTTATGCAATGATCATACATGTCATATTGTTATATTATGCCTATTGCCTATTGTTATACATTTTGATTATGATGCCTATCTCTTGTTGCATTGCATCCTACATACTTAGTACATTCCAACGTACTAGCTCATGCTCTATGGCTACATGATGTTACCATGTATGAACTGATGCCCAAGTTTATCACCCTCCTCCACGTGGCTAGTTTGGTGCTATTCAAGCTAGTTGGTGAGTCCTCCACTTTGAGGACCTTTGTCTATGTTTCTTCTATTATTTATTGAGACATTCTTCTTTATTGTTTATTTTTACTATAAGGGTGAGCCCGGTTACTTTATCTTGGCCCCGCTCTTATCTATGTATTAGAGGTGTTTGTTGGACATGTTATGTACTGATATGCGGTTGACTCTTGTCTCTTGACTATGATGATATGGAAGTGTTCTCCCTTAGCATTGGTTTCTCTAATCTTTTATCTTTTGATGCTTGATTCATTACTTTCGTGACCAAGCATGTGTAATGATGGTCTAAGAGGCTTTCTTGGGGTTTCTTTGGTTTTCCCTTATATCATGTCATATCTAGACCGTAGGCTTAGGTCGTGACATCTGAGGCACATTTTTGGGCACTTTTGTGGTCGTTCCAGTCCCATAAGTAAATCAACTTGAAACCTTGCAATTTTAAGTAAATGGAAGCTTGGGCATCATGGGTAAAAGGAACCCATGAAAGAAACAACAAACCTTGACTTTGGATTATCCTTGAAGAAGATTAGAGATGGAAACTTGAAGCTTGAATGAGAACCTTAAGATTCAGAAGAGTTTTGGGACTTGAAAGTTGGAGTGAAATATTTGGCTAAGTGTTTGAGTGAGTATTGGGGAATGTCTTGTATGATATGGTGGTGAAATATGGCTAAGTATAGGTATTTTCATGCATGGGAACACTTAGACCCAAGACCTAAAAATCTTGGGCCGAGATAGAAAAATAGTGTGCAAAATTACACAATAGCACGCCCTTGGCACACCGCGCCAGGGGCGTGGAGTGCTCTCTGGAAATCGCATTTTGAGATTTTCAAGTTTTGATATGGTTGCTTAAAAATCGGGGTTAGACTGATCTTCCTCTCAATTTGACCCCCTGATCAAGACTATGAAGTTTGATTTTTGATATCACGCACAGATTTTGAGATAGATGAAAATTACGATTACGAGCACTTTCGAGACACATTTTTGAGCTCTTTTTTTGGGTCATTTTAGTGAGTGATATTTCATAGTCCCATTCATGAGACATCACAATACATAACAAACCCTTCCGGTAGAGATAAGATGGGAGCAGAGACAAGCTTATCTTTCAAAGTTTGGAAACTCTTTGCATACTCATCGGCCCACATAAATTTTGCCTTCTTTTGGGGCAACTTGATAATGGGAGAAGCAATAGAAGAGAAACCACTAACAAACCTCTGGTAGTAACTTGTTAATCCTAAGAAACTTCTAATATTCGATGGAGTCAAAGGTCTAGGCCTTAATAAATTTTGTCTTTTTAGGATCCACCTTAATACTATCACCTGACACCATATGACCTAGAAAGAAACCTCTTTCAACCAAAACTCACATTTTTCATGCTTGGCATACAACTTCTCCTCCCTCAAGATTTGCAGCACCACCCTCAAATGACTCACATGCTCCTCTTCACTATGGGAATAGATCACGATATCATTAATAAATACCACCACAAACAAGTCAAGGTAGGGTTTAAAGACCCTATTCATAAGATCTATGAAGATAGCCAGTGAATTAGTCAAACCAAAGGACATAACCATAAACTCATTCTGCCCATACCTAGTTTGAAAGGTCCTCTTGGGAATGTCACACTCCCTCACTATCACTTGGTAATACCCGGACTAAAGATCAATCTTAGAGAAGTGACTATCCCCTTGAAGTTGGTCAAAAAGACCATCCATCCTTGGTAGAGGGTACTTATTCTTGATGGTGGCTCTTTTAAGTTGTCAGTTATCAATACACATTCTAAGAAAACCATCCTTCTTCTTCACAAACAACACCGGTGCACTACAGGGTGATTTGCTAGGCGTAATAAAACCCTTCTGTAACAAATCCTTCAATTGCTCCTTCAATTCCTTCAACTCTGTTGGGGCCATACGATAATGGGGAATAGAAATGGGTTGGATATCGAGAAGGAGGTCTATGCCAAAATCTATTTCCCTTTCAGGAGGAATATTGGGAAGCTCATTAGGAAAGATATCAAGGATCTTTTTAACCACTGGAACCAACTCTATAGGATTTGGACTCCACATCCCTAACCCTCCCAAGATGATAGAGAAACCCCTTACAAATCAACTTTTGGGCTTTAATGCAAGAAATAAACCTACCCTTGTCACCGCATCATGACTCTCCCACTCAAGGACGGGGTTCATTAGGAAATTGGAATTTGACCCTACAGGTTCTACAATAAATAGAGGCATAATATGCATGCAACCAATCCATCCCAATAAATAAATCAAATTCCACCATATCAAACTCAACAAAATCACAAGGTAACATTTTATGAAAAATAAAAATGGGACAATTTCTATGGACCCTTCTAGCAACAATGGATGCACCAATAGGAGTAGACACCTTATAAGGCTCATACAATAATTCGGGTTTAACATGGAACATTTTGGCAACAAAAGGAATAACAAAAGAAAGAGTGGAAATCATGTCAAGCAATGCATACACATCAAGATCAAAGACTATTAACATACCGATGACGACATCGGGCACCTCATCTACCCCTTGCCTCCCTTAAAGAGCATGGAACCGATTGTGCCTTGGGGCACCACCTTGTTGGCCTCCACTTTCTATAAGAACTACATTTACACCTCGACCTTGTGGACGACCATCTCTACCCTTGTTGGGATTACGAGGACAATCCATTACCTTATGACCCAGTTCACCACAACCATAACAAGCATCAGTGTTCCTCAAACATGGGTCATCATGACCTTTACCACATCTTAGGTGCATAGCATTAGGTATCACACCACCACCACCTTGGATCCTTGGGTTATCATTAACAAACCTCCTATTAGGAGCATTGGAAGACCCTTGGCCTTGATAAAATTGGCCACCCTTGGGACCTTGGAATCTATCTTCAAAACGAGCCCTCTTGGCCTCATTACCTCTTCTCTTCCTCAACTTTTCCCCCTCCAATTGTTTGGCATAAGACATGAAGCAGGACAAATCTATATCACTAATCAACATGGCGATATGGCACTCCTCATTCACCAAATCGGATACACCCATCACAAACTTGTTCATCCTAAACCTGGCTTGGCCACCAATTGTGGAGCATATTTAGAGAGTTGGTTAAACTTGAGGGCATGCTCCCTTACACTCATCAACTCTTGTTTGAGATTTATGAATTCCATCATTTTGGCCTCCCTTAGCTCAAGAGGGAAGAACAGGTTGAGAATTTCCACCTTGAACTCCTCCTAAGGATCACATTGTTGTTCTCCTTCTCCTCTTTCTATTTGGTAAATCATATTTGGGACACCCTTTTGAGTTGGTAAGCCGCTAACTCTGCCTTCTCCTTCGATCTAACCTACATAATAGATAACACTTAGTATACCTCATCAATAAATTCTTGAAGATCCTCATCCACTTTGGACCCATAGAACTCCGATGGGTTCATCCTCATAAAATCCCTCACCCTTGAGGCCAGAGTAGGAGCATGAGGCCCCTTGGTTGATTTGATTTATAGCTTGAGCTAGAATGGCAATAGTATCCCGGAACTCTTTATGAGCCTGTTGTTCTTCGAGTGTACGAGCTCTTCTTCCTCTTAGGATAGGCATGATCTAAAATGGCAAAGAACACTTGTTAGGAGAAAATATTATCTTAACTTCTATAGCATGACACAAATCAAGAAGAAGGAAAACATTTCCTAAAGCGCCTCATAGCCTATTACTCATAGTTATGGTGTATTTCACAACCATGAATAAGACTCTAATCGATGCGGTGTGTTGGATGTCGAGGACCATTAATAACCTAGTGCTTTAATACTAAGTTTGTCACGACCCAAGCCTAGAGGCCTAGATATTACAAGGTGAACAGGAACCCAAGGGGACACCAAACAAGTCTCTTAGCATATCATTTACACATCCTTGGTAGCCGAAGCAAAGTAAACAACGATAAGAGAGTATAAATAAGGATAAAGGGACTAAGGGAAGTCTTTAATAGTACAAATCATATAAATAAGGATAAAGGGAATAAAGGAAGTCTTTAATAGTATAAATCATCAAAAGAGTTAAAGCTCAAAGCATAATTACATAACTTGTCCAATAACACCTCTAGCATCGATTGGACGGGGGCTAAGATACTTTCCTGGATCACTCTTTTTCTGTATCAAAGTTCAACCTAAGAGATAGAAAAAGTAGGAATGCAAAGCTAGTGTCCCCGAACTTGAGGACTCACCAATAGCTATTCTTCAAGATGACCAACTAGCCATGGGGAGGATGATCATAAGGGGCTACGATTTCTACATGGTCACATCATGTAGGCATAAAGTATGCGTTAGTACTTTTGAATGTACCAAGTATGTAGGATGCAATGCAACAAGAGATAGACAACATAGTCAAAATGCATTATCATAGACAACAAATAGTATATTAGCAACATGGCATGCATGATCAATATTTGAAGTAAAATATGCATATATGGAGCATAATACATGTGTAGGAAGAGACCATCATCATAGACCAAGCAACCTAGTACTTGGAATAAAAGGCTACCACTCCCTTAGAAGGCGATTGAGGTAGCTACCCCTCAATTGGTGGTACGGACATAGCATTCCCCCGACAAGGTAATTGAGGTATATACTCCTCAATTGGTAGTATGGGCATAGCACCCCCCAATAAGGTGGATGAGGTATATGCCCCCCAACATGATAGTACGGGTATAGCACCCCCCCGATAAGGCGATTGAGGCATAGCACCCCCTCAACAAGGTGTGGTCAACTTGTAACACTATAGATACTTTTCAAGAAATCAACACATATATACATTCCTTTCATCATTATAAAGTCACTTAATTCATAAGCCATGCAATAGACCTTCAATAACTCAAGAATTCATAATCGAACATCTTATCAAACACTTGATGGGTATGTAATGTTAGTTCAAAATCATACAATTGAAGAGTGAAATCATGTGAGAAAACTTGAAGTAAATCAATCCACCAACACTTGGTAACACCTTTATGCAGGATAAATTGAAACCCCTCATCAAACTCATCATAAACCATAGATTTATAGCTCAAAACATGCTTAAACAATCAACACTTTATAAAACCCAAACATACTTTATAGTCAAATTCATAATAAGAAGTACTCATAGATAAATCAACTTGAAAACATGCAATTTACATAAAAAGAAAGATTGTGCACCATGGGTGAAAGGACCCAATGGTTGAACCTACATACCTCAACTTTGGAGATTTCCTTGATGAAGATCTAAATAAGAATTTGAAGCTTGAATAAATATTTTGAGATTCGGATGAGTTTGAGTCACTTGAATTTGGGTGAAATATTTGTCCAAGTGTTAGAGAGGATTTTGGGGAATGTCTTGAATGATATGGGGTTGAAAAATGACTAAGTATAGGTATTTTTATGCATAGGAAGGCTTAGAGGCTGAAGTAAGAAAACTGGCAACAAAATACACTACTCCACGCCGGTCTGCAGCGCGGAGCCAATGTGAACTACTACTGGAAATGAAATTTCGGCAAAAATCATTTTTTGCTACGGGTCCTCTAAAATTCGGGTTATATGCATTTCACTCAATTTTGCTCCCTACTCAAGAATATGAAGTTGGATCTTCAATATCATGCACGAATTTTGAGATATATAAATATTACGAATATGGACATTTTTAAGGCACATTTTCAGGCACTTTTTGGAGCATTTCAGTATGTTTTTTTCAAAAGTTCAATTTCCCCTGTTTTGATCATGGAATGAGTTTAGTCATTTTTGTACTATCGGGGAATAAGTTGGCGACGTGGATTGATCGCATACCCTTCTAATTAAGGTCCAAATCACCTGAAAAATTATTTTTCAATACAAGTGACCCAAATCACACACGAATTTTAAGATATTCAAGAAATACGTCATAGGGACATTTCGAGTCGTGCGGGAGGTGTTACACTTGATATCTTGATGCACAATCATCGTTATCGTCTCAATCACTTATTTGCCTTTCCAACGCCAAATAAAGCGATTGTTGGACTAAACCTATATGGCAATCAACTCCTAATATTATTTTGTCCCACCAATGTCGAAGGTACTTGAAGATATTATAATTTAAAATAAAATATAAGACAACTATACAAAAATATAATAATTGTTGTATTTTATTCAGCAACTACATCATCAGTTGAAACAATAAATGCAACAAGTATTGCAATAAATTCAGCAATTATTGAAAACTGTTGCAGCAAGTGCTGAAATATATGTAGCAACTGCTGAAGCATAATCATCAATAGTTATATTTGGTTCAGCGGATGAAGCAATTATTTTATATTATTCAGCAATTGCTCAATCTATTTCAAGACCTGCTGCAACATTGTTGAAACATTTGCAACAATAGTTGAAATTATAGAAATAATAATATCAAATACAAAACACAAATAAATAATATTACATTCACTTTTATCGGTCATAAAAAATTATTAAAAGTTACTGTTAAAGTAATTTCAAAAGTTATATGAACAAATTGCCTGAATCGAAATTATTTTGTTTCTCTCAAGTTTTTCAACTCCAAATGCTAGGATTCAACAAAAGGAGGAGGAGGAAGAGGAGGAGATCTTTAAATCTAGAGAGATCAAAGTTGGAATGAGCATGTCCATGCTTTGAAGGCTCTATTTTGGCACTTAAACAAGCTTCAGCCGATAAGGATACCACAAGTAACTAGATTTTTTTTTATTTTTTATTTTTTTTGAGTCGTCGTGTATATCAGAATCATTTAATGGTGGATGAAATATTAAAGCAAAAGATGGTGTTTCAACTGTACATGTTTGTTCTCCAAGACAGTAAGAAATTCAAACTTGTACAAGTGAAACATATAACATTTCCCCAAAGGTTGAAAAAACAACGGTTTCCAGTGAAGGACAAAAAGATTTTTATAACTGAAAACTAGCTATTTTCCACAACATTTCACACGCTAATTATATTCCAAAAACTTGCTATTGGATATACTGTTACTTTAAGAAAACGGCGATTAAAATGACTTAAATGCAAGTCAGAAAGTGCATGCTTGGGCTGGATTATGAAAATACTGTGCGTTTGCCTTGAGGAGAACTTTGAATATTCCTGGTGATTTCTTGATACAAAAATAATCATAACAATAGACCTTGCATAATCTATATTAAAGCAGAAGCTAAGTATAATATTAACAACCTTCAACAACCCCAAAGAAATCCATGAATTATGGTAACTCTTGTTTTGGATATGAGGAATAAATTGTGGGTTTGGGGATTATGGCGGTAAAGGGAGAGGAAGACCAAATACCCGTCTTACAAATCTCTTCAGAAAAGAAACCAAAGAAAAAATGGCACTTCACACTTTGATTCTTTGCATCTCCTATACCTTTGCAGGACTTGTTTTGCCAATACAGCCAACAACAGCAAGGCAACAGAATACATTACTCGACCTTTTCAACTCATGGTACAACATACAAGCCAGACCTCAAACTGGACTCATAACATGGGAAGCGTGAACAGACTCCACCATATTTGCTACAACCAAATATAAAATACTGCATCTATAATGTTAACAAGACAAGGTAAATCCTTCACAGGAGGATTCAGATATCCTCTCACTATGTCAAATGAAGCTGACTATCAACAGAAAATGCAAAGCTCAAATATCACTGTTGTATTATGGTACTTGGGGACTCTTGAGTTGGCTGGCTTTTGATCTGGTAAATCTGTTTGACTTGCTTGTCGTAACCCGGCCCTTTTGAAGTTTCTTGATGCTTTAAGTGCATTGCTGTAGCTCCCCTTGTAGGTTTGTTAATCCACTGCAGAGGAGGTGAAGGAAGATGACCCACATTCTGTGTGAACGGGGGTGGTGGACAGGCATAAGACAGTTGTCCAGAATTTGGCATTCTTGCTACAGTCGGATCAGGCGTTGTTCTTGAACCACTTCCAATTGTCAACACTGACATTTCATTTCTCATGCTATGATACTGATCTTGATATGAATAAATATCTTGCATCCTGAAATTTTGCCTAGTGTTTTGCAACTCGTTAGGGGATGGAGCATATCTGGGGTTCCCAGATGCACCACGAGGCATAAAATTGTTGGGGAAATAAGAAGGGTCCTCAAAGATGCCACATGCACGGCCACCAGGTCCAGGAAATCGTGGCCTGTGATTTGGCGACAAGTTCCTATGATTCATTTGATCATAGAATCCACCTTCATAGCCAGATGGTCCAGCTGGCCTTGGCCTATTCAAAACATGGTTGCCTGGAAAATTTTGAGGATATGATTGATCAAACACTCCAAAATTTGTTCCACCAGGTTTGATATTCAATGTGTTCTTAAGCAACCGATGTGCTGCTTCTCCCAGTGAAGGCCCTGCTATAGCCCCAGGTACAGAACCCCTTCATAAAACAAAAGACGAGTCATTCATATCATCAGTTGATTACTTGTACGAAGAAATTACATTCACAAGGTCATTACTTGCAACACAAAATTTGTTACTTGTAGATAAACATTGCGGAAAGCAAAGAAACCTAAAAACCACAAGAAACGGAAAAGGAAGTCAGATTTTACCTATCTTTTCCAAGCTGGCGCCGGGTTCCCTGATCTTCATGCCATAATACAGGAAAAGGTTTTATATCAACAGCTCTCAATGTCTGCAGTACAAAATTAAAAAGCTGCTCTCACAATCTATATTATATTAAAAGCAGCAACCCCAATACTTAAAAGTTAAATTACCTATATTCCCTTATTATTTATTTTTTTTTTTAAAAAAAAGGGCAGCTCAGTGCACCAAAGCTCTCGCTATGCACAGGGTTCGGGGAAGGATCCAATCACAAGGGTCTATATTCCCTTATTATTTATCTAAATACTTTAATTTAAAAAAACCTACAAATAGATACATGTCTATTTTCCTCTTCTGCTGCCACTGTTTAGTTGCACTATTTTGATAGATTGAAACTAACACAAGTTTATTTGGAATCGCACCCCAAAAAAGAAAAAATGGAACTGGAATATCAACAGACGTTTCAATAGGTATCACTTTAGTCTTCGTATGGCACTCTCTCACACTTAAATCTTCTTCTTCTTTGTTTCTGTCCAGCTTCAATCTTCCTTATCAACACTTCGTCAAATCTGAATTCTTACAATCCTTTCACCAAACCATTATCCTTTTTCCCTGGTTATTTTCTAAATCCTTTGCAGATATGATGGCTTCTTTACCAACTGGAGGAAGTTTATATTTACACTATTTTTGACACCCTTCTGGTAAAGCTAAAGGACTACTCAATGAAGATCGATGGGAACTATCATATTCCGAGTCAAGAAGAGAAGGCCTGACAACATGGTCTATGAACCACCATATGTTCCCAACTTTATTACCTACTTTTTCTTTTGTAGATGTTAATGTGATTATTAGTTGTATGAATTTCCATGTCAAATGCTCTCATTATGTACGGCGGCCAGGCGACACCCTCTTCCTTGTAGTTTACAAAATTCAAAGTAGTAATAAAATTGACAATTGGATTTAAACAAAATCAGTAATATACTTTTGCCACCTTGATAGATAACTTTAAACGTTTCTTGAAGAATGTATATATTTGTATCCATTTGAGGAGAGAGCTAGTTTTGATTTGAATTCACAATATTTTAGTATAACAAAAATAAATTCTTAGTCTTTCTTAAGCATATAAATTTTGAATAATTCAGTTCTTGGCAATTTTATGCATCATTTTATGAGTTAGTTTTGATTTGAATTAAAAGACAATATTTTAGTCTAAGAAAAATAAATTCTTAGTCTTTCTTAAGCATATACATTTTGAATAATTCATTTCTTGGCAATTTTATGCATCATTTTATGATTTTTTTAAAATTATTGTATGACACTGAAGGTTCACATTATCAGCTAAACTTTTTCTTATTACTTTTCCAAGTTTGGTGAATTATAGGGAGCAATATTTTGCTCATAGCTATCAAATTGACAAAGAAACAAAAGTTGAGAGGAACAAAATGAGAAACAAATGCGGAGTGAAGGAGAATTTGGAGTTATACTGTTGTCATTATTGTGTCAGAACCCTTTTTTGAGTTTTCGTATTTAGCCTTTTCGTTCATAAACAATACCGCTCCTAATAAGTTGAAATACACATGTTAAACCATTTAAAAGCACTGTTTAACATTTGAAAAATATATAACTTCAACAAGCAAAGGAAAAAAATATTTTCCAGTTGTCAATTACAAATATCTATATTACTTACCTATCTCAAATGGTTTTGTTTGGACAATAATTGGTTGGAGTTTGAAAAGTAAATGCTTAATTAAACTTGAAGATGAAATTGTGTTTGACATGAATTTTACTTGGAGAAAAAACTAAACTTCTTTGAGTAAAACATTAGTTCCTCTGTCCCTTTTTATGTGGCCACATTTGACTTGACACTGTGTTTAAGAAGAAAAGGAAGAGTTCTAATCTTGCGGTCTAACACAATTCTTAGGTATTTATTTGGTAGTAAAACGGGAATTATAAAGTTCAAATTGTTTCTAATTATAGTAAGATGACATTTTTTTTGGAATGGACTAAAAAGGAAATGATGCCACATAAAATGGGATGGGAGTACTTCATTTGAGATACCTGTGAGAAATATTGGAGAAGAATATTATTGAATTGGTGTCTACATTATTACATTGAGATCCTATTTATAGATACTATATTAGACTCCTTTTCCAACTAAGATACTATAATACAATCCTTTTCATATTAGGATTCTATATACTATTGTTATTCCTATTCCAATTCTATTTCTTACACTCCCCCTCAAGCTAGTGCATACACGTCATATGTACCTAGCTTGTTACAACTGTAATTAATACAAGGATCAAGGAAGAGCTTGGTGAGATATCTGCAAGTTGATCACTCGACTTTACAAAATCGTCAATCTATCTCAGTGTGCTAGTTTTCTCATGAAATACTGGATTTCATGCACAATGTCAATAAAACATAATATGATAAGTTCTTGAATTGCAGTATTAAACTTCCCAAACCAAGCTCAGAAGACTGATTCATACCATAGAGTGACTTACACAAACGACATTCAAGGCTACCGAACTCCATATAGATTTTTCCATGAGATAATCACGGAGAAAAGCATTATTAATGCTCAACTAATCAAAAGGTCAATGGAGAATGACAATATGGATCATCTCAAAATTGCTCCAAGAAAGTCACTTTAAAACTGGTCGAACCTTGCTCATACACCGAATTATTAAATTTGATCGCTGAAAGTGGCCATAAATTGAGAAATAAAATTATATGGATAGGGTCGGAACAATGACACAACCTTACTGAGAAAGAGAATTATATGGGTAGAGTCGGAATGACGGCACAACCCTACTAAATGTAAAATTATATGGGTAGAGTCAGAATGATAGCACGACCCTATGCAAATTAGATTTGATGAGTCACCGAAAAGAAGCATGGAACTACGCAAATCAAATCTCAGTCACCAAAAAAACACAGTTCTATGCAACTTAGATATGAGAAAGCAGTTCAAAAAATTCACGGTACTACACAAATTAAATACGAGAAGTAGTCCGGAGAGATGCACGATGCTACACAAATTGAATATGAAAAGTAGTCACCGGAAAGATGACACAGTGCTACACATAAATATGAACAAGTAGTTACCAAAATGATGACACAGTGCTACACAAATTAGATATAAAATAATAGTCATCGGAATGATGGCACGGTGCTACACAAACACTGACAGATCTGGGGTTGATACAAAACAACCCTAGAAAGTTACCGAAAATTGATGCACAGTGACTTGTTTGACTGAGTTTTCTACCCTTGAATATGAGAATCATACACATATCATTGACCCTACTTTTGTTAACATAACCATTGGCCAGACGGGCAGCATATACTGATCATAGCCGCCCAATGGCAGCGGAAGCTCTTTGATTTTCTACTAGCATCGTAGAAGCTTTGACACCATATGAGAAATATTGGAGAAGAATATTATTGAATTGTTGTCTACATTTTTACATTGAGATCCTATTATAGATAATATATATACTCCTTTTGCAACTAGAATACTATAATATAATCCTTTTCCTATTAGAATTCGATATACTATTGTTATTCCTATTCCTATTCTAAGTAGGATTGTATTTACCAATTCCAATTCTAACAATACCCAAACAAAATTTTTAGCTTAAAAGATTCCCATTTAGAAGTGTAACTGAAATAATAAATAAATTTATAAAGTAAACATTGATTTGCATCTATATGTCTTTATAACTCGAGCAAAAATTTGAAGGATGCATATGACAAAATTCAACATTTTGAAGTACAAAATCTATAATAATGACATCAGATATATGTGCACAGAGACTACTTTTCCAAAAAGAAGCAATGCAGCCTATTCAACCAGGCATTGAAGCTTTAACAGAAAAAATAACTCATATTGAACAGCAATTTCACTCGTATTGAAGAAATATTAAAATGAAATAAGCTCGAGCATCTACACTACGAAAATCTCAAAGAGTAGGCTTCTCTCTAATGTAAAAAAGTGGAGGGTATATGCTAATCAATAGCAAGAAACACCACCTAAATAATGACACTAACTAGATCAAGTTGGAAGTAGAACCCAATTATAGAAATTGAAAAACTAATTACAGTACATACTCCTGTTAGATTGTATATCTGTCATGAAATTAATGGTCAAGCAGTTAGTTTTATGATTTGGTTATTCTTGTTTAAGAATGACCACAATATACAACAGCGACTAAGTTAAGCAGTTTTATGATTTGGTTATTCTTGTTTAAGAATGACCACAAATGTACAACAACAGCTAAGCAAATCCTTCACAAACCTTTTTGGGCACAAATACTCCTTCTGGAGGCTGTGGAATGTGCTTATGAGGTACTGGGTTCAGAAAGGTAATATTTCTGGCCACAAAAGAAAAAAAAAAAGGTAAAAGAGATACTTTCTCAAACAATTGAATACTCAACATGTCATAATATCAGTGAAAGGGTAGAGGTTCAGAATAGCCACAAAGAAACTCACAGAATCTTATTATTTAAGACATCTTCTAATCCATTAAGTGGGGAAGGAACCATATCTCTCAGGCCATTCCTCTCAGATAACCAAATGAATCCATTCATTCCACCACTGAAAAGGGAACAAAAAGAGCTTAAGAAACTAGTAAACAATCGGCATAAAAAAAGATTGAAAAGTTCAGCAGCAGACCAGATTACCAACCTCAGATTTGCATCGATTGGCCATGGCCTTTGTGCCCCGGAGAGAACCTTATCATTGTAATGATAGTACGAAATGATATATGGTGCCAAATTTTGGCGAGGATGAACATAGAGCAAATCGAACATTACACTGTTCCTTAGTTGTTCGGTATCCTGCAAAAATACACAATGAGAATGACAAAAGAACAACTCTAAATATGCATTACAAATAATACACCATCTTCCAGGATTTACTGCAGTTAAGCTCTGGGAAGATAAAAAGGTCTCCATGGATACTCATGGACACACCAAGTTCCCATGAAAAATCCGTTTACTGTTTGATATCTTTGTTTGCTTATGGACATACAAAGGTAAAAAATTTGTTTACGGACTATTGCATTGAAAAAGAACCATGAACATCCATGTTAAACTAGAACCCTTGCAGCTTTAAGCAGATATTTAGGTTAAAATAGTGCAACAAATTTAAATGATATGATCAGTGATTTCCAGCGCCACACAAATGGAGAGAATCCTAGTTAGCCACGGTGAAACATACAGTATTCTTCTGCAGTAATTTCCTAAGTTGCAGGAACTCTTCGCTTTTGATGCTGCACACGTGTCGGATTCTCCAAAAATACACTATATTTGGAGAATCAGACATGCACCTGTTGACGTTTTTGAAGAGTTGAACAACATAGGTAATTCCAATCATTCAAAGTAACATGGGAAAGCTATAAAACTGTATGTAGCTTGTTAGAATTTCAAAGATATTCTAGATCCTGTAAATATAGTATAGTTAGATTTGCTCTTGTGATTATGTATTTATATTCTCTTTCCTTTCTTAGAGTACGTACACGTAGCTATCTCATTAGAGGAGAAATACTCTCAGGAGACATTATGCATATCAAATACCAAAATGTCCAAAAAGCAGTATCAAAATTTCAGTTTCGCTATGGTAATTCTAGCAGTCTTTTGAGTAC
Source organism: Solanum sejunctum (assembly GCA_025642045.1). Lineage (NCBI taxonomy): Eukaryota > Viridiplantae > Streptophyta > Magnoliopsida > Solanales > Solanaceae > Solanum > Solanum sejunctum. Next base: position 11,107,601 of record JAOTQJ010000083.1, read on the forward strand.
AAGCCTAGGACGACCAACTTGCCGATGCACTAAGTCGATAATTACCATACCATCGCCAGCCCTAATCCGGTCTATTTTTTTAGCTCTTTTTGTCTTGCATGTTAACCAGAACAAAAGCCACTTATATCCGGCCAACTTAGTAAGAAAAATTTGCAGCTTCTTGCAAGGAATCTAGGCTGCCAGGTGGGGATTTTTCCAACAAAATATTTGTGGATGCCCTTGGGGGCTAAGAATATGTCAGAAAAGATATGCAATGTGGTTACTGAGAGATGTAATAAAAAGCTAGCAAGGTGGAAAATCCAATATTTATTCTTAGGAGGAAGACTGAATCTAGTGTAACAAGGTGAACAGAAGTATGAATCTAGTGAAATGGGAAGTCCTAACTCTACGCAAGAAGTAGGTGCTACAGGCACTAAGAATTTGAGGTTACACAATAGAAGTTTTCTGCAAAAATGGCTATGAAGTTCAACAGATGACATGGCACAAGGGAGAAATTTCATCACACGGAAATATGGAATGGCTAAGAGAAGGAAAAGATAACTCCTAGAAAGAAATTCTTCTGCCCACAGAATTGAACACACAACTAACTTCGATCAGGTTCTTTTATCAATTTCTAGCCTTTAACTTCTTGTTCCTTAAACCAGCTGCTGGTAGATCTGATAGGATACTGGACATACGAAATCCCAACCCATGAGGAATGCATGCTTATATTGAACCTCAATCTCCACACGTTTCTTAGCTAAAAGGCAATTGACCCATACAATATGCCCAATCACTTCTCGTGAATTATCATAACCCTGTTATACAATATGCCCAATCACTTGTCGTGAATTATCATAAGCCTGTTGGAGAGAAGTTAGACAATTCACTTTGAGTACAAGGAAGTCTGGTGGTAGGACTTCCTTAGGACGTATTACAGTTTTCCACTAAGGGGGTGGATCAACGTGATAGCAGTGAAAAATTGATCTAAAATGAAGCACTCTTTTCCTGAGTGGAACTTCTTATGACTAAATGCAGCAAGCCTTGAGAGTATTGAACAAATAAGAAGTTTTAAATCATGGGGCCGAATGCTACGCTTGTGATAATCCAAAGGATGCACAAGACCACTTCAACCTCACTCGTTTATTAGCTTGCTTGTGCTATCACTCGCATGCCTAACCTGAATTCTGGCAATCGCTACCCTAACCTAGCTAACATCGTCTGAATTGTCTTCCATGCTCTACATTTATATGGAAAAACCACATCACCTTTGTCTCCCATTGTAGTCATCTTTTCCATAAGGAAATTGCTACCCATCATTTGCAATACATTGTCTGACAATAACCCAACAAGTCAGAAGCTCCTGTGGTAGCAGTGTCAGGAGAACCATTAGAAATCAGTGGCAAGAATTTTTGGGCAAAGTGGAGAGATCATTGCGGGTAGTGGAAGAAAGACAGAAATTTGGAAGGATCACTGGATACTTCTTAATGGTTTGAATTGTACCTTTGTTGATCTATATTTAGAAAGTATCCAAAATCATGCTAAGACAGATATAACCTGGAGTTAACAAAGTCAGGATTTGAATTTCAGAAGAGCTCTTAATGTTTGAGAAATTTAGGGTCGGTTTGTAAAGACAACTTCGTAATTAGATTTGTGCAATTGGGTGTAATTACACTGTCAGGCATGTTTGGTTGGCCATGAAATTACCAGGGGTAATTACACTCTACAATTCCCAAAGGGGTATGCGAATTGGTGGTAATTACGTGGTATAATTACAAGCTGGTAGTTTTTAATTTTTTTCCTTTTATTTATATTTTCATTTTTTTGTTTTAATTTATTTTTTATTTTTATTATTTTAAATTCTTTTTATTTTTATTATCCTAATATATTTTTTAAAAAATTTATTTGAGATGGATGTGTGGACATACCAGGAGTGATAAGATTAGGAATAAAACCATTCAGGAGAAGCTAGAGGTGACCCCGTGGCTGACAAGATGAGGGAAGCGAAACTGCGAAGGTTTGGACAAGTGCAGAGAAGAAGTATCGATGCTCCTGTTAAGAGGTGCGAGAGGTTAGATTTAGGAATTACAAGGAGGAGTAGAGGTAGACCGGAAGTATTGGGGGGAGGTGATCAGACATGATATGGCGAAACTTGATCCCACCGAGGACATGACCTGAGATAACAAGGAGTGGAGGTCGCGAATTAGAGTAGCAGGCTAATAGGTTAGTAGGCTTAGGTTGATGTTGGTCGTGCGGTATAGTAGGGTAGTAGGATTAGTCATGTCTTTATATCCTGTTTGTCATTATCCTCCTTATATATGTTGATTTTATCGTATTTACATACTATCATGTGTTTTTCGTTATTGGTCGCTCTTTCTGTTTCCTTCTTTTTTTTTCCTTTTCCTTTTCCTATATCTAGTTTATTCTGCTTATGGGTTTTCGAGACGAGGGTTCCCAGGAAACCACCTCTCTACCTTTATGAGGTAGTGGTAAGATCTGCATACATTCTACCCTCCCTAGACCCTACTTGTGGGATTCCACTGGGTATGTTGTGTTGTTGTTTCTAAAAGTATATTTTTTATTTATATTTTATTTCCTTCTCATTCTCAACTTTACTTTATGTGGTTCCATGTAATTTTTCGTATTATCGAGTTTTTTTAATACTATGTGTACTTTTTCATAAGCATAATTTTCTTGGTGCTCTAATTTTTCAATTAAAGTAGAAATCACTGTTGAGTAAAGTTATAGACTTACATTTTCCTTTCTTTTAAATCATATTTGATGTACGTATGTTGAAATTTGACATAAGAATTTTATGCTAAATTTTTTGTTCTGGATTTAGAACTTATGTTAGTTTTCAGTTTCATTTGTTTTACTATTTTAGTAGTATTGACTTAATATTTCACATTGGAAGCCATTTAGTTTTAGTTAGACCTAATAAATTATCTTTTTGTCAAATATTTTAATAATTTCATGACATCAGATTTATAATAGTTGTAATAACCCTTATTTTCTTAATGAAGGGTTAATTGGTAATTTTAATCACTAATAACATTTTTAAAAGAATTAAAAAGAAGTGGCAAAGCCCTTTTTTTCTTTCTGATCTGCTACGCCAGAAGGAATAGAAAATTAGGGCAGAAAGCTGTTCCCTTCTTGTTGGAAGAAAACACGCAGCACTAGGGATACGTGGGAGGAGTCTATAGACAGAATTAACTGGAGTTTTGTACCATTGTTTGGTTGATAAATGGCAGGTATCTAACCTTCTAGATGTTTTGTGCTCTTGGTTGCTTAGAACTCAAGTATACGTGGTTGGGCAGCCTCTTTTATGTACTGTAAGCATAGTAGATATAACAAGAAGATAAGGGAAATTATAGTCATACAACTATTGCTTTGGTTAGAAAGATTCGACCTATTCTAATCTCCTTTCCAGTGATTTTTTAGATTAAATAGAGGTGATGACTGGTAGTTTGTGGGCTGGTTGCAGGAGAAATTAACATATAAAGATGCAAAGTTGTAGTCTTAGAGCCACTGATTCAGTAGTTTCTTTTCCCTTTCAAATTTCTGAAGGTGCTGCTACCTTAGGCATTAGGTGTGCCCAAATTTATTAATTGGAACTGATGTTAAATTTTCATATTCTCTGTAAGTTAGAAGGTTGTCCAGTGAAGGGGTCTTGACTATGAAATGATGCAACCTCTAGTTGCTGTAAAGTTTTTTTCTTTCATCAACAATTGTCCTATGTACTGTTGGTCTCTTTTGGAATGTATAATTAGCATATTGGGAAGTTGATTCACTCATTGTGTTATGGAGATAGTTGTTATCATTAATTCATGGTTTAAGGTAAGATAATAAGGTTTATCTACAAGCTTAAAAGTTTGGGATATTGGGACCTGACATGACTAACATAATTGATATCAATAATCAATATTTTCATGGATTGAGGCAAGTGGGGGTTGTTTCGGTTGTCGTTCTACGCATGCAAGGCTGTGGATATTGTCTTTAGTCAGGCAAGTGAAACTTTAAACTTTAGTGCTTGCTTTTCAAACATGCCTTGAAAAATATACTTTTCTCTGTCTGGTGCATGTGTTGGGACAAGCATGTGCTCGACAAAGTTGCTATTCTTTAATCAACCCTAGATATGCTATTTTTGAGAAGAATATCGAATATTTTAATAAGTTATATGTGGTGTTATACTGGATACCTTTCTTTATTACTGTGATGTGGTTACTAGGAGCATACATAGCTGCCGTAATGTGTTAGGGGCTTTGTACATGCTACCGTAGTATACTTTTAGAGCATTATACATGCTTCCAGGGACTTGTCGGGGTGATGGGATGATCTCTTTCACTGCCATTTATGACAAGTTTTGAGTGAGGATTGGATTGAGCCATGTAGTGACCTTTTCTTGAACATTGTTTGAACTTATTAAGCCTTATATTATGAAGCATATACTTGTGTATATTATTTATGTATATCCGTTGTGCAGATATATTTTATAACTCTTGTTCCAGGGGCATTAAAGTAGCGAGTTGAGGATCTTACTGGGTTATATTTATATATCGCTCACTCCTTACTTGCATGTCAATGCAGATACTGTTACAGAGGGTGAGACTTGTGGCTAACAAGTTCGTTCCCGTGGACTTTATTGCTGAGGTGAGCCTTTGCATTGTTCGTGGAGGCTACTATTTCAGCTCTATCCATTATAGTTTATGTTTCTTCTTAGGGTTTGTATACCCTACAGTTAAACTCATATCACTCTATTAGATGATCTATGGTCTTATTGTGGGATTTGGGCAAGAGATATTTTGTTAGGTGACTGTATTCTTTCGTAACTTGATATATGATTTTGGTCTGATAGTTATCCCATTTTTATTAGTGATGAGGTTTGGTGTTGCACATATTGTATCTCTGTGCTTTGATAATTTGGATGCGTGTATAGATGTTTGGTTCTCCCGACAGATCGTATTGGTGGGTGTCAGTCACATCTAAGGGGTATTTTGGGATGTGACAATAGTATTTTTGTCAAACATGCATTTCATGATGTTTATAGAAATCTGGTATTTTTAGTTTTTTTGATTAATTTAATTAGAATATATTAATTTGAAAAGTATAAATCAATTATTTTTTTATAATAATAGTTAAGATCATATGTTAATTAATTAATATGTTTTGAAAAAATAATATATATCTTAAATATTTAATCTAATATCATTTATAAAAACCCTTATTTGTCTAATATAAAATTTTTAATTTAGATAATTAACTAATTTTTTAAAATATAATATAAACTTGTGATTACACGTGTACAACCAAACAGTACATTTGTAATTACATAAGTGGCAAACAAACAGGTCATTGTAATTACTCGATTGGGAAGTTATAGGCTAGTAATTACTACCCTAGTGATTGATTACACCAATTCCAACTACCGAGTGACTTTCCAAACAGATCGTTAGAGTTTTGCCTCGATGCTTCAGCCACTGGACACTTCTAGTGGTACTACTGAGAACTCAAACAAACTTAAAGTGATATTGAACAGCAAAGGAGAAGTTTCAGCGAAGTCTTGTTTATAGGCATATGAACAACAGAAGCCACCAGATTGTGATTCGGCCTTGGAAAATTATTTGGAGAGTTAAAATTCTAGTGAAGGTGTCAGGACCCGCAAGTTAGAAGGCTAAAATATGCAGAAAAAGTGAAAATTTGAAGAGTTGCATAGGCAATGCACGAGCCAAGTTTACGGCCCGTGATTCATTCCATGAGCTATAGACCAGGCTCATAGATTGGAGGGTACAAAGGTGAAAATTCACCAACTGCTAAAGGGACCTACGAGGACATATTACGGCCCGTAGAAGAGTTTATGGTATGTAGAAGGGCCTCGTAGATTGAAGCCCTAAATTGATGGGAAATACGGGTTTCTGAAGTTAAAACCACGAACAACAGTACTCGTGGTCTTGTTTACGGACCATAGTTTGGTCTCGTGATTAGTACTCTAAAGAATGAAAAATTTGCTGAGTACAGGAGGATACCACGAGGAGTTCTATGACCCGTAAATTGGTCTACAAGTCGTAGATTGGTTGGTCGGAAACCAGTCTCGGAAGATTGGAAAAGGAGAATAGGACAACTCAAACCACGTCTCACGGTTTGGTCCATGGCTCGTAATCGGGCTTGTGGATCATGATTTAGCAGTATTAATGAAGGGCATTTTTGTCCTTTCCGTGTGCCCTAAACATAAAACTACGTCATTTTGAGGTTAAATAGCCCCCATATCAAATCCAAAACCCTCCTAGAACCTCACATTCACTCCACTCTCATTCTCTCAAAAGTTCCTAAGGCAAAGATACTCTCAAGGAAGAACTAGGCAAAGCTAAGGCTTTCCATTCAAGAGGCTTCCTCCCAAACTTCTCCAAGCCTTTCCTTAAGATCAATCAAAGGTATGTGAGTTTGATTTGTGGGTACCTTTCACCCACAAAGTCCTTTAATCAATCTTTTACCTTTTCTTTAAGTTCTTTAAAAATACCAAGTTGCATTCCTATGACTCTAATGATGTTTCTATGATAAATTATCATGTATTTTGCCTCCAATGATGTCATGTAATGCTTTACCATGCATTTCCATAAGTATTAAGTTGATGATTAAGACTCCAATATCTAGGGTTTCATTGATGATGTGTGGGTTGTTTCATACTTGTTTTAAAGTTGCATGTTATTGTTGCACTTGAAAGAAATTTATGATGGACCCCAACGTGAAAGGTCAAATCTCACTTGGCGGATTCCGATGTTCGAGCTACTCTCATGAAATTGCTACTTATGATTCTAAGTTACACTACTTGACTAAGTACATGCTTTTAAAGTATTCTGTGTGATTGACTTAGCACTGAATGAGGCATTGGGGTAGGGTTGAGTGAGGGAATCCTAGTAGCAACCCTTTGCCCCATTAACTATGTCCTACCATGGGAGCCCATGTAGGCTAGGCTAGTAGATCCACATATGCCATTTATGTTAATTAATGATGCATGCTTAAGTTGACGGAGTTCCACCTGGCAAATGGTCTCCCCGTGCCAGCGTAAGGAGTTATGTTGAATTCCATGTAGTAGCTCACATGGTCTTATATGTCGGTTACGGTCTATGCCCACAAAGTATAATATTCGATGTCTTCGTTCCATCACCTATGTTTCATATGATGCATTGCTTTTATTCATATTGGGCTTTATTCCTTGTTCATGTTTAAGTACATTAAATGATAACGTTACCATCCCATGCATAGAGATTTCTAATTTTTATGAATGATGGCATTACAATGTCATGCTTGTATTACATCTCACATCCTTAGTACATTCCAACGTACTAATGCATATTTTGCCTACATGATGTCACCATGTAGGGACTGGCGCTCCACCTCCTCCATCAGCCCGTGGCTAACTTATTTACGACCAAGACTAGAAATATTGATGAGCCCTTAGTTAGGGGACTTCACTCATTTTATTCATGCTTGTATCTTCCAAATGATTGTATATTTTAGACTTGATGTCCGCAGACTTTTAGTTTCTATCTTATTTTCATGTCTTCACTATTTGAGGGGAACCGAGACCGTACACCGATCCCCGCTAAGTCATGTGTAGTTGGTATGTTCAGACAATGATGTTTTGTTGCAATGTTCTTATTGGAGCTTTAATGTCCTCCCTTAGTCCCTTTCCCCATTTTATTTCCGCACATGTTGGAATTTACCTATGAATGCTTAGTGTATGCTAAGATGGATTGGATGAGTTGCCTACGGGTCCCTCATTCGCTGTGTTGCGACTAGACCCTAGGCCCGGGTCATGACAAAAGATATCTTGTTTTGTCTGGTTGGTGGTAAGCCGAGTATGCCTACCTCAAGAAAACTTACAAAGAAGTGGCTTTCACATTTGTTCAAGATATCTATCATGTGAACAGAAAAGTGAAAGTAGGGAGCACTTCTCCTACAATGTAAGAAAACTATAGAACTATGGCACGTGTTCTGTTCTTTTGTATATTAAGGATAATATTGGCTATGCCTAGCTCCACCCTAGAACTTCAAAGCAATTGGAAGAATGTGGGGAGAAGCAGTGAAAAGGATTGATGCTAGGTCATTCTTGCTTGCATTTCGTGGTTAGTTTGGAAAGAGAGGACAAGATATTTTGAATACACTAGCAATCCCATAAGAAAATTAGGATACACTGTTTTAGTGTTTTGTTTTTTTTGGTGTAGCGATACATAAGCTTATAGGTATTGGACAAAAGAGTAGGAGACCCCTTATACTTTTCAATGTTTGTAAAAGTTTGACAATTGGGCATCGTTTTGGAAGCTGAGTTTTGTTTATTAACATAAATGGCTACCTTAATCAGACAGAGAGAGAGAGAGAGAGATCCAAGGCCCCCAAATCTACTAGAACTTGAAGTAGTAAAAACTATTGAGTACATAAGTTGGGGC
>JAOTQJ010000083.1:11116123-11148538 GCA_025642045.1 Solanum sejunctum
GGAAGGGAAGGCAAAAATCGAATGAAGTCTTCCCTAACATGTACCTTGTGTTTTCCCGAAGTAAGATGATGGTCCAGCAAATTCCTAGGTCACACGAGGGGGTAATTCACTAGGATTTGAGATTCAGAAGAACCTTCAGGAATGGTAGATGGAAGAATTTCACAAATTGACCGAGATTTTGTATGCGCTAGATAATCCAGCAAACAGTTTGGATGCTAGGAGTTGGTGGGTGAGTGGAAATGGTTTGTTCACCGAGTGTTCATTGGTGAGAGAGGAATGTTCTTTCCCTCATGACTCCATTCAAACACCTAGAGCACCGAGAGTATTTTTCTGTCTGTGGTTGGCAGTAAGGGATGTGATCTTAACTGCAGAAAATCTGATAAAGAAGAGGATCAAGTTGGTGCTTCATCTGATATAGCAGCCAGGTTGGACAGATTCCTTATTTCAGAGGATCTGGAAAGCTACTTCGCAAACGTAAAACAGTCAATCATGCAGAGGGTAACATCAGACCATTCTCCAATTCTGCTGCAGTGTGGTGATTGGGGCGCTTCCAATTCTTATTTCAACAACAACAACATATCCAGTGGAATCCCACAAGTGAAGTCTGGGGAGGGTCGAATCTACGCAGACCTTACCACTACCTCACGAGGGTGGAATGGGCGCTTCCAATTCTTATTTCAAATTCGAGAATTAGTGGCTTCATACAGAAGGAATTGAAGAGAAGGTCAAGACCTGGTGGGACGCATTCTCTATTGTTGGAAATCTTGATTTTGTTCCAGTGGCCAAACTGAAGGCCCGGAAGACCAAACTCAAGGACTGGAGAAAATCAGTTCAAGGCAATTTGGGAATTCAAAAACAGTTGGTAATGGCACAATTGACAGGACTGGAAGAAATCCAAGAATGCAGAACCTTGCAAAAGGAGGAAATTGTGTCCAGAATATGACTTATAAATGAATTTGAAGATATTGCAAGAAAGGAAGAGATAGCTTGAAGACAGAGGACCAGGGCGACTTCTTCCATAAACAGCAAATGCCCATTGGAGAACCAACACTATTGATAGACTGAAAATAGGAGAGGTGATGATAGAAAAATCCAGGCGAAATCAAGAAGGAAACAGTGACCTTGTATGAGAACTTATATGCTGAAACAGAAGAGTGGAGGCCTCATTTAGAGATGGGCAATTGTCCTAGGATCAGAGCAGGAGACAGTTCCATGATGGAAGCCCTTCTGAACCACATGAGATACTGGAAAGCATCAAGGCATGTGCAGGGGACAAGGCCCGAGGTTCAGATGGCTTCTCCATGGAATTCTTCAAGCAGTGTTGGGATATTATTAGTGTAGATTGTAGCAGCAATTCAGAATTTCCATGAGAAGTGCTTCTTTGAAAGGAGCCTGAATGCCACTTTTGTTGCTCTGATTCCAAAGAAGGTGGGTGCTCAAGAACTAAAAGATTTCAGACTCATAAGCCTTATTGGGGGGGTCTACATAATCATAGCTAAGCTTCTAGTAGAGAGTCTCAAAAAGTAATCCAAGGCATAGTAGACAGGCAACAGATGGCCTTCATCAAAGGAAGGCTGATCATGGATGTTGTATTAATTGCAAATGAATGTGCTGAAGCTAGACAAAGAAGCAGCAAGCAAGGGAGGGCCTGCAAGCTGGATATTCAAAAAGGCTTTTGACTACTTAAATTGGAATTTTCTCCTCCATATGTTGTAAAGAAGGTGCTTTGGGCTAAATGGATCAAGTGGATCAAACACGGTATCGGCACTGTGAGATTCTCCATCCTAATCAACAGAGCACCTACTGGATTTTTTGCTTCTCATAGAAGATTGAGATAGGGGGGCCTACTATCTCCCTTCGTGTTCATTATAGCCATGGAAGGGTTGAGTAACTTGATCAACACAGCAAAAGGGAAAGGGTGGATCAAAGTATTCCAAGCAGAAGAATTAAACAATCTGGAGGTACCTCACCTTCAATATGCAGATGATACATTGGTGTTTTGTGAAGCAAAACAGATCAAATCCTGATTTTGAGGATTATTTTTGTCATTTTTGAGGCAGTCCCTGGAATCCATATCAATTGGGAAAAGAGCTCTATCTGTCCTATCAACCCTGTGACAGAGAAAGTAAGTTTTGGCTAGTTAATTAGGAGGCAAGATTGGGGAACTTCCAACAACTTACTTAGGGATGCCTCTAGGAGCTAAAAACAAGTCCAAAGGTATCTGGAATGGGGTCCTAGAAAAATGAGAAAAGAAACTCACCAACTGAAAAAGTCAGTACCTGCCCTTGGGAGGCAGACTAACTTTAATCAACAGTTTCCTTGATGCACTTCCATCCTATATGACGTCAGTAATTCCAATGTCTGCTAGTGTGTCCAAGAACATTGATGCCCTCAGGAGAAATCTCCTATGGCAAGGCAGCAAAGACAAAAAGAAATTCCACCTAGTTAAATGGGAGAAACTGATAGTGAACAAGAATGGTGGCATCAGGAACTTAAGGAAGCAAAACCAAAGCCTCATGCTGAAGTGGCTGTGGAAATTTGCCAATGAAGATCATATGCATTGGAAGGAGGTCATCATAGCAAAGTATGGCATGGAGGAAAAGTGGATGACAAAAGTGGTTAACACTCCATACAACTGCACTGTATGGAGAGCAATCAGGAACGTCTAGCCTATGTTGTATTCCAGCTTCAGAATCAACATGCGAGACGGCCAGAAGACCTCTTTCTGGGAGGACAAATGGAATGGAGCAACACCTATGAAACAGTTGCATCGGAACTTTATATGTTATTTCAACAACAGGAGGCAACAGTGGCCACAACATGGACTGGTCAAAGCTTGAATTTGTTCCTAAGGAGACACTTATATGACTGCTGAGAGATATATTAGAGGAAAATATTCTTGAATTGTTATCTCTACATTATTATATTGAGACCCTATTTATAAACACTATATTAGACTCCTTTTCCAACTAGTAAGATACTATAATAGAATCCTTTTCCAAGTAGGATTCTGTATACTATTCCTATTCCTATTCCTATTCTAAGTAGGAGTATAGATATTATTAATCCTATTCTAAATAGGATTATAGATATTATTCTTGTTTCTATTCCTATTCTGACAACTGCAAAATAGAGAAGGTGATTGCATTCCAGAACTCAGTATAGATAATTTCAGCAATCTTATGGAGGGGAAGGACTCACTGATTTAGCTGAGTGACATTCGTGGCAAATTCTTAGTAAATTCAGTATATAAGGCACTCAACAAGACTGCATAAAAAGAGACAAACTGGCCATGGAGGATGATCTGGAAACCAAAGGTGCCCCACAAAGTAAACTGCTTTCTGTGGCTGCTATCAAAAGAAGCACTTCTGACCCATCAAAATCTTAAGAAAAGAGGATATCAATTTGCCTCTAGATGTACTCTCTGTGGAGAACAAGCAGAGACAATTAACCATCTTTTCTTGCATTGTAAGTGGACTGAGCAGCTATGGGAATTTCATTTGCCTGAAGGGAATTTGGTGGGTGAAACCAGGAAGCATCAAAAGAGTTCTAAGTAGCTGGAATAGGGACGGGACGGCAATGTTTTAAAGGAGGAGAAGAGATCGAAGATTGTCCTAGCATGGTGGACAATTTGGAAAAAGAAGAACAATATAAGCTTTGAGAATGTGCAGAATAGCCTTCGGAAGATAAGAGAATTGCTTAGCCTTTTTCTATTCTTGGTGTAAACAAGATATTTTAGCTAGAAAAGAAGACATCATTGATGTACTAGATTGTCTACGGGCATCAGTTTGATTATGCTCAAAGCTTCATGAAGATGTAATACTCTTTTGAAGGGGAACTACACTTTTGGTTGCAGTATACCAATGGATATTATAGCCTAAAGTTACCGGCCTCAAAAAATAATTTAACACATTAATTTTTTTAAAAAAAAAATTGTGTGGGTGGTAGGGTGTCAGGAGTAGAAGTGGGGTAAAATAAATTGAATTTTTTGAAATTTGAAATTTTTTTGAACAATTTTTTAATTTTCTGTTAGTGGGATATCTATAAGACGCTGAAGACAGAAGTAAAGTCGGCGGCCACAAGTGTTTAAGACAGCAGCGTACGAACGTTTGTATGTCGAGCTAGGGGAAAAAGGCGGGGATAAGAGATTGTATAGGCTCACGAAAGAGAGAGAGAGAAAAGCTCGCGTCTTGGATCAAGTGAAGTTCTTCAAGGATGAGGATGGTGAGGTGTTGGTAAACGAGACTTTCATTAAGCAAAGTGGCAATTCCACAAACTCTTAAATGCAGAAGGAAATAGAGTTATTGAGTTGGTGAGTTGGCGCACTCTCATAGTCGTCGAAATTTTGGTTACTGTAGAAGTTAGAGGGTTGAGGAGGTTAGACGTGCTATTAGTAAGATGAGCAGAGGGAGAGCGATCGAACTTGATGCGATTCCGATGAAGTTTTGGAAGAGCACTATCAAGGATAGTATGGAGTGGTTAACTAGGTTTTCTAATGCTATCTTGAAGACTGTCAAGATGCCCGACGAATGGAGGAGTACAATGGTTCTATTGTACAAGAACAAGGGTGATATTCAAAATTGTAACAATTACAGGGGTATCAAATTGCTAAGCACACTAGGAACATCTGGGAAAGAGTGGTGAAGATGAGGGTGAGAAGAGTGCCTCTTTCAAAGAATCAGTTCGAATTCACACCGAGGCGATCAATTACTTTAGCAATACATCTTATTCAAAGACTGGTGGAGAAATACAGGGAAAGAAAGAGGAACCTTCATATAGTATTCATTAATCTTGAGAAGACCTATGACAAAGTTCCGAGAGATGTCGTATGGAGGTGTCGGGAGGCGAAAGGTGTTTCAGTGGTTTATATTAGGGCAATAAAGGACATGTATGATGAAGCCAAAACTCGGGTAAGAACAGTGGGAGGATATTCGGAGTATTTTCCTGTTGAGATGGGACTTTATCCATCAAGGATTTGTGTTGAGTCCTTTTCTTTTTGCCTTAGTGATGGATGAGATGACATGGTCTATTCAGTAGGAGGTTCCCGGATGCATGTTATTTGCGGATGACATAGTACTGATTGATGAGAATCAAGATAAAGTTAATAATAGGTTAAAGGTTTGGAGACATATTTTGGAATCCAAAGGGTTCAAATTGGGCAAAACCAAAACAGAATACTTGGAGTGCAAATTTTGTGTTGCTAAGGGATGAAATGAAGATGGAAGTAAGGCTTGCCACTCAACCTATTCCAAGAGAGAAAGCTTTAAGGGGCCGTTTGGTAGGAGGTATTAGACAAAATAATCCATGCATTATGTATGGTCTTATTTAATACTATGTTTGATAGGATTTTATGCATGTGTACAACTAATCCATGCATTAGTTAATACACCCTACATGGTATTAACTAATACCTTTGATTTGGTGGTATTAGCTAATACCTTCTATTTAATACCATGGGATTAGATATGTAAAGACAAAAATATCCCTCAAATTCTTTTACAGTTTTTAATTTTCTTGATTTTATGTTTTATATTTGTAATTTTGTCCTAGTAAATTTATTTAAATAAATCAGCTTATAAATTTTATTTATTTGTGGGTTCACATTTGCATAATATAAAAAATTAATAAATTTACCATGTCAAATTTTAAAATTTTATTTATTTGTGGGTTCATGTTTACATAATATACAAAAAATATTTTCCCATGTCAATTTTTTTTCTAATCAATTTAGTTGATACAAAGGACTAATAAAGATATTTTATTGATAATAAGGGGCAATGACTATATTAGATAAATTCTCATAGTTGAATGACCTTTTAAGATATAAACTCCATATTAAAACTACAACTTGCAACTTTGTGTGTGTAAACATAGAGGGTTTGTTCATTTTACAATTGTTTACCATCTTTTCGATTTTAAAAGTAGATGGTCCATCTCTATCAAATTGAAAATTGGCGTTTTATGAGCGATCAATTTATTAAGATCACAATTATTTATCCTCAAATAATTCAAGTGGCAATAGCAAACATCATGACAAAATTATTGTTCTCCTAGCTAGTTAGAAGTCACAATAGAATAATCTATTTTTACCCAATTATATAAAATAGAAAATTCCACAATAATTCAAGGATATAAATGACAACATACCCAGTAAAATCCAACAAGTGGGGTTTAGGGAGGGCAAAATGTACGCAGACTTTACCACTACTTCATAGAGAGAGAGGTTGTTTTTGGAAGACCAGGTAGAGTCTAAACCAAGCACAAGGTTAGATTAGAAGCAATGAACCAAACAGTTGATAAAAAATAATCCTTACATCACTATTCCCTGCATTGTTAATCCTTGCATTGTTAATCCCTGTATTACTAACCCTTGTGTTATTCATTTTTGTACCAAACGACCCCTAAATATCTTGGATCGATCATCCAGAGTAGTGGTGATATTGATGATAATGTCACGCATCACATTAGGGCAGCATGGATGAAGAGAGACTTGCCTCTAGAGTATTGTGTGATAAAAAGATACCATCAAAATTTTAGGGTAAGTTTTACAGAATGTTGAATAGACCGTTTGTGCTTGGGCAGTCAAAAACTCGCATATTCAGAAGATGCAGATTACAGAGACGAGGATGTTAAAGATAGATGAGTGGACATACTAGGTATGATATGATTAGGAATGTGGCTATTCTAGAGAAGGTATGAGTGGCCTTTGTGGCAAACAAGATAAGAGAAGCGAGACTGAGATGGTTTGGGCATGTACAGAGGAGGTGTATCAACGCGCTAGTTAAACGGTGTGAGAGGTTTAATTTAGGAGTTACATAGAGGGGTAGAGGTAGACCAAAATAATATTCGGGAGAGGTGATTAGATAGGATATGACGCAGCTTCATATCACCGAGGACATGACCTTAGATAGAAAGGAATGAAGGTTGTGTATCAGGATAGAAGGTTAATAGGTTAATAAGGATAGGATGTTGTCTTGCCTTGTATTGTAGTAGGTTAGTAGGATTAGTCGAGTCTTTATATATTCTGTTGTTAGCTGTTACTGTCTGTCATTTATTTTACTACTTTTATTTTTACTTGTAGAATTGTCACTGCTTGTCATTTTGGTCGCTATTCTATACCTATTATTTTTCTCCTTGTGGGGCTAATATGTTCGAGGCGAAGGTCTTCTAGAAATAGACTTTCTATCTCTATGAGATAGTGGTAAAGTCTATGTACACTCTACCCTCCCCAAACCGTACTCGTACGATTTGACTAGTATGTTATTGTTCTTTTTGTGAGTGGGTTTGTAATAGATCCTGGCAGACATGCAAGGTAAGGTTGCGTACAATAGATCCTTATAGTCAGGCCAATCCCCCAACCCTGTGCATAACAGAAGCTTTAATACGTCGAGCTTGCCCTATTGGGATGGGCTTAGGGATGGCAATGAGACGAGGCAGGGTAGGTGCAGGGCGCTACGTAGGGTAGGACAGATTTAAAGTTATGTGGAGTGGGGTTGGTACGGGGCGGGTTGAAGCAACTAATTTTTAAATTAATGCGGAACGAAACGGGTTGCTGATTTAGAGAACCAAATAGGAATTAAGAGAAAATTAAATCTTTGTAATTAGTAAAAATCAAAAGTGTAAACTTTTTATATTAAACATTCAACTTTAATTTTAATTTCTTTTCTAAATTTAAACTACACATGGCCGATAAATTATTGGTTGTGATTAAGAAGCAATTGTTGAAATGTTAACTAGAAATAGTTAATCAGTTGTTGAGATATTAATGAGCCAAAAATGAAAAAAAAAATTTACGTATTTTTATTTTTCACATTAAATTCATTAAAAAAAATACAAGAACTTGAAAATTTATGCGAGACGGGTTTATGCAAGGTGGGTCTATATGGAGCAGGGCGGGACAGGTAGAAAATGAAAAAAATTATTATGTAGGGTGGGACGGTTAAAAAAAATTGTAGGCTGAGCTTAACCTGCCTCGCACCGCCCCATTGCCATCCCTAGGTAGGGTGGGTAGAGGGGATAGTAGGGGGTCAAGGTAGGGATGGGGTAAAGAAAAAAAATTTTACTCCCTCCGTTCACTTGTAGTTGTCAAATTTTGACTTGACACACTTACTAAGAAAATAATTATTGGTATAGTAAGTTTACCATTCTACCCCTATTAGTTGAGAAGATCCCAAACACATTTACTCACTACACTTTTCAAAAATATTAACTCAATGACAATAAATTAATGATAGAATAAGAAAAATTGTCCAACCTTGATATTGTAAAAAATGACAAGTAAAAGTAAAAATTAATTAGGAAATTTTTGATAACTAAAAGTGAATGGAGTAATTTTCGTTTTTATTGTGGGGTGGGGAGTGGGGGGCGGGCGGGGGCGGGGGGGGGGGAGGAAGGAGTGGTCAAGGGTAAGGTTCAATAAAAATAAATTGAAATGTTTAAATTTGAAGTATTTTTCAAAAATAAATTTTGAAAATTTTAATTGTTTTGGTTTTTGGGGGGTACGTGAGTAGGTGGCGTTTGGAGGCTCAGGGACTAGGATACGAGTCGGCTAAAAACAATTAAAAGTTTTTAAAAAAGAAAGTTTTTAAGATTTTAATTTTTTTAAGGGGAAAAAAATTGTAATTTGATGTTGGAGGAGTTTTGGAAAATGTTTTCCCTATTTCTTGGAGGGAAGTCATTTTCCTTAAATTTGAAGAAAAAAATTGATTTGGAAAACATTTTCCTTCGTACCAAACACCTCTTAAACTGCTCTCTTTTGTCCTCTCAAGGCAATATCGTTCACCATCTTTATAATTTTAAAAGTAGATACTATTAACAACAAGGGCTAAGTAACAACAACAACATACTCACTGAAATCTCACAAGTGGGATTTGGGGAGTGTAGAATGTACGCACACCTTACAACAACAAGAGCTAAGTAAAAGGTCTAAAAATAATCTTTTCATTCATACCGTTAATGTGTCTTCAAGCTTCTTTGTTTCAGCAAGTAACTTTTTCTCATCGATGAATGGCAATTTTACAACAGCCTATTTTACAGAGGAAATAACAAGTAGTTCAGAGATATCAAACTTCCAAATAAGTAAACATCTACAATCATCTGGAGAACCACTAGACATATGAAAATTGCAGTAAAACTACCTGCCATGCAAAACACTTCCCATTCATGTCAAGTTCAAAATCTGCATTCACAAAAGAATTTATGGTGAATTATTGACTTCTGGACATAAGAGGAATACAGTAAACTGAACTACAGTATTCGACATCACACCTGTTGGGTAAAAATCAGAAATTGGTGATGATGGATCCATCATTAACATCCTGTACTTTTCAGGAAGAGCATTTGCACTGCAGAACAGGTGAAGAGGGAGACAAAAAGAAAGAAAACACAAACAACCACTAATTTAGAGAAATAGTCATTTACAATATAAAAGATGTTTCCTTTGACATCTCCTTTAATACAAAGTATAAAGAAGCTAAAGATAACCTTGCCGCTGGTAGAACACCCATTAGCTGATCAAAGGGCTTAAATGGTTCCCCCGGGAAAAAAGTAATTTCCAAGTCCACCAGACCTTTGAGATCAGAAGCAAATGGAGCGTAATGATACGGGTAAAACCTAAAAGAAAAGTGATACCGTAAGTGCACATTCCCACTTGAACCATCAGAAAATTAGAAAGGACAAAGAGATGTTTAGAGCAACTAAGATTCTCCCCCTGTCCCAAGTAATATGCAATCTTCCAATTTTGGGACAAAAATGTTTTGACACCATGCCACTAATAATATTACTAGTCTTGCTATACGCGCTTTGCGCGTGAGTAAAGCAAGAAAAATTAAATTTAATTATTAACTTATAATAAAAAATTTACAACAAAAGTAATTTTGATAATCATTTATTTATAATGGTCCTATATATAAAGAGATTCAATTGCTAATTAGAACTCATTTAATTCAAATAAGGAAGTAGAAGTCTATCAAATAAGGAAGATTTAGAAGTCCTTCCATGGCTAGAAAAGTCCTTTTTTTATCACTTCTGTCCAAATATTAAAAGTCAATATTATTAATATAATTAAATAATAATTTAAAGAAAAATGATGAAAAGACGATTTTATCTGAAACAGAGTATTTTAATGAAGGGCAAATAGTCCAACAACATTTCTAAGGGCCTTCACACTTTTAATATAGTATAAATAATTTACTTTATAATATTAGAAGTGGATTTGAGTGTTGAATGGGTAAAAAATGAGGAGATGAATTTGAAATATTATTTATAAAATTTATTTTTTCCTACTTTTATTTTTACAATTATTTTGATTGATAAAATATATCAAAAAACATAGAAAATATTTTTGTATGTACTAAATCCACACTCAAAGTAATATAAGTAGTTGAATAATTAGAAGTTAAATAATTAATTGATTAAAATTTAATGTAACAAAAGATTCATAAATATAAAAGGAGTTGTTTAATGTCCCCAACATAATTTACTAATTTTTTTTTCTTTTTAAATTTGTTATATTATATACTTTTATTAACAAAATATTTGATAGTCAAAATTTTAGATAATTATTTAAATAAAATAGTCCTAAATCAAAAGTGAATCCTAAATATAAAGAAATTCTAATTGAAACGTGAATCATGAAACTAAATAAATAAAATACTAAATAGTAAATTTAAAGAAATAGTGGAAAAACGATTTTGTCTCAAAAAGAGTAGTGTTTTGCACGTATTTGTTGTGTTAATCTTAAAATTTATATGCAAATAGTACTTGTTATTAAAATAAGGGAAAATGCACAAGTACCCCCCAGACTATAACCAAAAACCCAGAAACATACTTAAACTTTAACTTGGCCCTATTACCCCCCTGAACTTATTTTTTTCGTAATTAAATACCTCTTATTTATCTACTTAACACACCTAATCAGCTAAATTATATTGTGTATAGTACACGCGCGAACCCCACATGCCACGTAGGCAAATAAAGGGCATTAAATTACGAAAAAAATAAGTTTCGGGGGGGAGTAATAGGACCAAGTTAAAGTTTAAGTGTGTCTCTGAGATTTTGGTTATTAATGTTAACAAATTAATATTTTGAATGATCTCTATAATAAAATAAAATAAAAATCATCTAAATGAATATAGTTGGTGTAAAAATATATCAAAGATTTTGCCTCCTTGCACGAACACACTTTGCACAAATATTGCACAACACCGCACAGTCGAAAAAATGAGTATTATTTTTTATTTCGTTATATACATATGCAATGTAAGTATTGGAATCAAGTTTTAAAAGAAAAAGAACTAGAAGATCGAAATTTTTTACATGAAGTCAAATAGAGGGACGTGACATATCACTCTCAAATTTCCTCCGCTAATCTTTTTGATCTAAAAATACACTCTGACATTTTTTTAGCTCGCACAGATTCCTAAAACTAATAAATCAAATTATATAATAAAATTTGGAGGCATAAAATAATAATTATTTTTAAGTTTTGAGTGTTTTATTTTTATAAGCAAACTTTAGATAAATATTTTGAGTTATTAAATATTGTAATTTAAAATGCACAACTACCCTCCCAGACAATAACCAAAATCTCAGAGGCACACTTAAACTTTTACTTGGTCCTATTACCCCCTTGAACCTATTTTTTTCGTAATTTAATGCACCCTATTTGCCCTTAACCACACGCCTAAGTTTTTGTGTGTTGTACACGCGCAGACCCCACATGTCACATAGGCAAATAAGGGGCATTTAATTACGGAAAAAATTAATTCAGGGGGGTAATAGGACCAAGTTAAAGTTTAAGTGTGGCTCTGAGATTTTGGTTATTGTCTGGGAGGGTGCTTCCGCATTTTCCCTTAAAATAAATACAATATTTATATAAATAAAATTAAATAAATATTGTAGATTTGATGCAATAGTTTAGCCTATTAGTTAGATCATAGATGAAAAGTTTAAAAGCGAAAAAGAAAGTACACTCCTATGAAACTTGTAATTGCTAATGATTAATGAATTTAGTATTTTAATTAATTTCAAATTTATAATTAATTCTTTAACAAAAATGCAAATCTCTTTTTTTTTTTTTTTGAGATTGGTAACTTCTTTTCTATTATATAATTATCCACAGGTATACTACATTACACTAGTTCCCCTAGGAAAAACTATTACAAGGTAGAATATACACTATCAGTGTTTTCTGTCACAGATAGTCTAAAACATCTAATATGTCCTCTGCTTGTCCTAGTATGTCTTGTTTGCACCAAAGGTAATAAAGGTCCAAGCAGTTCATTTTAAGGCTCTGGATATTGCTCTTCTTGTTCTCAAAACATCTTTGGTTCCTTTCATTCCATATGGTCCACCATATACAAGCGGGGACAATCTTCCATCTCTCCTCCTTTGCTGTAGCATTGCCCACAAAAATCCAACTACTGAGAAGTTGTTCTATGTTCTTTGGTTTTACCCAGATGACCTTCCTAAGGCTGCAAAAGATTCTGCATAACTGGTCTCCACATCTCCTATTTCAATTAGGTATTGATTTGTATTGATTTTCTTTTTTAGGACATGTAAACTTAGCTATTTAAACTCCAATAGCTTATGAAAATAATCAAGGTGAGTTCTCTCTAAAATTCTTGTCCTCTCACATGGTATCAGAGATTTCTTTAGAGAGAAAGCAAGAACAAAATAAGAGTACAAAATTGTTGAGCATTTTTCCCGCAAAACCTCCCTGTTCCGTAATTCCAACACTCTCCAGGGGTATTGTGCATATACCAGTACCATCATTATGATTGAAATCCTCATGGCATGCTTTCCATCCATTTTTCTGGTAGATTCTTTTTTTCCCAGTAATTTTTTCTGGCAAGACAATCATTTTTTCAGATCTATTCTTCAGGTCTTTTCAGAATTGATTTTATTTTTTGGACACTAATTGATCTATTTTCATGTCTATCAGATCCGATATGTTTAGCACTAAATTTGTGAACTCTCGCATCAATCAACACAATGTATTTTTGTTTGGGGTAAAACACAATGACTTTCTTCTGTATTAGGCGAGTAAGCAGACGTCTTTATCAATAGCTTCCGTTAACCAGATTGGTAATCCTGTTGCTTGTATCCCACAGTCCACCACACTTGGCACTTGAGTCATGGACTTGGGTACTTCTGACCACATTTATGGTAATAATATTTAAAGTCTAATATTACTTATTCTCAGTCCCCTCCTATTGTTACATTAGCTAATGGTTCTTAGACCATGGCAATCGAGTCTGTCAAGCCAAAGCCTTGCCTTCCTTGAGTCTAAGGGGTCGTTTGGTTGGGAACAAGTCATCCCAGGATTAATTATCCCAAGATAAGTTATTCCGAGATAAGTTATTCCACCATATATAAGAGATAACTTATCTCATCTCTAAGATATAAATGATGAGATAAATAATCCAATGGTTACCTAATACTTTCAACCAAACATAGGATAATAAAATCCTGCATTTTACTCTGGGATTAGTATACCTTATACTTTACACCAAATGACTCCTGAATAATGTTCTTTTTATCCCTAGTTATCCCTTGGCCTCATATCAATAAGTCGTTTGGCTAAGGCTTTAAATTGTTTCATCTCATTCTTTAGTGACTTCTTTATTATACAGGATCTTAGTACGGGAAGGATAATTGCCTAAAGGCATGAGTCAAATTGACTTTATTATCTCAATTCTCACAAATCAGTACAGTTTGTTCAGTATCTACCTCTCCAGATTTAATTTATAGACAACTGGGGTGTCTAGTTTATCCAAACTACAAAAGATGGGACTAGCTTGTCCAAATTCTCTAAGTTTGATCGTGAGTCATGACAACTGGGAAGCACACCCAAGCTACTTTTCCACCTAGTCCTAATAATCGTGCAAAGTCACTTTTCCATTTAGTTCATTCTAATATTTGGGGCCCTAGTAGAGTTAGTTCTATGTTGGATTTTAAGTAGCTTGTTACTTTGATTGATGATTACTCAAGGTGCACTTGGATGTTTTTAATGAAAGATCATTCTAAATTATTTTTCATATTTCACATCTTTTGTGTTGGAATAAAAAATCAATTTGTTGTTTCTATTCACGATTTTCGTGGTGACTGATAATGCATGTGAATATTTATTATCTCAATTTAAACAATTTATGTCTTTCCATGGAATTCTTCATTAGATATCTTGTCCTTACACTGCACAACTAACTGGGGTTGCAAAGAGGAAAAAATAGGCATATAGTTGAGACTGCACACACTGTTCTCACACAAGAAAACATCCCATTGGGTTTTTAGGGAGATGCAGTGCTCACATCTTGTTATTTGATTAATCATATGCCTTCGTTACTATTCAAAATCATGTACAACACTCGATTTTGTTTCCCAATCAACCTTATTCTCTCTTCCACAATGCGTCTTTGAGAGCACATGCTTTGTCCAAATACTAACTCCAGGAAAAGACAAATACACTCCCTGTGCTTTTAAATGTATCTTTCTCAGTTATTCAAGGGTACTAAAGAGATATTGATGCTTCTCACCTGACCTCTAGCAATCTGATGTTACCTTCTTTTTAAGGTCAGACCTACTTTACTGTAATACCCCAAAAATTGGAAAGTAAGAATTAGAAAGAAATGTTCCAGAAAATCTTAGTCCAGGTGTCCACGAGCTATTTCAACAGATCATAGAAAGGTTCATGGGTCGTGGAAAGCAATCATAGATGGACCGACCTAGAGTTTGGAAAATTTTGAAAACTTAGTCAAGGTCCACGAGCTCATTCTACGGACCGTACTTCATTTTACAAACCGTAGATGACCTTGGACAGGATGAAAGGGCTTCCACAGTTCATAGATCATTCCACGGATAGATGAGCATTTTCAGTAATTGGATTCCACAGATGGATAAGACGGATCGGGATCCTATTTATGGGTCGTAGAAGGCATTCGTGATTTGAGATCCTAAGAATTGGGAATTGGCATGTTTTTACGGATAGGCATCCACAGTCCGTAAAAGAAACTACAACTTGTAAATAACCCTCGTGGTCCCAGACGGCAGTCTTATTTCAGGAATATTTTGGATATTTCTTACGCATTTAATATTAACGCTACACTGTTTCTAAGTTATTCCTAAGCCCTATAATTGATTTTGTACTCCTAAAACTACCCATTCCCTTTTAATTACTCAAATTCCCAAAAGCTCTCAAGTCTTGTTCTCCAAGGATTCTCTTTCAAGTGAATTAGGGTTCTTCAAGGTTCCAAGCTTCTTCCAAAATTTCAAGGCTAGGATTCACCTCAGGTATGGTGGTTAGTCGTCTTTGTTATATGGGGTGCAGTGTTGGCTAATCATAAACTTACTTGTCCAGAAGATGCAGGTCGTGGAGATGAGGATGTTAAGATGGATGTGTGGGCATACCAGGAATGATAAGGTTAAGAATGAGACCATTTGGGAGAAGCTCAAAGTGGCCCCTGTGGCTGATAAGATGAGGGAAGCGAGATTGCGATGGTTTGGACACATGCAAAGAAGGGGTATCGATGCTCCTATTAGGAGATGTGAGAGGTTCGATTTACGAGTTACACGAAGGAGTAGAGGTAGACCGAAAAAGAATTAGGGGAAGGTGATCAGACAAGATATGGTGAAACTTGATCTCACAGAGGACATGACCTTAGATAGGAAGGAGTGGAGGTCGCAAATTAGAGTAACAGACTAATAGGTTAGTAGAGTTAGATTGATGTCTGGCCGTAGAGTATAGTACGGTAGTAGCATTTGTCTGGTGTTGTCATTATCTGTCTTATATATGTTAATTGTCTCGTATTTACATCCTTCCTGTTTTCCATATTTAGTTTATTCTGCTTATGGGTTTTTGTGACGAGGGTTCCCAGGAAACCACCTCTCTACTTCTATGAGGTAGTCGTAAGGTCTGCGTACATTCTACCCTCCTCAAACCCCACTTGTAAGATTCCACTGGGTATGTTGTTGTTTGTTTCATCTATGAAATCCAAGAGAATTTCCTACTTCTCTATGAAATTTCAACAAAAAAACCTAAGGTTTTGATGATCTAGCATCGGGTGCAATTAATTATGTGGTTATTCAATTTCATTGACATAACTATACAAGAATTGATATTAATTTCATAATTTCAAGGTTTTAATTCAAATCCTTCCCAATTTCATCTAGGGTTCATGAAATTCTTCATGGGTTCTTTTAGTTATGATTCAATTCATTTTGGTTTACATGATAATGCATGAATTTGCTTAAGATACATGATTTAAAGTTGATTTCCCACAAATCCATGCTTTCTCACCTATTTATTGATTCATAATGATGAAAGGACAATTCTCACATCACATGAATCATGATAAAATGAGCTACTATATGATCATAACTTTATGAAACAGATTGATAGTTGATTATTGTCTTTCCACATGATATGACTTAATGATTTATGACATTTATTTCCATTAGGGTTTGACTTAGCACCAAGAGGGCCTGAGGTGGAGGCTTGGTAAGGGAGTCTCTAGTAGCAATCCTTACCCTTTAACTACATGCCATTGTAGGTTGTCTTAATTGACTTAGCTAGTGGATCCACCATAGCGTATGTTATGACCTATTTAACAGAGTAGAGTCTACCTTGGCGAGTAGCCTCCCCGTTCTCCGATGTGGGAGCAACATCGAAATTCCATGTTATAGCTGGCATTGTCTTAATGTCGGTTAAGGTTGATATCCTTCAAATGAGTATATTTTCTTATGACTTATGCTCTTTCAAGGTTTTCATTGTGATTCTTATATTGCATTGACCTTGTTTATATTTTATTATCATTCTTTAAATAAAATACTTATAATGTTTTCTAACATGGTCAATTGCACATTATGACATATTATGCATTGCGTTGCTCACATACTCATACATTCCAACGTACTTACCGCATATTTTTGCCTATATTGTCTTATATAGGTGAGGACACTCCTCCTCACCTATATTTTTACCTATATTGTCCTATATTGCCTCTTATAGTCGCAGCTTTATTCAGATTCGGTGTAGGTCAATCCTCATGATCCGAGGACATCCGCTATGCCTTATTTAGACTTTTCTTTCATTTCAAGTTTAGACTATCTTGTGAGCTAAGGCTTGTCCTAGTCATATCTTTATGTTTGAAGCTTTTAGATATTTGCTAGCTATTGAGGCTATGTTGTCGATTCAAACTTATTTTCTCATTCTATGCTATCAGATTTTTTTAGACTACGGTTGTTCTACTTCTGCATTATGATTTCGTAGTATGCCATGCGGTTAACTTGAGGTCCCTCAGGATTCTGATTATTGTGCTACGACTAGGGGACAGGCTTCGTTCATGACATTTACATCCTCTTCTGCTGAACAATTAAGCATTTCTGAGGTTCTACCAATTCCAATTTTTGGGGATCCCAACAGTCTATCTTCCCATGTCATCTTCGATAACTCCATCATCCTCCTTTGCACCTCCACCGCTATTGACATATCACATCATCCACACCTAGATGATTCACGCTTGCCACCAGAATTCTTACCTACTGAGGTCTTTTCTACAAAGAGTCCTTCTGGTGGCCACTCGAAAAGATAATCGATCTACTCGTAACCCTCATCTGATATATTCTTGTTTGAGTTATCATTGTTTATCAACAACCCATTTGCCTTTGTGTCATCACTATCATTTGTGTTTATTCTTAAGATTACAGGTGAAATTCTTTCTCATCCAAGCTGGCAACAAGCTATGATTGAGGAGATGTCTGCCTTACACTCTAGTGGCCAAGGGTTATACACAGATTTTGGTCTTGACTATGGTGACTGATACCTTCTCTCCTGTGGCCAAGATTGCTTCAGTCCGTCTCTTTTTATCCATGATGGTTATTCTTCATTGGCCTCTCAACCAGTTGGATATTAAAAATCGCTTTCTTCAAGGAGATCTTACAGATGAGGTATATAACCACTTAGTTTTGTTGCTCCGGAGAAGTCAGGTGACATAGTGTGCAGATTCCGACGAGCACTCTAGCCAAAAGCAATCACCTCGAGCATGGTCTTTCAGGAGTTTGGCATGGTAAGAGAAGCTAATCATTTTGTGTTCTATTGGCACTCTACTCTAGGTTTGTGCATGTATTTGGAAGAGTGTGTTGATGACATCGTTATCACAGGTTGTGATGATGAGGAAATCACCTAATTGAAACATCACCTTCCCCAACACTTTCAGACTAAGAATCTTGGTTGATTGAGGTACTTCTTGGGCATTGGGATTGCTCAATCCAAATTAGGAATTACCATTTCACAAAGGAAGTATGCACTTTATATTCTTGAAGAGATGGGAATGACAAATTATAGTCCTATTAATTCTCCAATGGATTTAAATGTTAAGCTCCTACCAGATCAAGGAGAGCCTCTTAGTGATCCAAAAAGACACAGAAGACTGGTCGGAAAGTTGAATTATCTCACACTGACTCAACTTGATATTACCTACCCGATTAGTCTTGTAAGTTTGATGATATTACCTACCCGATTAGTCTTGTAAGTTTGACAATTATTGCAATGTAGTTATTTCACATTCTTTAATACATAAAATCGAATCCAGGGAAAGGACTACTTTACGAAAACTGAGGACATGAGAAATTGTTGGTTATTCATATGCAGACTGGGAAAGGTCACCCTCTCACAAACGATCCACTTCTGGATATTGTGTTGTAGTTGGGGGAAATTTGGTGTCTTGGAAAAGTAAGAAACAAAATGTGGTTGTCAGATCTAGTGAAGAAGCAAAATATCGTTCTATAAGAGTGGCAACACGTGAACTCTATATGGATCAAGCAACTAATGAAGTAACTGAAATTTGGAGATGCTAAAAGAATGGAACTTGTGTGTGGTAATGAAGTTGTACTTCACATTGCAGCGAACCTAGTATTTCATGAGCGAACCAAACACATAAGATTGATTTGTCATTTTGTCAAAGAAAAGGTACTCTCAGGAGACATCATCACAAGGTTCGTGCAGTCAAGGATTAGCTTGCAAACACATTCACCAAGTCCCCAACCAGTCCCAAACCATGAAGTGTATATAAATATACATATTATTTTTTTTTATAAAGAAAAACATGATGTATATATAACAAGCTTGGTACATATAATTTGTATGCACTAGCTTGATGGATTGTTAGAATCCCAGGAATATGCTTATAGCGTATGCATAAATATAGTAGGTAGCTAGATTTACTCCTATTTAAATTAGGTATTGGTTTGGATGGATTAGGTATTGATTTGTATTAATTCCCTTTCCTTTTTAGGACATGTCAAATTAGCTATTTAAACCCAAATAGCTCGTGGGAATAATCAAGCTGAGTTCTCTCTCAATCTTTTATCCACTTCCGGTTAAGAAAAAAATGAGGTGTAAAAAACGTAGGAAGAAGAGAGGTCCCCCTAGACCACAAATACCTCACACCCAATTGAATGATAAAAAAGAACGATTATATGGATAATAAAGAAATTGAGTAGTATACTACAAAAGGAGGTATTGCTTATGCAAGGAGGCGGGTGAAGATGTAGATCATCTTCCTCTATATTGCAGCCTGGCCACGAAACTGTGGGATATTATTAGTTGGTTTTGTATTTCATGGGTGATGCCTAGATCTGTAAAAGACTTCTTGTTTAACTGGAAAGTTGGAAGAAGTAGGAAAACATGCAGGGCCTGGAATGTTGCTTCTCTAGCTCTGATGTGGACTATTTGGAGAGAGAAACGAGAGGGGTAGAAATGTGTTTGGGTCAATGTGTATGATCTTTTATTTACTTTCTGTGCACCCATGTAGTTCCTGGTTGTATAGAGAAATGGGTGTCTTTTGTAGATAACCATCTCTTTTCTAGATACTTTACTTTTTGGTATACCTCTAGTATGCGGCTGATTTTGGTGTTGTTGATGAATGAAATTGTTTACTTGAAATTAAAAAAAAAAAAAAAGGAGCCAAACAGTAATCAATATAATATATGTTGCATACTGCATGCTTAAAACAGCAGCTCTATCTATCTACCACAATGTACTCAATGAAGCAATAGCTACACAATAAAGGCATAAAGAAGAGGAAAAATACTATTATTTAAATCCAGGAAAACAACAAACCATTGCCATGAGCAAACACCTTGGTAGTAATACCGGCAAACCCAACATAATCCTTCCACATACTTTTGAACCTGAAATTTTGAGATTAATCATCTAATAGTTCTGACAACATAACTCAATTTCACAATCAGCTTATTAGCTACAGGAAATGAAAGGAAGGCGTGAAGAAGGAAATTGTCCTTTCCCTCAAAGAAAGATCTTTACCTCCTGACCTATGTATCCTAGTTGAACATGAATGACTATAGCATCATCAAACGTAAATACAGGCCCCAAAACAACAGAGTTCACAAAGAGGAAAATGGGATCGGTAAGCACAAGAGCATTTACTCAATTAATGAGCATTGTAGAGCAACAAATGAAGCTTTTAAAACTCTAAAAGGAGAGAGCTCAGGGGAAGACTGTAGATAACTACTTATCCAGATGTTTATTGTCTTTATTTTAATTTATTGTGCTTCTTTGGAACTAGAAGTTACTCATCCTTTATTTCTTTTAATTACTCTTGCTTCCAGCCAATTGCAATTGGTTGGATGGTGAAACAGAGTCAATTTGTGCTTCACAAAGGTAAATCAAAGCAGGCTCATTCCAACTACAGTGAAACAAGTGCATAATTTCATAGGTGTATGAAAACAAGCCACTAGTGGTGTCTAAAAAGGTTTTACGAGGTCAAGATATTGCATTCCAAAATTCTTGCAAGCACAAATGTGCAGCAAAAAGTAAATTAATGTCATGCACTCTAGATAAGAAAACAGAAAGAAGTTGTAGATGCATTATAGGTCAGAAATTGTATTAATTTTCTCTCAGCCAAAAAGTTTTGCAACTGAACTTATCACTCTCAGAACTATGGGTTATTCAACACATTTATCCACTTCTTTACAATTTTTCATGTATATAAATTTTGAGCCAAATGAATGAGTTCCCTAAAATCCATAATTAGCACTGTAGATCCACCACTGACTGTATACCAAGAAGCAGAGGGACGTATAAAATAATATGTTTCGCTGCAAGGACCTATAAAAATCAATAGAACTCGAGACATCATGCACGCACCAAGAGGAAACCAAAAACAAGAGGCTACTCCTCAAATATACAAAGTCACTCTCTATATTCCCAACGTTCTTTTATTTTTCTCTTTCCATATTATAATGCAACATTAAGGGGTCATTTGGTTTACAAACAAGTTATACAGGAATCAGTAGTAATACATGGATTAGTAATGCAGGGACTGTAATGTACAAGTTAGTAATTGATGTTAGGCCAGATATGTGAATAATCTAATCATTATGTGCCTTGCATTTAGTACCTTTAATTTCCTTATAATATGTATTTATCTCTTGGAGCGTCTTATGGTGTTTTTTGATGCGTAGGATTAAAATGAAGTTTGGGTCTAGAGAAGCTCTATGTTGGTGACTTCCAGATTCTGGGTAGGTTGTGGTTGTGTTATTGGTGCTTTGCTAGTGTTGCCATGTTTAGTGATTCAGGGTAGGTACCATGGGATGGGTTGGGTTGGGTTGGTTTGCCGGTAGGCGGGATCTAATAGGCGTCATCATGACCTGAAAGGCGGGGTCCTGACAAATTATGAGGATAATGTTGTTTTGAGGGTCTACTTCAAGGGTTTCGATACGATTGGGGGTGAAGGAATAATATCAGTGTCTCATTTGTTGTTCATGAATGATACATTGGTGTTTTGTGATGTATTTGAGACCGAGCTTGATTATTTAGGCGAAACTTTCACTTGGTTTCAGGCAGCGTCAGGACTTAAAATTAATTTGAGGAAGTGTGAGATATCTCCTATAACAGAAATGAATGATATTAGATCACTTGGGTTTTGAATTCTAGGGTTAGGGCTCTTCCAGCGACATATCACGGTGCTCCAAAAAAGTTGATATTGTGTGGAGTTTGGTTATTCAAGAGGGTCAAGAAAAGACTAGCATGGCAGAAAAGAAATTTGTCCAAGGGTGGGAAGGAAGTGGTTTTTTAGATCACACTTTCTAGTGTTCTCACTTACTACTCAAAATATGTCCAAGGGTGGGAGGTGTGCAGTGTTAACACCCAATTTTGACCGACCTGAACCCTTTTTTTAAAATGTTATTCGATTAATTAAGCTTTTAAAAAAAATTAGTTTTTACTGATAAATTGTAATTTTGGCATTGACAATTTACAAAATAATTATTATTTTTTCCACATTTATCTTTTATTTTAATTGAATGAGAATATTCTATAAGTTATTAATTTATCGTAAATAACATTGATTTTTTTTACAATAAATATAATTAATGATTTAATAAAATTTATTATGTAGTAATTTAGTAGTTATTTATATTATATATTTTGATAGAATTTTATTTAGCCTCAATCATATTCAAATTTCAAATTTTTAAACTAGTCAAAATCATTTCATATTTGGGAAAAATCCTCCACAATCTTTTTCCTTTATTGTGAAAATATTATTTTTACCCAAAATCACCCCAAATAAGTGTTTCTTAAAAAAATTGTCCCCATGTATGTTTTTCTCTCAAAACAAGAAAATCACTTCCCAAAAATTATTCTTGTCCTTTACCCTCCCAACATCCTAACCATTTCCCTAATTTGGGTCCATCTCTTAACGTATTCCTCTCCATTTTTGCTATGCTATTTTTAAAATTTTACTCTCTTACATTATTTCCCAAAATCATTCCTATTTGATGATTTTTTTTTCCTTTTCTTCCTGCAACGTTCAGTTTTTTCTCTCTCCACTTCATCCTATAAGACTTTGACCAATACATCTTGAGGGGAGAAGCTCTAAAAAAAACAATTCCCTACCCTTCTCTTTCTTATTCCTTTTTTTTCAATTTTACACTACTCAAAATTAACAATTTCAGAGGACCAAAAGATAGCACTGCTATTCTCCACGGATAAGAAAAGGGCAATTGTTCAAGTCTAAATGCACATACAGTGCACTACGAAGAGAAAAACTCATCAATATTTGTTGCTTTCGGCCCTTCCAATGTTTGGTAGGGTCTTGATTCATGTCAACTCTTGGAGTCTGTTAGATAGTTGTCAGTCAGATCTGAATAATGCATCATATCGACAAACACCATATAAGGTTCGTTACTTTCCTTTTCTGTTTCTTATTCATATTATCGTCAAAATGATTGAAAAACTTGAAGAACTAAGAATGTCTCTTCTTTGAACAAACTTATCAATCTAGTATGTGTTTTATTGTTAATAATGATCATATTGTACAATCTATAATCGTCTAAGTGTTGTCAGTAATGTTTTAAATTTGGTTGTGTTTTTCTTTTCCTCTGTGGTGGCATTATTTAATAAAGGCAGGTCTCATGCTTACTTTGTCAACTCTTAAGATAATTGCCTCATACGTCGAAAAATATTTTGTTTACAACTAAGCAAAGTGCTATAGACAACTCTAATTATTTTTATACTGAGATTATGAGATATTCAGTGTTTTGGGAAGCGAGAAGCGAAAAAAACCGACGAGGTCTTGCTTCACAGAAGCGAAAACGCTTCGCGCTTTTTTTAAAAAAGCGCTATTTAGTATAAAAATAAAAATATATGAAATATACATAGATAAACCATCAAGAACTCAATAGAAGCAACATACTAAGCAAATCTTTCAAGTTTCAACTTAGATTAAAAAATAAATAGATAGTCAAATTGCATATAGCAAATAAAATAAGTACATCACTGAACAAAAAATTTACACACTAAACAGAATACAATTCACTACAAGCACGAATCAGAAAAACAGTGACATCACTGAACAAAAATTTTACACACTAAACAAAACAGGAAATAGAGCACCATCAAGAACAATAAACCGAAGTGCAGAAGAAGAAGAAATTGAAGAAGAAAGGAGAAGACGAACCAAAACTGCAGAACTACAGAGTGCAGACACATAAGAAGAAGAAGAAGAACAACAACAACAACAACTTACCTGAAATTTGCAGAAGCAGACGAGATGTTGCGAAGTAGAAGGAGAAAGCCGCAAAGAAGAAAAGACAAGATGTCGCGAAGCAGAAGCAAAAGCTCTTAGTTGCGATAGTAGGTCAAATTAATTTAGAACTATTAAACATTAAAAAAAATATATTAAAAAACCCTAAACTAAAAAAGTGTCGCTTCAGTGCTTCTCGCTTCAGCGCTTCAAAGGGTGAAGCGCACACTTTTTCAAATGCCTCACGCTTCACATCTAAAAAGCGCAAGGGCCTCACTTCGCTTCAAGGCGCGCTTTTCTGCGCTTTTGATAATACTGGAGATATTTAATGTGTTGGCATGTTAATTTGTTCCATATTTATTGTTTTTAGTTGAGATATATAGTTCTTATTTTAAGTGACATAGATTGTCATTAAGGGCAAGAACGAGGATGATAGGAACTAGACTAAGTTTAACTTGAGTTCATTGGTGCTTAGATTAATTAACTCCAATCGAATCTTCACTTTAGGAATAGATGGCGTCAACCTATTGATGAATTTGTTTCAACTTTATAGTAAAAATAGAACATTAAGAAATTCTAAAACCGGGATCAATAGAAAAATATTAGGATCTATTGGGTCTTAGCCGAACGTAAGCACATTTCAATAGTTGAAGTGACATGACTTGATCTTTTTCTTTAGACTTTTCATTTCGTGCACATATGCCCATTATTACTTCTCTTAGTATGCTTAATATCTGTTTATTTGACATATCTCGAGCTTAATGAGCACATAACCTAAGATAAGTGCCGAGGATTAGGGTAGAAATAAAGTATGTAGTCTAGTTGTAGCACTTTTATGTGGGAGAGGCAGGGGTAATCTCTTCTTCCTATCTTTCCTTATCTAATAGTACAACTTTATTAGCATAGTATCTTTTGCTTCAATTTTTACTACTACCTGTTAATCCATTTGCTTTTTTCACCCTGCTATTTTGTTGTAGCTATTTTCCTTCCAATTCGGCTTTGATTATACTCCTTTGACCAGAGGGTCTAGCGGAAACAACTTCCCCACACACAGGTAAGGGTAAGGTCTACGTACATCCACTCTCCTCAGGAATTTCAATTGCATTCATATTCATTACCGTAGGAATTGGGTTCAAGCTTTCCCCAGCCCCTTCTCATCAATGGACTCCTAACGTATATGAAGGAGTGCAGTTCGTTCGAGAAATTCCTACCTCTCTATCTATCTCTGAGATGTTTGGATTTTCCAAAACTCCATGGACATGCAGAAGAGAAATGCTATCCCCACTCGGACCAAGACAGAACTTTTACTTGTTCAAATAACAATTAAGGTGAAGCAGGGTCAGGAACGACGAATCTCTCTATGATAAACAGATCCATTTTGCAAGTTTGTTATTATGGGTAGTTCTTACAAAGGATCGAACTAATGACGTATACAATACTTGAATTCTCGATGTATATGCTACATAGTTGGTTCTCATCCTTCAGAGACTACGAGTGACCTCACTTATGGAATTACACTTGGCATGTTGTTATCTGGTTATTGCCGACTTTATAGCTTGGTCCGATGGTGATGCTATGTGATTAGTCATTAAGTTTAGAGTCAGTAGCTCTCTACTAATCATATGCCAAGAGCGAAAGTTAGCAATTCTTTCCCAATACTCTGTATTCCATTTTATATAGCACAATTTCCCTTTTTAGTTTGTTGCAATGCTCCAGTTTATATGGCACCCTTTCAGCTTGTATGTACCAAGAAAAATGACATCTTCCTATATTTAGAACTGCTTTTAAATTTAAATTTTGTACTTTACCCATAATGATATGCTCTCATAGTCTCATAGACATATACATCATGGCATGTTTATCGCATGTTTAGATTATACTTTTGGTATACCCATGAAAATATGGCATGTTTAACAACTGTACGTTTTAAAGGCACTTTTGGCATGTGCCAAAAGTCTTTTCTCTCTTAAACTCCATGCCCAATAAACACTGGTATACTCCAAACATTGGTACATTAAATGGAATGGAGGGAATACTATCAAGAAGTAGAGACAAACAATCCAACTGAATATAATATGAAAAGAATATGAAAGAAGTGCACTACGAGTAGATCATATTCTGTAATGGAACTTACTACAAGATTCTGTAATGGAACTTACTACATCTTGTCTGACTTCATGAATACTCTCTGCAGTTGATGCACCGAATTTCTCAGAATAATACCTTTCCTTGTATCCAGGCTCTCCTAGCTTCACCTAAAAGGTAATAGACATTTGATGCCCTTCATAAAATGAATTACATTTATTCTACATATGCAGGCATGCATGCAATCAAACTTTCTTTCTACAATAACATGATATAAATATGGTTCTACTTTCAAAATCCAGTAGCATACAACTTCCACAATGAGTTGAAGTAGAAGCAACAAAAGTCAGACACAAACACGAACCATATTGGGGGCAATTTTTCAGTGAGATCTCTGACTTCCATAGGGTTTACTCTATCTAGCACAATTTTTCTTTCTTCATTAATTTCTCTTCTCTATTTCCGTACATTTTGTTGCTTCAGGGGTTCCTCATCAAATTTAAGATTTTCATCAATATCCTTACTTTTTTCTCAAGTATAAAACAGACTATTCAATACTCCCTCCGTCCTATTTTATGCAACAGCATTTGGCTTGGCAAGGTATTTAAGAAAAACAAAAGACTTTTGAAACTTGTGATCCAAAATCATTCATAGATATTTGTGTGGTTGAAAATCATTTCACTAAAAGTCGAAATGAAATTTTAAAATTAAATGGTTTCTCATTCTAGTAACATGACATTCTTTTTGGGACAGATTAAAAAGGAAAGAGTGCCAGAAAATGGGACTGAGGGAGTAATATTTTTTACTTTGATCAGGTAAGCTAAACACACAATCAAAAATAGTAATGCAGTAGAAGTGAAGATTTTAAAATCATACAGAAGACCTAAAATCTCTCAGAACCATTGGATATTTGACTTCTTTTAGTTATCAAGTAACGGTATTTTCATTCATAAAGATGGCCCAAAAAAACAAGTCAAATACAAGGGATATATTAAAAGTAGAGAAATTTACAAAAAGAAATGATTCTCTAAAACTCCACCCAATCTTCTATACAATTGGGAACTCTATTGGTGCTGCAAAAGAAAATAACCGATTGGATACTCCTTAATTGAGTAACTGTGGAGCATCTGATACTCCTATCAATTCACTACTTGATTGGAAATCATCAGAAGCAGTAAATGGCCAGTCAAGGGAGCATCTACTTCAGAAGTGCAGGTAAAGAACAACAGTGTCACATCATCAATGGCCCCACTTCATCATAGAGATGATATGCTAAGCAGATTTTTTTTTTAGAATGGTAACTTCTATTCATCTGCATAATGACTATGCAGGTAGCAATATTTACAAGCTTCAGTTGTGTATATTACAAAGCTTCCAAAAATCATAGAATAGATTCAACATCCTCCACAAAAGATTCTTTGCACCAAAAAATGCTAATTATAAATACAATTCATTTTAACTACTTGACTAAAACTAGTCCTACTTTAAAAACATATAAATTGTTCATTTACTTCCATACAGTCCACCAAATGCAAGCTGGGATAATACTACACTTCTTCTGCTTTGCCCTTCCTCCCTCATAATTCCAGCTTTTCAAAAGGTCAGTCATGTTTCCTTGCATTGTCCACTTTACCATAGCCAAAGTGAAAAACAGGTTCCATTGTTGAGAGGTGAAAATACAATGCAGAAAGAGATGGCTGTTGGTTTCTAAGACAACTTACATAGGAAACGTCTGGAGGCCAATTGCACACATTCACTGTAGAATATTGTTGAAATTGGTCACTTTATTACATAACAAAACAGTACCTGGTTGTACTGAAACCATATATACAAAGAATCTCCAAAACTCTACTGCTCTATACTTAAATTGAATCTGAAACATCAATAATGCAAGCAGTATCATCTGAGTATAATGGATTACACCAAAAACATAGAGACATGATACAATTCAGCTTGACCTTCTCAATACTACTCTCACTGCTATTAAAACATCTAGAGTTCCTCTTGTTGCAGATTGCCCACCATATACTTGCAGGGACAATTCTCCATCCATTTCTGTTCTTGGCATGTACACCTGATTCCTCCCAGCTCTTTAAAGCCTCTGGAACCTTTCCGGGCATAGTCCAAGAGATGCTTTTCGAGTATTAAGAAGATTCTCCAAAGCTGATGTGTGAACTTGCAGTGTAGGACTAGATGGTTAACTTTCTCTGTTGTTTCTCCACAAAGAAAACATCCGGAACATAAAGGTAACCCCCTCTTCATTAGATTATCCTGTGTCAGGACTGCCTCTTTAGCCAGCAGCCACACAAAACCGGATACTTTGTGTAGTATGTTTGTTCTCCATGTGTTTCCAAGGCCAGTTGAAGATTTTCAACTGATGATTTGAGTGATTCATCATCTTGTACAGGGCTCTAACGTTGAAAACTCCTCTATTGTTGCCTAACCACCACAAGACATCCTCTCCAGCCTGAAGTCCATGATTTGTCCACCGTGTTAAAGAATTTTTCCACTCTTTGAACTTCGCAGTCATTGATTTGTCTTCTGAAGGTGAAGTTCCATCCATGAGGTGACCATAGCTCAGCTACAGTCTTTGCTAGATTATATATATCTGGAAATGCTACTTCCAAAATGCCTATCTCATGCCAATCATCCTTCCAGAAGCAAGTTTTGTTTCCATTAAGAACTTTATGCTTAGACTTGTTTAACTTCACTCGACAAGACTCTGCTGACTCTCCACAGACTGACCCCATATGGTGTGGTGATCTCCTTAGTCATCCATTTATCTTCCTCTACATAATTTGCCCTAATAACTTTCTTCCATAGCAGCTGATTTTCCTTTGCAAATTTCCATAGCCACTTCATTCTGAGACCAAACTTCTTGCCTAAGGTCATTGTGTTCCACTTGACCAGGTGGTATTCTTTCCTCTCTTTATTTCCTTGCAGAAAAAAATCCACTGGATGCTATCCAACCTATTAATGATCCCAGTTGGAATTAGAAACAGGGACATCATATATGTTGGAAGTAAGTTAAGTAGTGAATTGATAAGAGTGAGTCTACCTCCCAATGATAAATATTGAGACTTTTATCTGGCCAGTCACTTTTCACATCTTTCCATCACATTGTTCCATATAACTATGGACTTAGAATTAGCTCCCAAAGGCATCCAAGATAAGTTGTTGGCAGACTACCAACTTCACCACCAAGGATTGCTGCCAATACATCCATGTTTGTAACTTATTTGATAGGACTTAAAAAGTTCTTCCTCCAATTGATGTGTAATCCAGAAACCCCTTCAAACAAACCCCGAATTAGCGGCCCCCCCCCCCCCCCCCCCCCCAACACACAAAAGAAAAAAAAAAAAGCCCCACGCACACATGATCGTCTACAGCATCACAAAGATTAGACCTCTGCAATTGGAGGTGTGTCACCTCTGGACTTTCGCTGCCAGCTCTAGCCACTTCAAAATCTCTGATCTAAACATTCCTATTTGTTGCTTTTATCATATTGTTAAGCCCTTCCATCGTGATCAAAAACAGAAAGACTGATATCCTGAGACCTCTTTGTGCTTTGGAAAAACCTGCTGGAGAACCATTGATAAGGACTGAAAAGCATACAGTTGAAATGCAATAGCTAATCCACTTCATCCATATCTGCTCAAAGGCCATCATCTTCAGAAAATAGCTCCAATTTACATGTTCATATGCTCTCTCTCTGTCTAACTTCCAGAAAATTCAAGTTCATTTTGCTTAATTCTTGAGTCAACTGCTTCATTAGCAATAAGAGCAGCATCCAGGATCCGTCTTCCTTTAATAAAAATTATTTGTTGAGAATCTACTAACTTAGCAATCACTCATTTCAATCTCCCTGTCCACACTTTGCAGAAGAGCTTGAGTATGCTAACTATCAAACTAATAGGTCTGAAATCCCTTAGCTCCTTTCTTCTTGGCAATGAGGCAATGGAGGTAGCGTTAAAACTTTTCTCAAAGCATTCTTGAGCATGGAAGTTGTGAAAGATGTTCATTATATCCTGGTTCATAATATCCCACAATTTGATGAAGAAACTCATCATAAAACCATCTGGCCCAAGGGCTTTGTCAGCTGCACACTATTTTAAACACTATTTCATGGTCGAAGTCCAAGACCAAGAGGAGAAGGATTGGAGACCACCTGAAGCCCCAAAATGCATCCAAATTGGCGTGTATTTTTTGTTCCGAAAGCGCCACTTCTTTCCTTATTTTGTCAGCTTGTTGTGGCATTAGGTGTGATACAGTACTAATTTAGTTGTTTTCCTACTATTTCTTCTTGGAAGTTTTTCCGTGTTCTCCTAGCTTCCTAGTTAGATTTACTACTTTTTATTTCCATAAAAGGACTTGTTGTCCCAAGAAGAGTAGGATTTGAATCCTAAAGTTACTAGGGGTAGTACACGTTTTCACCCCTATATACGGGAAATTCTTTTGTTTTTTCTCATACAACATTATATAACTTTTTTTGTTGACACACACAACACTGCTAATATTATTGAGAGTTTTTTTGTTTACACTGTTGTGTATTTGTTACTTGGGATTATCTTCCAACCTGCACAATTCATCTAAGAGGTAAGA
Source organism: Solanum sejunctum (assembly GCA_025642045.1). Lineage (NCBI taxonomy): Eukaryota > Viridiplantae > Streptophyta > Magnoliopsida > Solanales > Solanaceae > Solanum > Solanum sejunctum. Next base: position 11,146,855 of record JAOTQJ010000083.1, read on the forward strand.
TTAATCTGACGCTTGATATCTATTGTTCTCACTCGATCAATTGAAGAAAGTAATTAGTCATATACTAACTATTGCTTTAATTATTCAATTAGGTATCAAGATCACCTTTCATCTAAGGTCATGAATAGAATCTGCTAGTAAACATGATTATGCCAAGTCTAATAATTATATCTACTACAATCAATTAGGGTTCTTAGTCATTACTTTCGAGATTCGGGATTTATTTCTTGAATTTCACCTATTTTTAATTTCTTGTCTATAATCTTCATATTTTACTTCCACATTATTTTCTTTTCTATTCTTTAAAGTAAGTTGATTCTTATCAGGAAGGAACTCGAGATGTTTTGAAGGAACCATCACTTCCTGTCAAGAGTCTGATAGTATATTGTCTACTTTGTTTTACTTTTGGTATAAAGTGAATTTTGTAAATGACGTAATAGATTCTTGGTAAGAAGAACAAGGATTTACTCTTGGGATATTTGGTTTTTGACTAAAAGCTGTAACGATGGTTTCAAGCACCGCTTTTGTGCTGGATATTTTCATAAAATGTTACTTTTCTCAAATTAAAAAAAATGATTGGGGGCTAGATGGTTGATTGAACTTTGAAGAGACAGAAGAGTGACAAGAACTATCAGGAATAACAAGGAGCCAAAATAAAAGCAAGAAATTATTGGAATCCAAAACAAAGTAAAGGAGCATTAAAGATCATAGGTCTCCAATTCCATAATCCAAAACAAATAAATTTCGAGATCTTCAATAAGTATATTTTTTTTGTGCAATGAATTCAAATATAATAAATACACGAATGCTATGGGAGATTAAAAGATGGGCACATCCTTGGCCATGCTAGAATGAAGATATTATCATTTACTTGATAACTTTTAAAATTGACTAGGGATTTATGCATTGCTAGCACACCTGATCTACTCTATGCATTTTGCAAGACGCCATTATTATATGAGTCCAACAACTTTTCCTTCGCTATAATTGTTTAGATGTTCCCTAATATTAGTAATTGTTCAAAAATCTAATCTACAGTACTGTAATATAGCTATAAACATATATAATCTTCACTTTTGGAAAAACCTGGAATTGATGTTCAACCCCTAAATTAGCAAGTGTGGAAGTCATTTGCTGGACTCTGTTATTCATTTTGGAACAAAGTACTGATATCCAAAATTGACCAGACTCAGACTTTCACTTAATCACTTCAATAAACTTCTCTAGTATCAGGAAGTGTAACATTTAAGAGAAACAAATAACCTTGTCTTCTGCCGGAGGATGTGGCTGAGCATTAACCTCATTTCTTGCCCTTTCATTATTTTCTATTGACTGCAATGAGAAAAAACCATAATAACATAAAATTACATATAATAACAATAATGAAACAACAAGAATGCCAACAACAACAACGATCAAGATAACAATAACAATGAAAATGATGAGTGAAGCAGTCATACATCATGTTGAACAACCATGCTTTTCTACTATAGACATGACTTTTAGAGCCCAACAAAAACAAAACAACTACTGCATCAGAGAAACTTGGTAAAGTAACTCGCGTCAATTGCAAGTACAATCCAAGATTCAGCATAAAGAAGGTGCAGTACAACAACAACAACAACATACCCCAGTGCCTCAAAAGGCTCCCGCTCATTGCGGGGTGAGGGGGGGTCGGATGTAC
>JAOTQJ010000083.1:11184996-11219392 GCA_025642045.1 Solanum sejunctum
TTTCCTTGGTACTTGGCCGAGACCCTCCAAGTGTTTTCTCCAAAATTTTTCTAAGTATCACTCTTGTGGAAGATAATGCCCACAAGGTGATATATATAGACCAAGTCCACCACACATGGACCAATAGAATTTGGGCACACACTAACCCCACAACCTTTTATTCTTAAGGACGAAACTGAGCACAAAATCTACATTTGGTCCCAAACTTTATTAAATCAAACAAATTAAGGACTTTTAGGGTTTAAGTTAAGTTACGAGTTCTAACAATAATAAACTAGCTGGCGTATGGTGGTATCATGAGATAATATTTAAGATAGCTTCTGAGTTGATAAAATGACGAAGATCAACCATGTTAACATACTTAGGATGATATGATTACTCCACTCATGTTGGGTTTGACAAAAGAGAAGGTTAAGAAAAATCAAAAAGGAGATGAGAATATGGTTAAAATGATGACTTAACTTGACTTATTAACCAAATGCATCATGGGTACTAAAGAAATGTAAATGCTATTAGGGCTAGTGGGAGTTCTTCCCAAGAGGCTGCATTTTTTGAACCTATGTATAATGAAGTGGTTAAGTATTTTCCAAACCAAATAGGATTTTTCATCCAGGTTAACAAACACCGGATATGAATCCGGGTTGGAACTAAGATTGAGAATGGAGAGATCATAGAAACAATCAGAAGTATGTGTTGTGGATAGGGGAGGTTTGATCAACCTCAAGGTTATGGTTATGCTCCTCCTCATGACCATCAAAGTCTATTGGAATAAAAAATTGATTCAAAAATTTGTTAGATTGAAGATATATTTGCTTGTATTTTACACAAGGTTGAGTGGTCGGATAAAGTGTTGAAGGATATGAATGCTGATATCTCCTCATTAAACCAAATAGTCACTACTCATTCTACTATTATTAAACAACTTGAGACCCAAATGGGTCAGATTTCATCTCATCTTAATCCTAACTATTTCTAATCCTAAACGTGATACTACTAATTTAATGGCTATTAATACTAATAAGGTTTTTGTGATGAAGCACATAAGGATAATATGGAGACGTCCAACAAAGAAAAGAATGTTGTATTTCGAAGTGATGAAATGGCTGAGAAGTTAAATAATAAAGTAATTAATGAGGATGATGAGCCTTAACTATAGACAAATACAAATGTTTCAAAGGAGAAAGATAATGACATTCCTCCAATAGTTCCACAAAAATCTCTCGCCCAATGTTAAACCTTCATTCCCACAGAGGCTTAAGAAGAAAGAGAATAATATGAAATTTCAAAAGTTTCGTTCAATCTTCAACACTCTTTCTATTAATCTTTAGTTGATTAAAGCTTTACTACAAATGCCCAGTTATGCAAAATTCTTGAAGGAATTTGTGACCAAGTGAAACACCCCTCATGTGCTTTGGAATGTACCATAATCGTAATTTTCATATATCTCAAAATTTGTGTGTGATTTCAAAAATCAGACTTCATATTCTCGATTAGGAGCGAAATTGAGTGGAAAATAAGTATAACCCAGATTTTAGAAAATCTGTAGCAAAAAATAATTTTTGCTAATTTTTCTTATCTAGTGTTTGTCCACCAGGACGTGATGTGCTTGGGGCCCAGACTAGTGAAGTTTGTACTTCGCGTCTGGTCTGCATCACACTAGGGGCATGAACCAGTGCAATATTTTCCTTGGTTTCCTTATTTCACCCAAGGGCATTAAGGTCATAGACCCATGCCCACTTAAACGTGAAATCTCCTACACATAGCCATTTTTCAACTCTATAGCTCACTAAACCCTCTCTAAAACCTCTCTAAGACTATCAATTCTCTCATTCAAATCTAAGGATTTTAAGCTCAATTTTAAAAAACAAGGATTTATTTCAAGCTCTGAGTCTACTTCAAGTTCATTTCAAGGAATACAAAGTTTAAGGTATGTGGGTCTTCATTCATGGGTCCTTGCACCCATGGAGCCCAAGCTTCTCTTTTTATGAAAATTGCATGTTCTCAAATTGTATTACCTATGAGTATCTCGTATTAGGAAAGATGATCATAAATCATGTTGGGATTTTATCAAGTATTGATTGATTACGCATGAATGTCTATTTCAAGTTTATTCCACGAATTGATTTAGTCTATTGAAACTATGCATGTTTTGAGATATGAAACTATGAACTATTATGAGGTTTTATGATGGATTTCAAGTTACCATACATGAGTGTTTTACTACCATGTTGGTGGGTAAATTTGGATTGAGTTTACTCATCTTATTTTACTCTTGAATTTCATGATTTTAAATAAGTATCATGAATCCACCATGTGTTTGATACATTGACAGGACAAGAATTCTCAAGTTATTGATGATCTATTACATGATTTATAAGTCAAGTAACTTCATGGTGATTAGGGGCTTCCAAGAATTTGTTGAATTCATAAAAAGTATCTACGAGTTTTACAAGTATCATGTTAAGCCCTATTTCAAGCTTTTTACCTCTTGTGAGACATTTATGTTAAAGCAAGGGTTCATGTATGATTATGATCTACTATCATTTTCAAGTTAGGCTCACTACTAGAGGTCAAGCATATGTATGATCTTCTCAAGTCATGTTATTTACAAGCTATTCATGTTATGATTAAAGTATAGTTATTTTAAGTATTCTGTGGGATTGACTTAGCACCGATTGAGGCTTAAGATGGGGGCTCGACTTAAGGGGTCCTTAACAAAAGTCTATAGTATATAAACTATGTGCTACTTTAAGATTATGGTTATTAGCCTTTCTATATAGTGGATCCATCTAGTTCATGTTATCATGTTTGGTTTGCCTTGGCAAGCAAATCACACTTTGAAGGGGGCTATCATGCCCGGTCACCTGAACAAAGGCGTGTCAGGCCTTGGAGCCTAGGTTGTAGCTACTTGGTTTATATTGGTTAAGGTCTTCTCCCACATATGTTTGATATGTTATCCAAGTTGCATGATTTATAAGAATATTTTATTACTAGCATTGATCATGCATACCATTTGAGAGTATATATCCATTGCTTATGATTATGCATTTTGAATATATTGGCTTATGTCCTTGTTATATTGCACCCCACAAACTTAGTACATTTAAATATACTAATGCATACTCTATGCCTACATGATATTTCCATGTAGGGACTAAAGCTTCTTTTAATCATCCTCCACGTGGCTAGTTCGGTACTTTGGTAAAAAATATTGGTGAGTCCTTAAGTCCTAGGACAATATCTAAGTTACTCTTGTTATGTTGAGACTCCTTATATTGAATAATTAATTTTATGAGGGTGAGCCTGAGAAGTGTCTTGGCCTCCACTTCGTTCCAATCTAGAGGTGGTTTTGATACTATGTTATGTTTATGCTATGAGCTTGACTTCTTTATGCTTTTATGAATATCAAAGACTTCCTTTAGTCCCGTTACCTTTGTATTATATCTTGTTGATGCTTATTTTGCTTCCACAACCAAGGATGTGTGAATGATATGCTATGAGGCTTATTTGGGGTCTCCTCAGATTCCCATTTCACCTTGTCATGTCTAGGCCAAGCCGTATCAGAGCACTAGGTTTTAATGGTCCTCAAAAATCCAACACAACACGTCGATTAGAGTCTTATTCATGGTTGTGAAGCGCGCCACAATTATGAATGGGAGGATTTGAGGAGTTTTAGGAAATGCTTCACTTATTCATGGTCTATATTGTGATTTACACATAAATATAAGTCTTTTTTGAAATGACACCAATAGTGCCCAAAATGTGCCTCGAAAATGCCCATAATCATAGTTTTCATATATCTCAAAATCTGTGCGTGATATTGAAAATCCAACTTCATTTTATTGATAAGGGGCAAAATTGAGTGAAAAATAGGTATAAACAAAATTTTAGAGGACCCATAGCGAAAAATGAATTTCGCTAATTTTGCAATTCCAATACAAGTCTGCGACTTCTCCGCGACCCACACCTGTAGTGGAGCAGTGTATTTTATTGCCAGTTTTCTTATTTCGGCCTAAGGCTTTGGGTCCTTTGGACTAAGCCTTCACATGCATAAAAACACCTATAATTATCTATTTTTCAACCCCATATGATTCAAGACATTCCCTAAAACCTTCTTAAGCACTTAGACAAATATTTAACCCAAAATTAAGGGTTCCAAACTCATTCCGAATATCAAGAAATTCATTCAAGCTTCAAGTTCTCATTCAAATATTTATCAAGGAAATCTCCAAGTTTGAGGTATGTGTGTTTCAACCATTGGGTCCTTTCACCCATGGTGCTGAACCTTCCTTTCATATAAAAATGCGTGTTTTCAAGTTAAATTACTTATGTGTATTACTTATTATGGATTATGACTATGAATTACATTGGCGTTTTATGAAATATTGTTCAAATGTGCATGTTTTGCGTTATAAATCTAAAATATATTATGAGATTTGATGAGGGATTTTGATGTATCTTGTTAGAGGATGTTACCAAGTGTTGGTGGGTGGATTTATATTGGTTTTTCTACATGTTTTCACTCTTGAATTTCATGACTTTGTACTAGCATTACTCACCCACCAAGTGTTTGACAAAATGCCTTTTCAAGGATTCTTAATGTTTTGATGATCTATTGGTTGATTTATGAGTCAAATGACTTTAATATGACTTTGCGCTAAAGATGTGTTTAACTCATGAAAATGTTGATGATGTTGTAAAGCTGGATTAGGCTCTTCCCTCAAACATTTTACCTTTTGTGAGCCTTTGATGTTGATGTTAATTCAAGGGTAATATTGATGATGATCCATTCTTATATTTTGAAGTTAGGCTCACCATTTGAGGTCAATGATTTTAAGAGCTACTCGTGTCACGTATTCCATGTTTCTTACAAGTTATTAAAACTATAATTATTTTATGTATTGTGTGGGATTATACTTAGCACTGAGTGGACTAGAGGTGAATACCCAAGTCCCAAAACTATGTGCAACCATAGGTGAAGGGATTATAGATGAGTACCCAAACATCTGAGAGGTGAGTACCCTAAATATGAATGGATTGAGGCGAGTATCCGAGTCCAAGAACTAGAGGCGAGTGCCTGGTTCATATAAGGCTTAGTGGATCTACTTAGGCATCTAGAAATTCACCCTGACAAGCGATTTATCCCTTTCTTTTGGTGTAGTGTAGACATCAGGACTCCATTGACTAGCTCACATAGTTTATGTCAATTAAGGTTTCTTCCCACACTTATACATATATTATTATTATTATTATTATTATTAATATTATTATTATGTTCTATGTAGGATGAATGATTTGCAAAGCATGTTTTACTTTAAGCATTGATCATGCATGCCATATTGCTATTATACTTGTCCATTGTCTATGTATATGCCTTTTGATCATGTTACCTATTGTTTGTTTCTTTGAATCCTACATTCTTAGTACATTTAAATGTACTAACACTCTATGCCTACATGATGTTACCATGTAGAGACTGGAGCACCTACTGATCATCCTCTACGTGGCTAGATTGTCTTCCAAAAGATAAGCTTTGATGGGTCCATAAGTCCGAGGACACTAGCTATGCTACTCTCAATATTTGATGTCTTTTCCGTATGTTGAACTCTTGATATTATGAGGGTGAGCTCGGAAATGTCTTGGCCCCTGCTCATACCTATGTTAGAGGTGTTGTTAGAACACGTTATGTACTTATGCTATAAGCTTGACTCTCAAAAATTTTTATGACTATTAAAGCTTTTTTTTCCTTGGTCCTAATTTACACTTTCATTTATATCTATTTTGTTGATTATCTTGCTTGCGCGACCATGGATATGTGTGTGATATGCTAAGAGACTTATTTGGGGTCCCTTCGTGTTCCCTATTCATCGTGTCATATCTAGGCCCTAGGTCCAGGTTGTGATATTTTCCCCTAACGAATTATCTTGCTCTTCTAGATCATGCCAATACCAAGGGGAAGGCTAAGGAGAGCCCGTACTCTCGAGGAGCAATTGGCCCCTCTTGCTCCACAAGTTCCTCAAGATGGAGGGGTAGCCCAAAAAGAGTTCCAGGATACAATCACAATATTGGTCCGTGCTATGACCAACCAAACGAACTAAGGGGATTAAGCCCCTCATTCTCCTACTTCGGCCTCAAGGGTGACGGATTTCACAAGGATGAATCCACTGGAGTTCCATGGGTCTAATGCAAAGGAGGATCCCCAAGAGTTCATTGATGAGGTGTATAAGCTATTATATATCACGGGTTTCAATTCAGAGGAGAAAGCGGAGTTAGGGGCCTAACCAACTCAAAGGCGTGGCAAAAATTTAGTTTAGTCAATGGAAATTAGGGAGGAGAGATGACGATGCTATTCCTTGGGAGGAGTTCAAAGTCGTATTCCTCAATTGGTTCTTTCTTATTGATTTAAGATAAGCTAAGATGATGGAGTTTATGAACCTTAAGAAAGATTCCATGAGTGTGAGGGAGTATGCTCTCAAGTTCAACAAGCTTTTCAAGTATGCTGCACATTTGGTGGCTGATCCTAGAGCTAGAATGAACAAATTTGTGCCAAGAGTGTTTGACTTGGTTAAACAAGAGTATCATACCACCATGTTAATGAGTGATATGGATTTGTCTCAGCTTATGACTTATACCGAGCAACTACAGGGGGAAAAGCTTAGATAGAGAAGAAGTGGGGAGAGCATGAGGGCTCGATTTGAAGGTGGTTTCCAAGGTTTTAAGGGTGATCAGTTTTCACAAGGTGACAAGTTCCAATGCCGAGGGTCTTCCAATGCTATTAACAAGAGATTTTCTAATCATAACCCAAGATTCACAGGTGGAAATGGTGGGATGACCCACCCTAAGTTCCCAAAGTGTGGGAGAAACCATGGTGGTCCATGTTTGAAAAATTCTAATGCTTGATTTGGTTGTGGTGAAATGGGTCACAAGGTTATTGACTGTCCTCATGCTCAAAACAAAGGTAGAGATGGTCATCCTCAAGGGTAATGTGCTAATGCCGGTCAAAGGGCAAAAGGAGGCCAACAAAGGGATGCTCCAAGGCATAATAGGTTCTACGCTCTCCAAGGAAGGTATGAAGTGGAGGAGGTGCCCAATGTTGTTAATGGTATGTCAAAGGTTTTTGATTATGATGTGTATGCATTTATAGATCCGGGTGCCACTATTTCTTTCATTACTCCTTTTGCTTCCAAAAAGCTTCATATGAGTCCTGAATTGTTTTGTGAACTTTATGAAGTGTCTACCCTCACTTGTGAGTCCATTATTGCTAAAAAAGTCTATAGAAATTGTCCTATGTTCATAATGCATAAAGTCTTGCCTTGTGATTTTGTTGAATTAAATATGGTGTATTTTGATATCATTCTTAGGATGGATTGGTTACATGCATATCATGCTTTAATTGACTGTAGACCGTATAAGATGAAATTCCAATTCCCTAATCAGCCCATCCTTGAGTGGAAAAGTCGTAATGTGGTAGTCAAGGGTAGATTTATTTCTTGTCTAAAAACCAATATGTTGATTTCTTAGGGTTGCCTTTATCATCATGTGATAATTAGGGATCTTGAGTCTAACGTCCTTCCTATTGAGTTAGTTCCGATAGTCAATGAGTTTCTTGATGTCTGTTCCGATGAGATTCTTAGTGTTCCTCCTGAGAAGGAAATAAACTTTTATATAGACCTCCTTCCTGATACACAATCCATTCCCATTCTCCCTTACCATATAGCCCCGACAGAATTAAAGGAGTTGAAGGATCAATTGAGGGATTTGTTGGAGAAGGGTTTCATAAGGCCTAGCAAGTCATATTGGGGGTGCACCGGTGTTGTTTGTGAACAAAAGGATGGGTCCTTTAGAATACGCATTGATTACCAACAACTTAATAGGGTTACCATAAACAACAAGTATCCTCTACTAAGGATTGGTGACCTTTTTGATCAACTACAAGGGGCTAGTTTGTCACGACCCAAGCCTAGGCCCTAGACCTGATGGGTGAATAAGGAACCCGAAGGAACCCCAAACAAGCCTCATAGCATATCATTACACATCCTTTGTAGTGGAAGCAATTAAAATGACAATGAGAGATAAGCATAAAAAAGGGAATTGGGGCTAAGGGTAGAATTCCAAATCATAACATCAAGAAACTAAAGAGTCAAGGCTCGTAGCATACATACATAATATGTACAACAACACTTCTACTACACATATAAGAGCGGGGGCCATGACAAGCAAACGGGCTCACCCTCATAGTCAAAACATAAATAAAAGAAAGTTAGTCTTAGTTACATAGCAAGAGATCATAAGAAATGTCCCTGAAATAGAGGACTCACCACAAGCTTGAGAGTCAGTAGTACTAGCTACGTGGAGGATGATGATGATCAAGCGATGCACCAGTTCCTACATGTTGACATCATGTAGGCATAAAGTATATGTTATTATGTTTGAATGTACTAAACATGTAAGACGCAATGCAACAAGAGATAGTAGCATAATCAAAATGCTTAAGTATAGGCAATGCATACATATGACAATATGGCATGCATAGAGGATGCTCATAGTAAACCATGTTTATATGGATCATAAAGTGAGGGTAAGGAGTAACCATTATTAGTGCAATCCAAGGCCTACCACCCCCTTGGATAGGCGCATGAGGTACAAACCCTTTATGAGATTGATGGAGTACAACCCCCCCCCCCCCCAACAAGGTTGATGGAGTACAAAACCCCCAACAAGGTTTATGGGTACAAATCCCCAACAAGGTTACTCAGTCCTACCACCCCCCGAGCTAGACGATTGAGGTATCAACCCCTCAACAAGGTTAACAGGGCCTACAACTCGCTCGAACTAGGCTTGGTCATCCCCAACACTATAGAGATAATATCATATATTTATACACTCCTCATGATCATATACATACACTAGTTTTCATCATCATTATGAAGTCATTCAACTCATAAGACATGCATTGGACCTTTAATTCCTCAAGAACCCATAACCAGATATTTTATCAAACACTTAGAGGGTGTATAGTGCTAGTGTAAAACCATACAATTCAAGAATATTATCAAACTAGAAAGTTCAATGTAAAACCATCAATAGGTACTTTGTAACACCCTCAAGCAATATACATCAAAACCCTTCATCAAATCTCTCATTATATCTTAGATTCATAGCCCAAAATATAGTAAAATAGTCACAATTTCATAAATCCCAACATAGCGAGTAGTGATTATCATAATAATTAAATTTGATTTATAAATCAACTTTAAATCATGCAATTTAGGGAGAAAGGAAGCTTTTGCATCATGGGTGAAAGGAGCCCATAAAAGAAACCCACATATCTTTGGAGATGAACTTGATGAAGATTGGAGATGTAGACTTGAAACTTGAGAGGAAATCCTTAGATCTAGGGAGGGTTTTGAGACTTGAATTTAGGAGATGAAATATTTGCTAAGTGTTTGAATGAGCATTGGGCAATGTTTAGAATGATATGATGGTGAAAAATAGCTAAGTATAGGTATTTTTACATTTGGGAATGCTTAGGCCAAAGACCCAAAAGTCTTAGACTACTCAAAAATTAACTACCAGAAAATACACAGTTCTACATCGTGGACTTGTCGCGAAAACAAGAATTCTTCATCTGTGCGCCCTAACTGTGTCGCGCCAGGGGCGCGCAAACTTCACTAGAATTTGGATTTTGGGAAAATAAAAATGTCTAATCTCTACTCTTAAATTGGGGTTAGACCCATTATCCACTCAATTTGACCCCCTGAACAAGGATACAAAGTTTGATTTTTGATATTGCACACGGATTTTGAGATATATGAAAATTATGATTCTGGGCTTTTTTAAGGCACATTTTGGGCACTTTTTAGGGTCATTACAATATCTTCCCCTTGGGAACATTCGTCCCTGAATGTTAAAGAGATGTATAAGAGAGATTTAAACATGATAAATTTCAGCCCACATAAGGATACAACAATGCACTTAAACATAATTTCAAAAATCTCAACATAAGAGTAAAATCATCATGAACTTGTCGATTTAAACATGAATGTATGCATATTTCATGGGCTGAACTTAGACTTGAAAACACGTAGAGGACTTAGAGTGATACCTTAGGATATAGCATAGTGTAAAAGGTAAGAATATAGCTTTTGCATGTCCGCTTTGGCCTCCCATATAGAACTTTTTACTTGTTGATTCCTCTTAAGGACCTTAACAGAAGCCACATCCTTGTTCCTCAATCTCTTCATTGCCTATCCAAAATCTGAAATGGAACCTCTTCATAAGTTAAGTTGTCTTCAACTACCCCTACAACATCAAGAGGCATGATAGCAGTGGGATTACCCACACACTTCCTCAACATAGATACATATAAAACCAAATGAACCAATTCCATTTCTCTAGGAAAATCCAACTCGTAGGCCACCTTACCATTCCTTCTCATCACCTTATAAGGGCCCACATAACTCAGGCTCAACTTGCCTTTCTTACTAAAATAGACCACACCTTTCATGGGTGATACCTTCAAATAGATGTAATCATCAACTTTGAATTAAAGCACCCTTCTCCTCACATTGGAATAAGACTTTTGATGGCTTTGGCCCGTCTTCAACCTTTCTCTAATCATCCTAACCTTCTCAAGGGCCTCCATAACAAGATCTGGTCGCAACATAGCCACCTCACCAATTTTGAACCACCTAACTAATAATCTACAACGTCTACCATAAATAGCCTCAAATGGAGCCATACCGTTGTTTGAATGATAGCTATTGTCGTAGGCAAACTCAATTAATGGGCGATGATCATCCCAACTACCTTTAAGCTCCAACACACAAGATCTAAGCATATCCTCAAGGGCTTGGATGGTCCTTTCAGCTTGGCCATCCATTTGAGGGTGGAAGGTCGTAGAAAGCTTAACTCCAGTACCAAGACCCCTTTGGAAGGACCTTAAATATTGTGAAGTCAATTGAGCTCGATATGATATTATGGATAAAGGAACCCCATGCAATCTCACCAATTCATGGATCTAGAACCTAGCATACTCCTCAGCCAAAATCCTGAACCCAATTTACCCTTCTTACCAAAATGAACCATACCCTTCATGGGTGAAACCTTCAAATAGACCCAATCACCAACTTTAAATTCAAGCTCCCTTCTCCTCACATCATCATAAGAGTTTTGACAACTTTGGTCTGTTTTCAACTTTTTCCTAATCAACTTACCTTCTCCATAGTCTCCATGACTAGATCAGTATCCAACAAAGCCATTTCTCCCACTTCAAACCACCCAATTGGTAACCTATAACACTTACCATAAAAGGTTCAAAAGGAACCATACCAATACTAGAATGACAACTATTATTATAAGCAAACTCAATCAATGGAAGATGATCATCCTAACTACCCTTAAACTCCAAAACATAAGCTCTAAGCATATCCTCAAGAGTTTGGATAGTTTTTCGGCTTGACCATCCATTTGAGGGTGAAATACCGTATAAGGTTTACCTTGGTCCTAAGACCCCTTTGGAAGGACCTCCAAAAGTGTGAAGTGAATTGAGCACCATGATTTGATATGATAGAGAAAGGCACCCTATACAATATCAGCAACTCATGAATGTATAATTTAGCATAGTCTTCGGCCCCATAAGTAGTCTTAACCGCTAGAAAATTAGTCTACTTTGTCATCCTATCAACCACAATCCTAATAAAATCACTAGTCTTAGTCAACCCACCACAAAATCCATGTTAATGTCCTCCCACTTCAAAGTAGGAATCTCAATGTCTTGGGTTAGGCGACCCGACCTTTGGTGTTCGGCTTTGACTTGTTGGAAAATACAACAACTAGATACAAATTGGGCAATGTCTTTCTTCATACCTCCCTACAAAAACACATCCCTCAAATCCCTATACATCTTTGTAGAACCGAGGTGGATAGAATAGGAAGAACTATAAGCCTTATAAAGAATATTCTTTCTCAAATCCCCAATACAAGGCACACACAAACTACCTTAGTACCTAAGGGCATCATCTACCCCTTGGGAAAAAACCTCCACCTTGCCCTCTTTCACCAAGGCCTTTCATTCTAACAACGAGGGATCAAGATCTTGTTTTGCTTTTACTTCATCAAACATCGAAGCTTTTGAACCATCAACATCAATAATGCCACCATTGTCAACCTCTTCCAACCTAACCCAAAATCAAGCAAACCGATGGACCTTCCTAGACACCTCTTTGACCCACCATCAACATGATCTAGGCTACCCATAGACACCCTACTCAAAGCGTCCGCCATAACATTAGCCTTACCAGGATGATAATGTACACTTATATCATAATCCTTAAGAAGCTCCAACCACCTTCATTGTCTCAACTTAAGATCTTTTTGAGTGAACACATATGGAGACTCTTATAATTGGTGAACATATCAATATGCACCCCATACAAAGAATGACGCAAAAATTTCAAAGCAAAAACCACGACGGCCAATTCAAGATCATGAGCAGGATAATTCTTTTCATGCACTTTGAGTCATCTAGAAGCATAGGCTATTACCTTGTCATTTGCATCAAGACACAACCCAAAAAAATTTGGGAGGCATCACAATACACAACAAACCCTTCCAACCCTTGCTATAGAGACAATATAGGAGTGGAGACAAGCTTATCTTTCAAGTTTTGGAAACTTTTTTCACACTTATCGGTCCACACAAACTTAGACTTATTTTGAGTCAACTTAGCCATGGGAGAGGCAATAGAAAAGAACCCATTCACAAACCTCTGATAGCAAACTGCTAAGCCCAAGAAGCTATTAATGTCCGATGGGCTCAATGGTCTAGGCCAATTTCTAATCACATTCGTCTTTTTAGGATCCACCATAAGACCATCCCCTGATACCACATGACCTTGAAAGACAACCTCTTTCATCCAAAGTTTACACTTCTCATATTTGGCATACAACTTCTCTTCCCTCAATTTTTGCAACACTACCCTAAAATGACTCACATGCTCCTCCTCACTATGAAAGTCGATCAAAATGTCATTAATGAAGGCCACTACAAACAAATCAAGGTAGGGTTTAAAGACTTTATTCATAAGATCTATGAAGATAGATGGTGCATTAGTCAATCCAAAAGACATAAGCACAAATTCATAATGCCCATACCTAGTTCAAAAAGCAATCTTGGGAATATCACACTCCCTCACCTTCACTTGATGATACTCGGACCAAAGATCAATCTTATAGAAGTGACTAGCCAATTGAAGTTGGTTGAACAAATCATCAATCCTTGGGAGAGGGTACTTATTCTTGATGCTAACCCTATTAAGTTGCCAGTAGTCAATGCACATTCTAAGGGACCCATCTTTCTTCTTCACAAACAACAACGGTGCTCCCCTAGTGATCAACTACGCCTAAATAAACCCTTCTCCAATAAGCCCATTAATTGCTCTTTCAACTCTTTTAACTTTGTTGGGTCCATACAGTAAAGGGGAATAGAAATAGTTAGGTATCAGGAAGGAGGTCTATGTCAAAATCTATTTCCCTTTCAGGAGGAACACCTGGAAGGTCATTTGGAAAGACATCAAGAAACTCACTAACCACTGGAACTGACACTATAGGAAGGACTTTAGACGCAATATCCCTAACCCTCAGAAGATGATAGAGACACCCCTTAGAGATCAACTTTTGGGCTTTAATGCAAGGGACAAACCGACCCTTGACCACCACATCATAACTCTCCCACTTAAGGATGGGCTCATTTGGGAATTGAAACTTGACTCTATGGATTCTATAATCAATAGAGGCATAATATGCATGCAACCAATCAATCCTAAGAATAATATCAAAATCCACCATATCCAACTCAACAATATCACAAGGCAATAATTTATGCAAAATACAAACAGGACAATTTCTATAGACCTTTCTAGCAACAATAGATGCACCAATGGGAGTACACACCTCATAAGACTCACACAACAACTCGGGCTCAACATGAAACTTTTTTGTTAACAAAAGGAGTAACAAAAGAAAAAGTGGCACCCAGGTCTATCAATGCATGCACATCAAAATCAAAGATATTTAACATACCGGTGCCGACATCGGGCACCTATTCAACCCCTTGTCTCCCATAGAGTGCATAGAACCAATTGTGCCTTGGGTCACCACCTTGTTGATGTCCTCTCTCCAAATAAATCGTATTAGCACCCCGGTCTTGAGGACGAAAATCCTTACCTAGTTTGCTATTTCGTGGACAATAAATCATATTGTGGCGTAATTCCCCACAACTAAAACAAGCATTGGTATCCCTCAAGCATGGGCCTCCATGACCCCAACCACACTTTGGACACACAAGTCACTACCCTCTTGGGGCCTTGGGTAATCATTGGCAAATCTCCCACTAGGAGCATGAGAAGACTCTTGGTCTTGGTGAAACTGGCCACCCTTGAAATAGGCCCTCTTGGCCTTGTGACCCATTCTGTTCCTCGATTTCTCCCCTTCAAATTATTTGGTATAAATCATCAAGTGGGAGAAATCCAAGTCATTAGTCAACATCATAGTATGAGATTCTTCACTCACCAAATTGAATACACCTATCACAAGCTTATTCATTCTAAACCTCAAGTTAGTAACCAAGTGTGGAGCATATTTTGAGAGTTGGTTGAACTTGAGGGCATACTCCCTCACACTCATAGACCCTTGCTTCAAATTAATAAACTCCATCATTTTGGCCTCCGTAAGCTCAAGAGGGAAGAACCAGCTGAGGAAATCCACCTTAAACACCTCCTATAGAACCATATTATTGTTCCCCTTCTCCTCTTTCCATTAAGTTACCATATTGTCACCCCTTGAGTTGGTAGGATGCCAACTACACCTTCTTTTCCGACCTCACACCCATGATAGCCAACACTTTGTATGTCTCATCAATAAACTCTTGAGAGACCTTATCCACCTTAGACCCATTGAACTCCGGTGGGTTCATCCTCATAAAGTCCCTTACCCGATATGCCGAAGTAGGAGCATAAGGGGCTTAGGCCCTTTGGTTGGTTTGGTTAGACACATCTTGAGCTAGGAAAGTGAGAGCATCTGGGAGCTCACCATAAGCCGGTTGTTCCTCGAGGGTGCGAGATCTTGTTCCATTTGTGTTAGGTATGATCCAGCATAACAAACAATAATTTTTAGAGGGGCAAACCCTTCCTTAACATCTATAGCACGACATAGAGTAAGAATAAGGGAAATATTTCCTAAAATGACTCATAGCCTCCTACTCATAGTTTTGGTGCACGACATATCCATTAATAAGACTCTAATCAATGAGGTGTGTCAGATGCCGAGGACCATTAACAACCTAGCTCTGACACCAAGTTTTTCATGACCCAAGCCTAGAGCCTAGACATGACATGGCGAATGGAGAACTCTAAAGGACCCCAATTAAGCCTCTTAACATATCATTGCACATACTTGGTCACGGATGTAATTAGGCGAATGGAGAACTCGAAAGGACCCCAATCAAGCCTCTTAACATAGCATTGCACATACTTGGTCACGGATGTAATTAAATAAAAATAAGGAGTATAAATAAGGGGACACGGGGCTAAGGCACATCTTTCGTATCATAAAGCATCACAGAGTCAAGAGAGTCAATGCTCATAGTATCATTACATAACTTGTCCAACAACACCTTTAAACATAGAACTTAGCGAGGGTCAAGACAACCAACCAGGCTGACCCTCATAGTCGTAGTAGCTAACATAAAAGGAGTTAATAAATAGCATATTGAAGAGAAGTATGTGCTCAGAGTTGAGGACTCACCAACTTACTTTGTGAGAATTCATACTAGCTACGTGGAGGAGGAAGTTGATCAAGTGGGGCTCTGGTTCCTACATGGTGCTATCATATAGGCATAGAGTATGCGTTAGTACATTTGAATGTACTAAGTATGTAGGGTGCAATGCAATAATAGATAGTCAGCATAGTCAAAATGCATAATTAGGCAACAGATAAATATATAAAAATATGACATGCACGAATGATACTTGAGGTAAATGTGCTCATACATAAATCATATTACATATGTAGGAATAGACTATCATCATAGACAAAGCAACTTTGTACTTAGAATCTTAGGTAGACCACCCCTTAGAAGTGATTGAGGTACCTACCCTTAATTGGTTGATGGACATGACCACCCTCCATCGGAAGTGATTGAGGTACCAACCCCTCAATTGATTGATGGCTTACCACCCCCATCCAAGGTGATTGAGGTTCCAACCTATTAATTTGTTGATGACTTACCACCCCCATACTAGGTGATTGAGGTATGAACCCCTTAATTGGCTGATGGCTTACCACCCCTATCCTAGGCGATTGAGGCATCACCCCTCAATTGGCTAAGGTCAACTCACAACACAATAGATACTTCTCATGAGATCAACACACGTATACCATCCTTTCGTCATTATAAAGTCACTTAACTCATATGCCATGCATTAGGCCTTCAACAACTCAAGAAACATAGTCCGAACATTTTATCAAACACTTGGTGGGTATCCAATGCTAGAGTAAAACCATTCAATTCAAGAGTAAAATTATGCAAGTAAATTAAATGTAAAACCACCCACCAACACTTGTAATACCCGCATGCAATATACATCAATTCCCTTCATCAAATCTAAAGATAGATCTAAGATTCATAGCTTAAAACATGCATAAAGAGTCACACTTTTACAAAACCCCAACATAGTTCATAGTCTAATTTATAGTAAGTATGACCTATAAATAAATCAACTTAGAAACATGAGAGTCATGTAAAAAAGGAAGCTTGGGCATCATGGGTGAAAGGACCCAATGGTTGAAACCCACATACCCTGACTTTGGAGAATCCTTAATGAAGATTGGAAATAGAGACTTGAAGCTTGAGTGAAATTCTTAAGATTCGGAATGGTTTTTGGCACTTAAATTTTGAGTAAAATATTTATCCAAATATTTTGGAGAGTATTGGGGAATGTTTTGTATGATATGAAGGTGAAATATAGCTAAGTGTATGTATTTTTACGCATGGAAAACCTTAGACACAAAAGCCTTGGAGTGAACAAGAAAACTGGAAGCAAAATAACATAGGTCTGCTTCTCGTTCACATATCAGAGGACACTTTTACATAGCTCTGCAACGGCTTCACATCGTGGTACCAATACGGATCATTTAGAAATTAAATTTTTAGGAAATTGAAATTTTGATATAGTTGATTTATAAAAATCGGGGTTAGACCCTCTTCCATTCAATTTTTCCACTTGATTAAGAATATGATGTCGGATTTTCGATATCACGCATAAATTTTGAGATATACAGAAACTATGATTTCAGGTATTTTCGAGCATTTTTTGGGGTCATTTCAATATCTCTCCCTTGGGAATATTCTTCCCCGAATGTCAAATAAGCCTACATAAGAAGAGTAATCGTGAGGACATCAGCCCCAACAAGAATGCAATAATACACTTAAACACCATTTTAAAATCTCAACGTAAGTGCCAAAAATTATTATGAGCTCGTCAACATAAACATGAATGTATGTAAATGACATAGGGGCTAAAACGTAAGACTTGAAATCACATAAGGGACTTAGAATTAGTGCCTTAGGCTTGAGTTGAATGGGAGAGATAAGGATATCAATTTTTCATTCCACTTCGGCCTCCCATGTAGCACTTTCACTTGTTGATTCCTCCAAAGAACATTAACGAAAGCCACATCCTTGTTCTTCAACCTCATTAGTTGTCTATCCAAGATCTCTATTGGAACTTCTTTATAAGTAAAGTTATATTCAACAACCCCCACATCATCGAATAGAAAAATGGTATTCGAATCATCCACATATTTCATCAATATGGATATATGAAACACCGGATGAACCAAATCCATTTCACTAGGCAACTCCAACTTATAGGCCACCTTACCAATCCTCCTCAATACCCTATAAGGACACACAAATCTTGGACTCAATTTACCATTCTTACCTAAATGAACCATACCCTTCATGGGCGAAACCTTCAAATCGACCCAATCACCAACATTAATTCATGCTCCCTTCTCCTCACATCGGTATAGGACATTTGATAACTTTGGACTATTTTTTACCTTTCCCTAATCAACCTTACCTTCTCCATAGCCTCCATGACCAGATCTAGACCCAACAAAGCCATTTCGCCCACTTTAAACCACCCAACTGGTGAGCTACAATGCCTACTATAGAGGGTGTCAAAAGGAGTCATACCAATGCTAGAATGATAGATATTATACACAATCTACATCAATGGAAGATGATCATCCCAGCTACCCTTAAACTCCAAAACACAAGCTCTAAGCATATCTTCAAGAGTTTGGATAGTTCTTTCGGCTTGGCTATCCATTTGAGGATCAAATGCTATACTAAGCTTTACCTTGGTCCCAAGACACCTAAGGACCTCAAAAGTGTGAAGTGAATTGAGTACAACAATCCGATAAGATAGACAAGGACACCCCACACAATCTCACCAACTCATGAATGTACAATTTAGCATACTCTTTGGCCCCATCAGTAGTCTTAACCTGTAGAAAATGAGCCAACTTTTTATCTTATCAACCATAACCTAAATAAAATAAAAACCCTTTCTAGTCTTAGGTAACTTAACCACAAAATCCATGTTAATTTCCTCCCACTTCTAAGTAAGAATCTCAATATCTTGGGTTAGGCTGCTCGACCTTTGGTGTTGGACATTTACTTGTTGGCAACTATGATAACCAAATACAAACCGAGCAGTGTATTTTTTCATACCTCCCCACCAAAACATATCCCTCAAATCTAGATACATCTTTGTAGAACCAGGGTGGATAGAATAGGAAGAATTATAAGCCTCTTCAAGAATCTTCTTTCTCAAATCCCAACCACAAGGTACACATAAACTACCTGGGTATCTAAGGGCACCATCTCCCCCATGGAAGAAAACCTCCACCTTTCCCTCATTCACCAAGGCCTTCAATTCTAATAAGGAGGGATCAAGATCTTGCTTTGCTTTTACGTCATCAACAAAGAATGATTTTGAACCATCAATAACCATAAGGCTACCATTGTCAACCTATTCCAACCTAACCCCAAATCTAGCCAATTGATGGAAATCCTTACCCACCTCTTTGCCCCCACCATCAACATGAGCTATGCTACCATAGACACCATACTCAAAGCGTCTGCCATAACATCAGCCTTACTGGGATTATAATGCACACTCATATCATAATCCTTAAGAATCCCTAACCACCTTCGTTGTCTCAAGTTAAGATCTTTTTGAGAGAAGACATATTAGAGACTCTTATGATCGGTGGACACATCAACATGCCCCCCATACAAATAATGATGCCAAAATTTTAAAGTAAAAACCACAGTGGCCAATTCAAGAACATAAATAGGATAATTCTTTTCATGCACTTTGAGTTGTCTAGAAACATAGACTATTACCTTACCATTTTGCATCAATACACAACACAAACGAATCTACGAGGCATCACAATACATAACAAACCCCTCCAATCCTTCAAGTAGAGACAAGATAGGAGTGGACACAAGCTTATCTTTCAAGTTTTGGAAAATTTTTTCACACTCATTGGTCCATATAAACTTAGCCTTCTTTTGAGTCAACTTAGTCATGGAAGAGGCAATAGAAGAGAACCCATTCATAAACCTCTGATAGCAGCCTGCTAAGCCCAAAAAGCTTCTAATGTCCAATGGGGTCAATGGTCTAGGCCAATTTTTAGTCACATTTGTCTTTTTAGGATCCACCTTAATACCATCTCCCAATACAACATGACCAAGAAAGGCAACCTCTTTCAACCAAAAGTACACTTCTCATATTTGGCATACAACTTTACTTCTCTCAATTTTTGCAATACTACCCACATATGACTTACATGCTCCTCCTCACTATGAGAGTAGATCAAAATATCATCAATGAAGACCACTACAAACCAATCAAGGTATGGTTTAAAGACCCTATTCATAAGATCCATGAAGATAGCCGATTCATTAGTCAACCCAAAAGACATAACCATAAATTCATAATGCCCAACCTAGTCCGAAAAGCCATCTTGGGAATATCACACTCCATCACCTTCACTTTACAGTAACCGGACCAAAGATCATTCTTAGAGAAGTGACTTGCCCCTTGAAGTTGGTCAAACAAATAATAAATACTTGGGAGAGGGTACTTATTCTAGATTGTAACCCTATTAAGTTGTCGGTAGTCAATGCACATTCTAAGGAACCCATCTTTCTTTTTCACAAACAGCACTAGTGCACCCCAAAGTGATCAGGTACCCTTCTCTAATAAGTCCTTGAATTTCTCCTTCAACTCTTTTAACTCCACTAGGGCCATACGGTAAGGGGAATAGAAGTGGGTTAGGTATTAGGAAGGAGATCTATGCCAAAATCTATTTTTTTTGGGAGGAACACCGAGAAGGTCATTTGGGAAGACATCAAGAAACTCACTAACCATCGGATCAGAATTGACTCTATAGGAAGGGCTTTAAACTCAATATCCCTAACCCTTACAACATGATAGGGACACCCCTCAGAGATTAATGTTCTTTTTTACTGCAAAAGATAAACCTACTCTTAACCACCACATCATGACTCTTCCACACTCTAGGACGGGTTCATTTGGGAATTAAAACTTGACCCTATGGGTTCTACAATCAATAGAGGCATAATATGCATGCAACCAATCCATCCAAGTATAACATCAAAATCCACCATATCAAAGTCAACAAGATCACAAGGCAATAATTTACCATAAAATGCAAATGGGATAATTTCTACAAACCTTTCTAGAAATAATAGATGCACCAATGGGAGTAGACACATCATAAAACTCACACAATAACTCGGGCTCAACATGAAACTTTTTGGCAACAAAAAGAGTAACAAAGGAAAGAGTGGCTCCCCGGTCTATCAATTCATACACATCAAAATCAAAGACTTTTAACATACCAGTGATGACATCGAACACCATATCAACACCTTGTCTCCTTTGAAGTGATAGAACCAATGTGCCTTGGGGAACTGCCTTGCTTACCTCTTATCCCCAAAGGAACCATATTAGCATTGTGGCCTTAAGAATGAACATCCTTAACCATGTTGCAATTTCGTGGACAATAAATCATCTAGTGGCCTAAAACCCCCCCACAAAAAAAACATTGGTATCCCTCAAGTATGGGCCACCATGACCCCTACCATACTTTGGACACCTGAGTATAGGCATCACACAACCACCTTCTTTGGGCCTTGGGTAGTCATTGGAAAATCTGCCACTAGAAGTATGAGAAGACCCTTGGCCTTGGTGAAATAGGCGACCCTTGTGACTATGGAACTTTCCATCGAAATAGGCCCTCTTGGCCTTGTGACCCCTTCTCTTCCTTTATTTCTCTCCCTCCAATTATTCTGCATAAGTCATCAAGTGAGACAAATCCATTTCATTAGTCAACATGGCGGTATGACATTCTTCTCTCACCAAATCAGATACATCCATTACAAACTTATTCATTCTAGACATCGAGTTGGCAACCAAGTGTGGAGCATATTTTGAGAGTTGGTTGAACTTGAGGTTCTACTCCCTCACACTCATAGACCATTGTTTCTAATTCATGAACTCTATTATTTTGGCCTCTTTAAGCTCAATAGGGAAGAACTAGTTAATAAAAGCCGCCTTAAACTGCTTCTATAGAACCATATTGTTGTTCCCCTTCTCCTCCTTTCATGGAGTGTACCATATTTGGGCCATCTCCTTGAGTTAGTAGTCTGCCAACTCTGCCTTCTCTTTTGACCTCACACCCATGATAGCTAACACTTTGTATACCTCATCAATAAACTCTTGAGGGTCCTCATCCACCTAAGACCCATTGAACTTTGTTGGGTTCATCCTCATAAAGCCCCTCACATGAGATGCCAGAGTAGGAGCATGAGGTGCTTGGGCCCCTTGTTTGGCTTGGTTAGCCACACCTTAATCTAGAAAAGTGAGAGTATCCCGGAGCTCACCATGAGTCGATTGTTCCTCGGGGGTGCGGAACCTTCTTCCATTTGTGTTAGGCATGATCTAGCATAGCAAATAATAATCTTTAGGGGGGGAAACATTATTTGAATATCTATAGCATGACATAGAGTAAGAAGAAGGGAAACATTTCCTAGAATATCTCAAAGCCTCCTACTCATTGTTGTGGTGCACAACACAACTGTGAATAATACTCTAATCAATGTAGTGTCTTGATGCCGAGGACCATTAAAAACCTAGCTCTGGTACCTTATTTGTCACAACCCAAGCTTAGGGCCTAAATGTGGCATGTTAAATAAGAAACCTGAAAGGACTCCAATCAAGTCTCTTAACATATCATTACATATCCTTGGTCCTGAAAGCAATTAAATAAAAATAAGGAGTAGAAATAAGGGGACATGGGGCTAAGGGACTTCATTCATATCATAAAACATCATAGAGTCAAGAGCGTTAAGGCTCATAGCATCATTACATAACTTGTCCAACAACACCTCCAAACATAATACTTAGTTCAAAATGAAGATATTTTTATTTTATCTAGAAATCAATTGATATTGATACAATTTGCTTCCTTAACTCAATTAGTAGGACCCCTAGAGTCCACTCCTTCCCAACACTACGAGTGGGAAAAAGTAAAGACAAGCAATCAGGCTCACCCTCATTGTCATAGTAGCCAACACAAAAGGAGTAAATACACAACATATTGAAGAGAAGTATGTCCACGAATTTAAGGACTCACTAAATTGATTTGAGAGAATCTGTACTAGTCACATGGAGGAGGAGGATTAAATGAGGCTTCGGTTCTTACATGGTAATATCATATAGGCATAGAGTATGCATTAGTACGTTTGAATATACAAAGTATGTTGGGTGGAATATAACAATAGATAGGGAACATAGTCAAAATGCATAATTAGGCAATAGATGAATATATAGCAATATGGCATGCATGAATGATACTTAAGGTAAAAATGCTTATACATAAATCATATTACATATGTAGGAATAGACTATCATCATAGACCAAGTAACTTAGTACTTGGAATGGAAGGTAGACCACCCCTTAGAAGAGATTGAGGTACCCACACCTCAATTGGTTGATGGAATGACCACCCTCTATCGGAAGTGATTAAGGTACCAACCCCTCAATTAGTTGATGGCTTTCCACTCCCATCTAAGGTGATTGAGGTACCAACCCCTCAGTTGGTTGATGGTTTACCAACCCCATCCTAGACGATTGAGGTACCAACCCCTTAATTGGTTGATGGCTTCCCACCCCCATCCTAGGTGATTGAGGTACCAACTCCTCCATTGGTTGATGGCTTACCACCCCCATCCAAAGCATCACCCCTTAATTGGATAAGGTCAACTTACAAGACAATAGATATTTCTCATGAAATCAACACATGTGTACCATTCTTTCATCATCATAAAGTCTCTTAACTCATATACGATGCATTAGGCCTTCAATAACTTAAGAAACATAATCCAGACATTTTAGCAAACACTTAGAGGGTGTGCAATGATAGTGTAAAACCATGCAATTCAAGAGTGAAATCATGCAAGTAAATTCAATGTAAAACCACCCACAAATACTTGGTTATACCCTCATGCAATATATATCAAAACCCTTCATCAAATCTCAATATAGATCTAAGATTCTAAGCTCAAAACATGCATAAATAGTCACACTTTTACAAAACCGCAACATAGTTTATAGTCAAATTTATAGTAAGTAAGACCCATAAGTAAATCAACTTAGAAACATGAGATTCATGTAAAATGTTATCTTGGGCACCATGGGTGAAGGAACCCAATGGTTGAAACCTACATACCTTGACAATGGAGAATCCTTGATGAAGATTAAAAATGGAGACTTGAAGCTTGAGTGAAATCCTTAAGACCCGGAATGGGTTTTGGCACTTGAATTTGGTAAAATATTTGTCCAAGTGTTTAGGAGAGTATTGAGAAATATCTTGTACGATATAAAGGTGAAATATGGTTAAGTATAGGTATTTTAATGCATGAGGAAGGCTTAGGCCCAAAACCCAAAAGCCTTGGACCGAACAAGAAAACTGACAACAAAATAATGTAGGTTCGCGTATGGTCTGTGATGCAGACATAATGTGGAGATACTTTTTCACAGGTCTGTGATGGCTGTGTGTTGCTCTACCAATGTGGATCAATTCTGGAAATTGAATTTTTAGGAAATTAAAATTTTGGTATGGTTTCTCTCAAATAAGGGTTAGACCTATTTCCTACTCAATTTCCCCTTGATCAAGAATATGAGTCAGATTTTTGATATCACACACCAATTTTGAGATATATAAAAATTGTGATTTTGGGCACTTCTGAGGCATATTTTCAAGCACCTTTTGGGGTCGTTGCACCAACATCATTGAAAAAGTAAAATGCTTACAATGCAATGCAAGTGGCCTCACATAAAGAAGTCCCATTGCTGACACTCACTGATGATTTCATATTTAGCTTTGGGACTGTGCAAAAATAGTCACTCTCACAAATGATATTCATGCATGATGTATAATACCATAGGCTTTCCCCTATACTCATCACTTGGATCTTCAACTAACTGGACTAGGATCACTTTAGGACTTCCTAGGCTTGCAACTTTGGCTTAGGGGCTTTAATATGATATTTTGGAAAAATAGTGACTAATGGCCCTCCTTGAAACTGTGTTTTTCCACACTTTTGGCTCACCAACTTTACTATATTCACTTTATTCTCCCTTTTTCCTCGTTCAAGTTTTTTCGGGTGCTTTCTACTTATGTTTCAACATTTGCCTTATTTTTACACTTTATTTTGCTTTTTTAGTTCAATCTAAGACATGTTTTATTTTTCTTACACCCTGTGCATGCTTTTTCTTCTTCTTCTCCTCCTTCCTAATTCATGTCCTTATTTTTGTGCTTCTCCTTTACACCGATCACCCTCAACTTAGGCTTATAGCCCATAGTGAAGTAAATAATATTTGTTCCCCGAACCAGGGTCACTTTTTGTAGCCACCCTCAACTTAGGCTTTTTACCTAGGTCAAGGTTCATAATGCTCAAGGAAAGACTAGGGCCAATCTGAAAAATTTTCACTAGACAAGGTTAGTTTAATTAGGTGTTTCAGAAAGAATTGGTACATGTAAGGTTCAAATATTTGGAACAAGAGATAAAAATTCATTTAGTTGGGCATTCTAGGCTAAAGTGGACTAATTAAAAAACAAAGTCCGTTCCTACTCCATTTAATCTACAATCTAGCTTAGAGTAATAGGGCAAGTTCTGAATTAGCACAAAATACATTAGTTTGGCAAAAACTCATGTAGCATTTCACACATTATCAATAAGAAACGCACAGAACTTGCTTTATATCTCAAATTACCCTCACTTATCGAAACAAATATTGCCAAACACCTAAACATGAATGGTTTTCATCGAACTACTAATCAAAAGTTTTTGGTGGCTACCATTTTTCAAAACAAAACATAAAGACATGTTGTATGCCATAAGTTTTAATACTATATGTTACAAATATTATCTAAACATCCTAAACATGCCGGTTCAATAGAAATTAAATATCCACGAGGAAAATGAACATAGGCAAGAAAACCTCGAGATCAAATTTGGGGTATTTATGGACCATAAGCTACTTAGACTTCACTAAGGCCCATAACTACCCACAACCCATTGAAAAAGATGTGCATTGTCCCAAATGCACAAAATTAATAAACAATAGAATGTAAGGGGTCAAAAACATACCTCGGCACTTAAGTGTCAGTCTGTGGCTGAGTCTGGCCGCCCTCTCCATGTTGGGTAGTCTCCTTAGCTGTAGTACTTTTTTGGGAGGGGCCAATACCACTTTCCCTATCATGCTCACGAGCTACCCTCATCTCCTCCTCTTGCCTCGATGTTCTCAAGGCCAACTCAAGATCCTCCTCCTCCTTCTCTAAAACTTTTTGTACGTATATTTCTCTCCCCTCAGAGGCTCAATGTTGGCATCCACTATAGAAACACGCTTTTAAATAGTAGAAATAATGAATCCCCAGCTCCGCTCTTCTGAATTTAGAATAGCCTATCATACCGATGGCCTGATCTACTAAATAAGTTGAGAAACTTAGTATTCAGCGCATAATAACCGCTATGTCATGGCCTGGAATTTCATGACCCAAGCCTAGGGCCTAGACGTGACATGGTGCAAGGGCAAACCAAAGGGACCTTAAGCAAGCCTTTAGAACATCATTACACATCCTTGGTTGCAAAAGCAATAAAACAAGCATCAATAGATAATAAATTGGGATAACGGGGCTAAAGGAACACTTTCATATCTTATACATCAAGAATAATAGATTCAAGGCTCATAGCATAGACATATAACATATCCAACAACACTTCTACTACATAGATAAGACCGGAGGCCATGACAAGCAATTGGGTTCACCCTCATAGTCAATACATAACCCAAACAAAGATAGTATTAGTATATATTAAGAGATCATAAGCAACGTACCCTGACTAAAGGACTCACCAACAAGCTTGAGAGACAATCGTACTAGCCACGTGGATGGGGAGGATGATAAAGTGGTGCTCTGGTTCCTACATAGTGACATCATGTATGCATAGAGTATGCGTTAGTATATTTGAATATATTAAGTATGTAGGATACAATGTAGCAATGATAGACATCGTAGGAAAAATGTATAATGAAACTCAATAGATAGCATTATAGCAAGGTGGCATGTATGAATGATGCTTGAAGTAAAAATCTAGCTTGTATAGAACTTAACACATGTGTAAGTGTTAGAACGCGTAACTTAACTCAAACCCCGAAAGACCTTAATTGGTTTGATTTAATAAAGTTTGGGACCGAATGCAAAATTTCTTCTAAGTTTGGTCCTTAAGCATAATTTGAGGTGGGGTCAAGTGTATATGTACTCTCTTGATTGGTCTAAGTGGTATACTTGTTGTCTATATATACAAGCATGTACCTTGTACAAGATCAACAAGTTCCATACTTAGCAAATTTTGAAGAAAAAATATTGTGCAAGCTGTAGACCCTCTCATGTTGCTACAGTAGATTTCAAAAAAAAAAAATTCAATTTTTCATCTTTTTGATTATTTGACGCTTCAAGCTCGATATATTGAATCCCCTAAGTAGCGTGGAGGCGTTAGTTGGTCAAGAAAACGCATAGTTTAGCAGCTTCGAAGGATTTGGGTGTAGTGAAAGATTGAAAGGTACGTTAATTTTTATCTTTGTTATATTAATTAAAGGTTCTGAAGGTGTTAGGAATGTGTTAAAATGAAGGTAAAATGCGAAAATAGGATTGGTTGTTAATGAAATTACGAATTTTGAATTTGTGGTCGAATTGGGAACAAATTTGCATATGGCTATATATTGAATTGTTGTCATGTAATTGTATTTATTTGTCATGAAAATAGTCTTTATGGGGTGAAGGAAGTGTTAGAAAACTATTCAAATGGTTACATGAACGTTACCTTGCATTGGAGTGCCATCGAAGGTATAATATTATGTTTTAGCGTTGGGGGTTTGCATTGGGCGTTGGGGTGATGTATTATGGTTTGTGGAGTATATCGGAAGGTTTGAATATTCTAGATATAAGTTTGAATCATTTCTACCCTGTTTTACTATTTACATCGCATTAGCGTTTTGTGGCATTTTGATGTTATGGTGGTATTGGAAAAGATTTATTGATGTTATGGGTTGTTGTTGTTGTTGATTGATTATTTGAGCCAAGTTGAATTCTCAGCGTGGTGTATTTTTAATGGAAATGCTGCCAAAATTTTAATAACATTTAGAACTAAAAAGTTAGGAACTAAGGTACGATATAGATATTAATTGTTGGCGTTATTGGAATTGTGTAGACATTGAATGTCCGGAAGTCTAAGTTTGGAGTGACCTTATGTTGGAGCTACTTGGCAAGTGAAATTGAGGTATGTAAAGATTTTCTACCCTTTGGCATGAATTAGTAAGCTCATACAACGTTGTACATTTGAAAAGTCCCTTTCCTTTACAATTTGGGACTGAAAGTAATCTATGTTCATTTTTGACCAATCTTACGATAAATTTACATCATCTTAAATTTTTGAGTTTTGAATCCATGAATAGCATATGTTTGATCGAAATTAGAGAGTTGGAAAGCCATAAGTTCAATTTGTTCCAAAATTACCTCTAAATATGAATTTGAGCAATTTTGGCAAAATCTCAAAAAGAAAAAAATACTTGATTTCAAAAGTAAACATTTTGCATATTGCTAAGTGTTTGAAATTAGTTTTCATGCATATGACTCTCACGACTCTGTTCGTGACCTTTTGGCCTCGTTCACCGGTTCTTGGGCCAGTTGATATCATGTAACTATATGTATGTATATATATACCCATGAGTCGACTTTGCTTAGCTTGGAGACATAAGGAGTTGGGCTTGGGATGACATCATGACGTGTGAGTCCTAGGCCGAGTTCGCCCCGGCTCATGAGAGTGCATGGCACTATTGCCTCGGCTCAATAAATGGGCATGATGACATTTATGTATTACGATACATGAAAGTTTGGCACCGTCACCCTGGTTCACCTATCCTATGATGTGAGTGCTTGGTCGCTGTTTGCCTCGGCTCACCTATGTTATAGTTGGGATTTGTGTTGGAGATTTTAGAGATTTGAAAGTTCTGGTGTTATGCTATAGTATGGCATGAGTTTGGAGGTCGCCATCATTCCCGTCTGATGTGTATTATTTTGACGTTTGAATAAATAAATATTTTGATGTTTACATATAGGTTTGACTTCTATATTTTCTTATTCAGATTATTACTCTCACGTGCATTTTGGACTTTTCGCTTTACATACTTGGTACGCATTTCATACTGACCCCCTACCTTCGGGGGCTGCGTTCATGCCCCAGGTACAGACGAACAGGTTAGAGGGCCATCTTCTTAGGATCCTCCCTTACCGTTGAAGTGCTCCCTTGCCTCAAGAGTAGTCTATTGGTATATACATGCTTTCTACTTTTTGTGCTTTGCATTTGTATATATTCGAGGGTATGACGGGGTCGTATCCCGTCTTATGATCCAATTTGTGTGTCTAGAGGTCTGTGGATACATGTGGGTGTGGGAACTGTATTGGTGTGACATCGTTTGTATGATATGTTTGTTGGGCGGTTCTGCCACAGCGATGACCATGTCGGCCCGCATATATATATATATATATTTATATAGTGATGTTTGTTATTGCTGGGTTCGCTATTTGCAGTTGAGGCTAGTCAGTAAAACAAAGGAAACTCTATCGAAATTTTAAGAAATTCTTTAGTTATTGTGAATCAAAATCCAATTTAATGTATGTATGGGTGACCAACCTGCACTAATCATGGCCCCTGGGTTGGGTCGTGACAGAAGTGGTATCAGAGCAGTTAGTCCTCGGAGTGTCCACAGACCGTGTCTAGTAGAGTCCTATTTATTAATGTGTCGTGCACCACATCTATAGACAGGAGGCTACAGGACATTAGGATTTTACTTTTCCTTCTGATCTTAGATTGTGCGTTAGAGCGATGTTGATAGGGTGATTTTTCCCCGTTGACAGAACTGATTTGTATTTCAGATATGCTGTCGAGAAAGCAACCAGCTGGCCGCAAAGGGAGTCCTACAACAGTAGATGGGGCCCGACGCAGTCGGGGAGCTACCCGAGCTTGTGACCAGCCAGAGCCAGTGACTGTACTCCCGATAGCGGGTTCGGTTACCCCACCAACACCATAGGGCCAAGCATTAAAACCTCTGACTCCCTAGCCAGGCGCAAAAATCGGGGAGCTATGGGAGGCAGTGCAGTTATTGACTCAGATTATGGCCCGCCAGGCCCATAGACAAGAAGCGAGGAGTAGTCAGGCAGCCAGTCGAGATAGTTCCCGAGCCCATGATTTCTTGGTTTGTGGACCACCAGAGTTCTTTGTGTCTAAACCTTTGGAAGATCCTCAGGAGTTCGTGAGATAGATGCAGCGTACATTAAGGGTGATTGGGGCTTCTGAAGTAGAATCTATAGAGTTGGCCTCCTATCGGTTGCATGATATTGCAGCGAACTGGTATGAATTATGGCTGCTATCTCGAGGTGCAAATGCCTAACCTGCAGTTTAGGGGAGATTTTACTGAAGATTTCTCAGCTCACTTTTTACCTCCTAAGATTAGACGCTCTAGTGATGATAGATTTTTGATGTTCCAGCAGCGGGGTCGGTCGGTTCGGGAGTATAGTTTGGAATTTGATTCTTTGGCTCGATATGCACCGGCACATGTTTCTAGCATAACAGATCACATGCATCGTTATATTGTTGGGCTGGATATGTATTATGTGGATAGTTGCCTAGTATTGGCTGCCCAACTTGGGATGGATATTGCTTGTATTCAGGCTCATACACAGGGGATGGAGGATCATCGTCGTGGGCGCCAGGCAGACAGGACAGATGATAGAGCGCCGCCAAAGAGGTCTAGGTCATCTGATTCAGTAGCAGATTTTTGGGGCAGGTAGTTTTGACACAGTTGAGTGGGCCTCCTCATTGACCGATATAAAGCACACCTCTGCAAACCTCCGGTAGGAGACCATCTATCTCCAGTCAGCTAGGGGCATGGCCAGGTTCCGGCCGCCAGTAGGGTTTTACTATGCCCCGGTATTCGCTGTGTAGGAAATGTCACCCTGGAGAGTGCTACCGTTCTACAGGTGCCTGCTTTCTTTGTGGTCATCAGGGTCACCAAGTGCATAATTGTCATAACAGAACTGGTGCAGAAGGATCCTCCCACACTTTTGGAGCAGGCGGGGCTTCTTCTTTAATTTAGTGGCTATGAATCTCGCGGGATGAGGTACTCCAGCAGTGGTAGGTCGTGGCAGAGGTTGTAGTGGAGCTTCAGGTTCTAGCGGTCCTGTTAATCGTATTTATGCCCTATCTAGCCGATAGGATCAGGAGGCATCGCCTAATGTGATTATAGGTATATTATTTGTTTTTTCTTAGGCTATGTAATCATTGATTGATCCTGGCTCCACCTTGTCATATATTTCTCCGTTGGTCGCATGCACACTTAATACAGGGTCTGAATTGATAGAGCCTTGTGAGGTTATGACACCGATAGGAGAATCTATTATAGTTAGTAGGGTTTATAGAAATTGTCCGGTATCTGTTCTCGACCGTCGTACTTTGGCTGATTTGGTAGAGTTAGACATGATGGATTTTGATGTAATTATGGCATGGATTGGCTGGCTTCTTACTATGCTAAGGTTAACTGTCAAAGGAAGATACTTCAATTTAAATTTCCAGGAGAACCAGTTCTAGAATGGTCGAGTAATATTGTAACACCGAGGGGTAAGTTTATTTCATACCTTAAGGCTAGCAAGATGATCACAAAGGGGTGTATTCATCACCTGGTATGGGCGCACGATATGAATGCCGAGCCTCCGACTCTCCAGTCCATTCCCATAGTTAATGAATTCCTAGACGTATTTCCGGATGAACTTCCGAGTCTTCCTCCAGAGC
Organism: Solanum sejunctum; assembly: GCA_025642045.1. Taxonomy (NCBI): domain Eukaryota; kingdom Viridiplantae; phylum Streptophyta; class Magnoliopsida; order Solanales; family Solanaceae; genus Solanum; species Solanum sejunctum. The sequence goes on from JAOTQJ010000083.1 coordinate 11,216,573, forward strand.
GAGAGGTAGAGTTTGCTATAGATTTATTGCCCGACGCTCAGCCTATCTTGATCCCTCCATATAGAATGGCACTAGCCGAGTTAAAAGAATAAAAGGACCAGTTTAAGGATTTGTTAGAGAAAGGCTTTATTTAGCCTAGCACCTCTCCCTCGGGAGCTTTGGTATTATTCGTAAGGAAGAAGGATGGGTCGATGCGGATGTGTATTGACTATCATCAGCTGAACAAGGTAACTGTTAAGAATAAATACCCCTTCCCTAGGATTGATGATCTGTTTGACCAGTTGCAGGGAGCTAGGTGTTTTTCAAAATAGACTTACGGCCAAGATATCACCAGGTTCGAGTGCGGGAAGAAGATATTCCCAAAACAGCATTTAGAACTCGCTACGGGCACTATGAATTCAGAGTTATGTCCTTTGGCCTAACAAATGCTCCAGCGGTGTTTATGGATCTTATGAATCGAGTGTTTAAACCATTCATGTATGTGTTCGTAATCGTTTTTATTGATGAAATCCTAGTTTACTCTCGATCCTAGGAGTGCCATGCGGACCACCTGAGAATTGTCCTTGGCGCTCTTCGTCATCAAAATTTGTATGGAAAATTTTCAAAATGCGAGTTTTGCTTATCTTTGGCAGCGTTCTTGGGCCATGTTATAGGAGCTGATGGCGTTCGAGTAGATTCTCAGAAAATTAAGGTTGCGAAGAATTTGCCTAGGCCTACAACGCCGACGGAGGTGTGTAGTTTTCTTGGGCTAGCTGGGTATTACAGTAGATTTGTAGAGAACTTTGCTTCCATTGCAGCACTTTTGACAAAGCTGACACAAAAAGGGGCGAACTTTGCTTCCTGACAGCTTAAGAATCACGAGCAGAATTATCCTACCCATGATTTGGAATTAGCTGCGGTGATCCACGCTTTAAAAATTTGGAGGCATTATTTATATGGTGTTTACATCGAATTTTTTACTAATCACAAGAGTCTACAGTACATATTTAAGCAGAAGGAGTTGAACTTACGACAGTGGCGGTGGTTAGAATTACTGAAGGACTATGATATTGATATTTTCTACCATCCGGGGAAAGCCAACGTCATAGCGGATGGGCTTAGTCACAAGTCCATGGGCAGTTTAGCTGATTCACCCTTAGAGAAAAAAGAGGTAATTCAGGAGATCCAACTATTAGCTAGTCTGGGAGTTTGAGTGGCTGATTCGGGTAACACAAGAGTCACTATCCGAGGCATAGCCGAATCTTCTATAGTTGCCAAGATTAAGCGAAGGCAATATGAAAATCCTAGCCTAGTTCAATACAGGGATACAACCGGAGAGTAAGAGCATACCTCATTCGAGCTTTCTCCTGATGAGATCTTATTGTTCAAAGGAATGTTATGTGTACCAAATGTTGCAGGGTTACGATAGCAGGATATGGGCAAAGCACACCATGCCCATTATTTTATTCACCCTGGGTCGACAAAGATGTATCATGACCTCAGGCGCTTGTATTGGTGGGATGGCATGAAAATTGATATAGCAGAGTTTGTTGCTCAATGCTCGAACTGCCAACAAATGAAGGTAGAACACCAGAAGGCTGGAGGGTTGCTGCAGGAAATAGAGATTCCGATGTGGAAGTGGGAGATTATTAATATGGACTTTATTACAGGCTTGCCTCGCACTCCATGAAGGTATGACTCTATTTGGGTTATTGTTGACAGATTGACAAAATTAGCTCATTTTCTTCCAGTTCGAATTACCTACTCGGCAGAAGACTATGCCAGATTATATATTAAGGAGATTGTACATCTTCATGGTGTTCCTATGTCTATTATCTCTGATAGAGATGCCCAGTTCATAGCAAATTTCTGGCGATCATTTCAGGCGAGTTTGGGACGCAGGTAAGTCTCAATACGGCTTTGCACCCCTAGTCCGATGGTCAAGCTAAGCGTACTATTCAAATGGTAGAAGATATGTTATGGGCCTACGTAATGGATTTCCATTGTAGCTGGGATGAACACTTACTATTGATCGAATTTGCATATAATAACAGTTACAATTCTAGCATTCAAATGGCACCGTACGAGGCATGACATGGTAGGAAGTGTCGATCGCCAATCGGATAGTTCGAACTTGGTGAAGTAGAGTTTATTAGATCGGATGTAATACAACAAGCGATGGATAAGGTGAAATTAATCCGAGAGCGGTTATTAGCAGCTTAGAGCATCAGAAGTCTTATGCCAATAGTCGCCGTCGCCCATTAGAGTTCTAGGTTGGAGACTGTGTATTCCTGAAAATATCACCCATGAAAGGCATGATGAGATTCGGTAAGAAAGGAAAGCTGAGCCCAAGGTAATTGGTCCGTACCAGATCATTCGTAGGATAGGCAAGGTTGACTACGAGCTCGAACTGCCAACAGATTTGAGTGTAGTTCACTCGGTGTTCCATGTTTCCATGCTTCGTATATGCATTGGTTACCCTTCTAGAATTTTTCCTATGGAGGATATACTAGTTACAGAGGAATTGACTTTTGAGGAACCAGTTGCTATATTAGATCGGCAAGTCAGGAGACTTTGCAACAAGGATGTGGCCTCAGTCAAAGTGTTATGGCGAAATAATAATAGGGTGGAGTTGACTTGGGAAGCGGAGGAGCAAATGAAGAGATAGTATCCTCACTTATTTCCTGCAGCTTCAGGTAATTTATTCTCCTCATCAAGCATGATATATGCTAACTAAGTTATTTCTTGACAAGATGTGGTAGTATAGATAAAACTTGCATGGTTAGTATAACATTCGAGGATGAATGTTCTTAACGGGGGAGGATGTTAGAACCCGTAACT
>JAOTQJ010000083.1:11226901-11239491 GCA_025642045.1 Solanum sejunctum
GGGGGGATTAGCTAGGATTCATATATGTTGTCTAGTGTCTACAGTTATGAACTCAAACACTGTAGAGCAAAGAGAAACTAATCAAATATTTGATTTGTTTCCAAAAGTGAAATCTGGCATTGTAATCTCAATTTGCTGGTTGTGAGCATGGGGAGGTCGGACAGATGTGGAGGCATGTCCCTCCTGATAATCTTTATTGTCAGTAGATATTTCATTAGCCCACCCTTCATTTTCGACGTTGGATGTCCGAGGAGATGCTTGAACACTGTCCTCATTGTATTGTGGGTAACCGCGTAATAAGTGAACCGGTGAAGTACCATGCAAAGGTGTGGTCGGTCTGCTGGAGACAGGGGTGGTGTTTCCCGATAGCCGCCCATGTTTCACTCGCTTTTTTGCCATATGGTGCCAGCTTCTAAGAGCTGTTGCCACATTATCACCAAAGATGATAGGCTTCATTGATGAACCCATCTACAAATTTCTCTATATCAGTATTATTCATGCTTAATTATAAGATTTTCAACAAGTAAAAATTACAGAGTACCTACCTGGGTGACTAAGGCATAGAGAGGAAGAGTCACATAGCTGCAATGGACCTGTATGATCACCCTGGAACAAGATCAACTAAAACAATCAATACGAAAATATGCATCAACTGTAAAATGAAATATTTGTCGTTTTCCGAGAATTTGATTGACCAACATATCATGTTTTATGTGGGGAATTAAATGATTATCCTTCCTGAACCCTCTATTAAGGAAGAATATAATATAAACTGTGTTTTTGCAAATGGAACTCACCCCATGGTTAGCCTTATGGCTAGGTCTGCAGCATTCTTGTGAAAGCAAGACGGAAAACCAAATTTCCACTGAAAAGTTAAAAGGAAAATAAAATTAAAAACTGTTGAAAAGAAAAATGAAAAATAGAAATCCAACTCCTTACCCAACTCCAAACAAAGAAAGCAACTTGAAACGCATTCTGAAAAATATATAAAAAATTATTATGAAATCCCTAGCTAAGAGATATAATAAATGTACGAGAGTGGATAAAAATTTACCTGAAAGAGCACAAAATTTATCAAGAAAAGCACAAGGCCAGGGCGATTAAACCAAAAAAGATGGTCACCAGTCTCCACCACTGGCACACCTTTCACTATGTCTCCCCTTTCTGAAATCCTTACCCCCATTTCTGTTATGATCATTTGAAGTTTTGTGCCAACCAGCAATATTATCTGCATTTTTCACAATTAATTTATACTTTCGTCAATCATGAATATTACTCCTATTAATGAATGGACTTACTATGAGTGGGATAAATGGCACCCAAAGGTACGAGTATAGTCCTGTCCAAAAAGAGGAACAACTTTCAATTAATTTTCACACATACTTGTTTTTCAATTACAAGCATCTTACGTACCATCGGTAGTCGTTAGAAAATATAGTACCGTGAAGAGCCATAATGCTGGACTGCAACATAAATAATGTACGTTATAATCATAAAATTAATTAAAAAAGATTCTGAAAAAAAGATGTAAACCTTATCCCCACAACAACTTTGAAGTCTTTGTCAACTGCTCTGTTAATGTATATTTGAAAATCAAAATTCTTTTGATTCTCTGGAGTTAAATGTGCCTGTGGTTAGATTAACCAGGAAAATATTAGAGGTTAATTTAACAGTAAACGTAATACAATTGTATATACAAAGTAGGAGTTGGGGTGGTACTTTTTCGAAAGGGAGAAGAAGGCATGTAATTATAGTATCATTGGGATACTGGATAACTTAATTTTTTATTGGAGATTGACTTACCATCATGAACCCATGTCTAAGGGTTAAATAGTCAACCTTTGCTACTGATGAGAAGAATTGCCTGTAGAAACAAACCTGTAAATATGATCAGAAAAATATGAGTTCAATGAAACCTTAGTTTCAAAGCTATACTATTGAGAGCGTGAGTTTTATAACTAAATTATCACTTATTAATTTATAAAACTCATCTTAATAATATGTGTAAACACATTTTTTTTTTCAAAAAAATCTTGTCACGTGAATTATTACATTAAAAAAATATTCCACCTTCACAATAAATAAATAAAATATTAATATTAATTAAAAATTAAAAATTAACATATTACTATCCTCCCAAAAAATTAAATAAAAATAAAATCTAAAATATTTTGTCACTCAAACTCCACCACCTCCTTCCCTAACTGCTCCACCCGCACCCCCTCCCAGTAATTCCCATCCTTTTATTTTTTAATTTTTTATAATTTTTTAAAAAAATTCAAACTTCATCTCTTTCCTCTTCCTTCTTAAAAAATTAATATTATTTTTATTTTTTAAAAAAGAAAAAGTTAGTCCACCCAATATAACCCTCCGTTCTTAATTTATTTTATTTTTTTTACATTTTTGTTAAGAAAATTTTTCAAAAAATATCTATATATATTTTTAGCAATTTTTTTACTGGCAACAGAATACAACAAAAATAAAAATATTATTTTCAAAAGGAACTGTAGCAAAAATACTTCTCTCTCTCTTTCTTTTCATATTGTAGCAAAAAGTGTGTGTATATATACACACACGTACATACACGCATATATACATTGTATTTATGTATAACACAAAACATGAAAGTGGAGGATTACATTCGCAGGTAAAATTATTTAAAAAGAATATTTAAATTATTATTTAAGGGGGGTGAGGAAAATGAAATGGGAATTTCTTTAAAAACTTTTATAAAGAATTTTTAAAAAAAAAGAAAATTAAAAATTTGGGGGTGGAAGTGGGGGGATATGTGATAGGAAGTAGTTGAGTAAGCTAATATTTATAATTTATTTTATACTCTTCCCGGGAGTTCCTTCTTTTTTTTTTTTTTTAAATTCCCTTCTTTATAGTTAAATGGTTGAATAATATTTTATATTTAATTTTAACTAATAATACTTTTCGTCCTAATTTATATGAGTTAGTTTGACTTCGCATAAAGTTTAGAAAAAAAACTTTTGAAATGTGTGATCTAAAATAAGTGATAGATTTTTGTGTGACTGTAAATTATTTTATTAAGGTTCAAATAAATATTTTAAATTTGAATTGTTACTAAATAAAAAAATATGTCATTCTTTTTTAGATTAACAGAAAAGTAAAGTGAGTCATATAAAGTACACTGAGGGAGCAATAATTTATTTATTTATTGTCAAGATGGAATTTTTTATCCATATGAAATGTAATGTGCCAATTTTTTAAATAAAAAAGAGAGTGTAATACGCACATTATAATGATCATGTAATAAAAGAAAGATATATGTTTTTCAAATTAATAATTGATAGTTTAAGTATGAAATCCTCATTTTCAATAATTTAAATATAAAATTCAAAAAAAAAAGAATAATTTAAATGCATTTTTGACACTTATCTATAAATAATAAATATTTATTAAAAACTTGATAAAATAATTTAATTATTAAGAATTCAGAGAGAGTGCGAGAGGTGGACTCACTATCCAAAGCAACAGCGGTGACTTGCTCCAGAAATGCAAATGCCTACGTCCAAAGGAGGTCTCCCTTGCAAATCTGAATCTCTCAGGATCTGCAATCATTTAGTACTGATCATACTCATAATCATAATCATAAGCATAATAATAATAATAGTTTTTTAATTTTATTTGATATAATATTTATAAAAATACAAAAAAAACACTATAATTTCAAATTAAAAATATGTAAATTGTAGCAAAATATCTTTTAATCTTATAATTTTAAATATGTGATGTAAAAAATTACAATTGAAAAATAGTAAAAGGGCATCATATATCCCTCAACTTTGCAATTTAGAGCTAATAGACTCCTCGTTATAAAAGTGATTTATATGTACAATTACTATTATACAAATGATCCTGATATTCTTTTGGTCTAACGGAAGTAAAAAATTAATTTATAAATAATAAAATTAAATTTATTATTTTAATGTATTGAGACTTAAAGTGTAGTTAATTATAGTTAGTTATAACTACCTAGTTGGTTAGATAATTAATGGTAGAGATCATATGTGGTAGGTTGTATTTGATAATATAGGGATAAAGTGTGTACAAGTGGATATAGGTGTAAATATACATATACAACAAGGATAGTGTAACTGCCTAATTTTGGGCATTTGTACTTTCTCAGAAAGGAAGCTTCTTCTTTCCCAAATCTCTTTCAACTCTCACTTTTGATTTCTTCTTCATCTATGCATCTGAGCTCAATATGGTATCAGAGCTACGAAGATTCTGCGAATTTGACTTCTAATTTCAAGTCGTCATTGACGAATTTGAAGTCACGAAGAAATTCGAGAAATTCGAACCCTAACTCACGGATCGCCATTAAAGTAGTTTGAAGAAGATGGAAGCTACAGCGACTGGGAGTGCATGTGCAGATAGAGCTTCGATTGAAACTCTAGATCAGATTTAGAAGAATCACAACCATCCTTTGTATCTACATCCATCGGATACTCCAGGAAGCATTTTAACTTCGGTGCAGCTTACGGGAATCGAAAATTAGTCACTCTGGAGTAGATCGATGATGATAACACTTTGAGCAAAGACCAAGCTAGGTTTTGTTCTTGGCACTTGCAAGAAATCTCACTACCGACCTGAACTGGAGGAACTGTGGGAAAAATGCAATGCGTTTGTGCTCGCTTGGATCATGAATACAGTATCCAAGGAGCTATTGAGTGGGATTGTATATGCTTCAGATGTAGCAATGGTTTGGGCTGATCTCAGTGAGCGATTCAATAAGGTTGATGGATCTAGAAGCTACCAACTCCATCGAGAAATATACACTCTGAATCAAGGTAATATGACTGTCTCTGGATACTTCATTAAGATGAGACTCTTATAGGATAAATTTGATGCCCTAGTTCCACTACCTGCCTGTAATTGTGATAAGTTCAGGGCCATATTGATCATATTCAGTATATGTATTTGTTTGCCTTTCTGATGGGACTAAATGAGGCTTATAGTCATGCTCGTAGCCAAATACTTATAATGAACCCCTTGCCCAATGTTAGTAGAGCATATGCTATGGTGATTGCTGATGAGAGTCAGCGTATGACTACTGGATCAAAGATAAATGGAGAAGTAAATGAGTCTATGGCTCTCTATGCTGGGAAGGGACCACAGGGCTCATACTATGCAGGAGGAAGCCATAATTTAGGACAGTTCAACAACAACAAGCAAAGGAGAAATTGGAATTTATTCTGTGACCATTGCAAAATGAATAGGCACACCAGGAATATATGTCACAAGCTTGTTGGGTATCCAGCTGATTGAAAATTTAAGAAGAAGCAGGAAGCACCAGTACAGAATAACAGACCACAGAGAAATCATGAGGCAGTGAATCATGCAGCTGTTACTAGGATGATTTGGAACTGAGAGATGACTTTGCACCTGTTAGTTCAGTGATGAAGGGGGAAGGATGTTGAACTTAGTCAAGTCATGCCTACCTTCACCCTAAAGCAGTATAGCAGAATCCTACACCTGCTGGAGAAGGAAGAGGCAAGTTCTAACACAGGAAAGGAAGTGAACAATATGACAAACATGGCAGGTATGCATAATGCATTGTCTACATGTTGTAGTAACGTACAGACCACAGTTAAGAAAAAATAAATATATTGGATAATTGATTCAGATGCTACTTGTAACATGACATATGAAATTGACAAGCTATGTCATGCATCCAATTGTTCAAACAAAATAGTTCATCTGCCCAATGATGAGACTTCACAAGTCTCACACATTGGTTGTTGCAACATAGTTACTGAAAAACTGTTGGAGAATGTGTTAGTAGTACCTGCATTTAAGCATAATTTACTGTCAGTGTCTAAATTAACAAGACAATTGAATTGCTCAGTTAATTTTTTTCCCTGAGTTTTTTGTGCTTCAGGACCTCTTCAGTGGAAAGGTGAAGAGGATTGGTAGAGAAGTTGATGGATTGTACTACTTCCCTGCTAGGATGCAATGTGAAGAAAGCTTGAAGACTCAGGTGTTGTTGACAAGAGACTTTGGTGTAGAGAAGAAGAATAAGTTGCTGTGGCATAACAGACTAGGCCATCCCTTAATGAAAGTGTTGCAACATCTATTTATAGATAAGAACTTTAGTGATAGTTCTGAGTTTAATTAATGTTTTGTATGTCTACTTGCAAAATAGATCAGATTGCCTTTTCAATTGAGTATTTCTAAGGCATCTGCTGTTTTTGATTTGCTACATATGGATGTTTGGTGACCTTATAGAGTTACTACTCATAATGATTTTAAATTCTTTCTAACCATTGTTGATGACTATTCAAGGATGTGCTGGGTATATTTGTTGAAATTGAAGAATAATGTTTTTTCTGTGTGAAAATCATTTCTAACACTAATAATAGAATCAGTTCAGTAGACAGGTTAAGAAGGTTAGATCTGATAATAGAACTGATTTTTTCAGTAATGAATGTTGTAGTTTGTTGAAGTCTCTTGGTATCATTCATGAAAGTAGTTGCCCATACACTCCATAGAAAAATGGAGTGGTTGAGAGGAAGCATAGGCACATACTTGAAGTAGCTAGAGCACTTAGGTTTCAGGGCAGTATACCTATCAGGTTTTGGGGGGAATGTATATTGACTGCTGTGTACCTAATAAACAGACTTCCCACTTCAATTTACAGGGCAAGTCTCCATATGAGATGTTCCATGGACACAAGGCAAGCATTGAACACCTAAGGATCATAGGTTACTTATGTTTTGCAACCAAGGTGATCAAACATGACAAGTTCTCACCACGGGCTGAATCATGTGTGCTACTGGGGTATTCTCAACTCAAAAGGGGTATATCTTATACAATTTGTCCCAGAGAAGGATTACTGTTAGTAGAGATGTTACTTTCAAAGAAGATGTGTTTCCCTTCAGACAGATGCCCAGCAAACAGCAGAAACTATTTCTCAATGAGTTAGTTGCAGCATTTGATGATATGTTTGTATGCCCAAAAACTGCAGAACCACTGATGAACAATGATGCAGATGATCTACCAGGAATAGAAGTCACTTATGCTGAACAGACCACTCCTCAGCTTGATAACACTACCAGTACTGCTTCATCATCAGATAGACCTGCAAAACCTATCTACAGAAGATCCACCAGAACTCATCATCCTCCTATTTGGATAAAGGATTATGTCACTCCTACAACTACAACTCATTCTCAAAGTCATTATATATCCTATGACAACATCTCACCAAGGTACAAAGCATAATTATCTTGGTTTTCTACAGAGGTTTAGCCTAAAACATTTCAGCAAGCTGTCAAGGATCCTAGATGGGTAATTGCTATGCAACAGGAAGTGCAAGCCTTGGAAGATAACAGGACTTGGGAGCTAGTTGAGTTACCTGCAGGAAAGAGGTTTCTTGGTTGTAAATGGGTCTATAAGATCAAATATTGAGCTGATGGACAAGTTGATAATTCAAAGCAAGGTTAGTGGCCAAGGGATATAGTCAAACTGAGGGGATAGATTATCAAGAGAAATTCTCTCCAGTAGTAAAGATGACCACTGTTAGATCCATTATAGCTTTGGCTGCTGCTCAACAATGGATAATCTTCCAAATGGATGTGTATAATGCCTTCTTACAGGGGGATCTACTTGAGGAGGTTTACATGGAGCTTCCTAAAGGATTCTATACTGCTGAGAGAGACAGAAATCTTGTTTCCAAGTTTATCAAGTCCTTATATGGACTAAAGCAGGCTTCCAGACAATGAAATGCAAAATTGACTGAAGCCTTAATCAGTTCAAGATACTTTCAAAGCAATCTTGACTATTCTTTGTTCACCAAGAGAAAGGGATCTGGACTGGTTGTTGTTTTAGTGTATGTTGATGATCTTTTGCTAACAGGAAATGATACAGAGCTACTTGAGGAAACCAAGCAAGTGTTACACAGTCACTTCAAAATCAAAGACTTGGGTGAACTCAAATATTTTTTGGGGATTGAATTTCTGAGGTCCAGAAGAGGTATTGTGATGAACCAGAGGAAACATGCCCTTGAGATGATTGTTGAGGCAGGATTAGGGAATGCAAAGCCTTACATGACACTTTTCGAGTACAATCAGAAACTCACTAGTGCAGAATTTGAACCTGTAGCCCTGCATGATGATGTTTCACAATACCAAAGATTGGTGGGTAAGCTTCTTTACCTTACTATTACAAGGCCAAACATAGCTTTTGTTGTTCAGTTGTTGAGCCAGTTTATGCAGCAACCTAAGGCATCACATTGGCAAGCTGCTTTGAGGATCCTTAGATACATAAAACTGGAGCCTGGGAAGGGAATAGTTATGAGTTCCAGTCAGCCACAGCCACAACTAAGGGGGTATTGTGATGCAGATTGGGCTGCTTGTCCAAATACAAGAAGATCAGTCACTGATTTTATATTGAAGTTTGGTGATTCTCCAATTTCATGAAAGTCAAAGAAACAACACACTGTATCTCGAAGCTCTACAGAGGCAAAATATAGGAGCCTTGCAGCCTTAACTGCTGAAGTTGTGTGGGTTACCAGCCTGTTCAAGGAGCTAGGTGTGCACTTGACATGTCCAGCAATCATACATTATGACAGCAAGTCAGCACTGCAGATTGCTACTAATCCAGTATTTCACGAGCGTACAAAACACATCGAGATAGATTGTCACTTCATCCGGGAGAAGATTTAGAAAGGTGTCATGAAAACCATATATGTCCACACTAAAGACCAAGAGGCTGATCTACTTACAAAGGCCTTAGGAAGGCCACAACATGAATTTTTGCTTAGCAAGCTGGGAGTATTGAATCTTTTCAATACACCCAGCTTGAGGGGGAATATTGAGACTTAAAGTGTAGTTAGTTATGTAGTTAATTATAGTTAGTTATAAATACCTAGTTGGTTAGATAATTAATGGTAGAGATCATATGTGGTAGGTTGTATTTGATAATATAGGGATAAAGTGTGTACAAGTGGATATAGGTGTAAATATACATATACAACAAGGATAGTGTAACTGCTTAATTTTGGGCATTTGTACTTTCTCAGAAAGGAAGCTTCTTCTTCCCCAAATCTCTCTCAACTCTCACTTTTGATTACTTCTTCATCTCTGCATCTGAGCTTAATATGATGTCAAATTTATTTCTCCCCTCGCTTTCTTATAAAATTATTATAGATGTCCCAATTTCTTTTATTTTTAAGATAGAAAAGATAACTTATACTATAACGGTAAAAAATATACTTTCAATTTTTTTATTTACTTTTTTTTCATATACAATTCTTTCATTTTATTTCTCATACTTTTCAAACTAAAGAATGAAAAAAATAAGAATAGGTAACTTAAATAATGATAAGCTAATATATTTACAACGAAGATATTTAAAATTCGAGTTAGTCATTGATTCTAAGAGGTTAAAGCAAATTCATGTGTAAGAAAGATTAAGGGCAGGTTCTTATGCGTTATTCACCCGTCCCCCACATATAAATCATATATATATTCTTATATGAATTTTTTTAAAAAAATTAAAATTATTTTCTTATTTCACTTTTATTAAATAAAAGCAATTTATGTGAACCACTTTTGTTATAATAAAAAAATATATGAATTATTTTTATAATAAAAAATATATCAATTGTAATTTATAAAATTAAAGGTATATCAAATCTTTAAAAAATTATGATCTTTTTTAAAATAATTGAAGAAAGAAAATATAAATCAAACAAAAGGGAAGGCAGTAATAATAACTATGAAGTGTCGGTCAAGTTGGAAAAATCAACTTAGTATTAGAAGACGGCTCAGGGGCAACTTGCAAATGATTCCCTACACACATCTTATTATTATCCAACTAGCGGCATAGCACGAGCTTAATATTTATATCAATATTTTTTTAATTTTAATTTATGTCATATATTTTATTATTAAGATTTATTTTAAAAATTATTTTTATAAATAATTTAATTTTAAAATTTTAATTACTCTTAATAAAATATTTTATAATCAATGCAAATATTTGAGATTTATTTTAAACTAAAAATTTTAAATTTTCTTTTCTTTTCAAACTCTACATATACCTAATAAAAATAATATCACATAAAATATATACATCTTATTAATTAGGTCAATAATTTACATTTCTTGTTATTACGAAGATGGACCAATAGCATCAAAGCAAAGACCAAGAAGAAAGTGAAGAATGAGTTTAAAGCATTTTGAAAAGGGACAAATTTAAAAACACCAAAGGATAATCTTATTTACAAAAACGTAAAAAGCAGGTAAAATAATAAAAAGAATATTAAAAGTAAAAGTAAATTAAAAAGTAATATTCCCTCTACTTAAAAAAGAATAACTTTCTTTTTTTAGTCTACTTTAGAAGAATAATTTTTTTCTTTTTTAATAATATTTTAATTTTAATTTTTTATATGATATATTTAAGAGTACAAGATCAAAAAATATTTTGATTTATTCAATATAACTTTAATTTATAATTATAATTTTTTTTTTATTTTTTTAAATTCAAAATTAAATTGAACTAAATCATGTTATTAACGAAGAGAATAACTGTCATGCCAAACTGGCAAGTTGATCTGTGTGGGTCATCCAAATGCAACTAGCAAAGGACATGTATAAATTTTTAGTTAGATGTCACATCAATTTTCAGGCTTGTCTTCCTATAAAATTCTTTGGTGGTGGACCTATTTTTGAATGCTAGTATTTATTGGAATAAATAAAATTCTCATCTTTCTACTCATCCAACATACAATGAATTCTCACCATGATGGAATTTCACATGTAATGGAAGCCTACCTTAGGTTTTTGGTTCTAAATATTACTACTAAAATAATGATTATGGCGATAGTTCTTTAGTTATCTTTAAACATAAAAGTAACATGATACTACTAGTATATAAGTAATTACACTATTTATATATAAAAAATATATAACCTCTGTCAACCCCCTCCCCAGCCAAACAACCCCAAAAAATTTCTGCATTTAGTAATAGTTTAATTTTATATTTTATTCTTTGATGGGATGACGTATAACTACATGAGATTCTTCATTTCTTTTAGATTACAAATTACAGGAAAAAAAAAGAGAGAATATTTTTTTGCAGTGAATTGGGACTTAAGGAATAAGCTTAAGGCATTAGAGAAATAAAAGAATAGAGAGAATTATTTTTTCTATTGAAATAGTTGCATACTAACCGTTGTAGAATTGGTATTCAATTGTTTTAGTTTCATCTTCCCAGGCCCTCCATTTTCTCATCTACAAATTATTAAGGATTAAGCAAAGAAAATATATGATATGAAAGTAAAAGTTTACGACAACAACAATAATATGACGAGTGGAATTCCACAAGTGACGTCTGGAGAGGGTAGAATATACGCAAATCTTATCATTATCTCATAGAAGTAGAGAGTTTTATTCTTGGAAAGTAAAAGTTTAGAAATGTGGATATGTACCTTTAGCCTGCCCAAAGCAAAAGTTGCTATACAATACAATACATGAGCAACTGCCAACACAAAGATGAAAATATGGAGCTGGTGTATTGCATATGAAGAAGCAAATTGGACTTTTCCCTGCATTTTTTGTTTAAATTAAACTCAAAACTTAATTCACAAAAAGGATCAATGCTTAACATCATATAAGAAATGGACGACATGGGACTCAACCAAAAGGAACCAAAGGAAGATAATGCCCTCACAATTACACCTTTACTTAAAAAAGATTTTATTTTTTATATCAGTCTTGTTATTTAACCAGCTATCATATGTTATACAATATTTTAATTTTTCATTTTATTTTTATCATGAGCAATTATTATTACTTTCTCCATCTCAATTTTCGTGGCACACTTGAAATTTCAGTAGTCAAACAATTTTCTTTTACTGAAATATGAGAATAAAGCAAATAATTTCTTTCTTATATCTTCTAAATATTTTAAATTGTTAACTATTACTTTCCTCTGTCCCATATTAATTGAAGGAAGAAGGGTCAAAATTGCCTCTAAACTATGCGGAATAGATCACTTATAGCCTCCGTTACATTTTAGGATATATATATATATATAATTTCTTTTTTCGCATGTCGACAACGGTGTAAGGCATCTGTAGTCCAAAACATAGATGACAAAGGTAATTTTGATATCAAAAATAGTCAAAGAGTATATTTGAGCTATTTCGAATAGTTCGAGGGTAATTTTGACCCTATTATTGCCACATGAATATCTACGTGGACTGCCATGTTGCAAGAATAACCATGTAAGGGAATTTTTGGTCCCCTGGAATAATGACAGGGGTATTTTTTGGACTACAACGCCTTACACCATTGCCGACATACGAAAAAAGAAATTATATATAAATATATTTCACTATTCTTTTTATAGCCCCCAAATCATAGCAGAAAAATATGTGAATGATAGATAATAATTATTATTCATGAACAAAATTTAAAAATAGCATAAAATTTTCATGTGATCTATCCATAGTATATATTTTAAAAATTTAAAATAATGTGTATATAAAATTTATTTAAATAATATATATATGTTTCTTTTTTCACCATTCTTTTTATGAATATTTATCATAGCAA
>JAOTQJ010000083.1:11243760-11272805 GCA_025642045.1 Solanum sejunctum
TTAACTTACTTCTAGTTACTCAACCCATTTCCATTCCTCCATATAGAATGGCCCCCGCAGAGTTACATGAATTAAAAGAGCAGTTAAAAGACTTATTGGAGAAGGGTTTTATAAGACCTAGTGTGTCCCTTTGGGGTATAACAGTGTTATTTGTATGCAAAAAGGATGGCACCTTGAGAATGTGTATCAACAATCAACAATTAAATAGGGTAACAATTAAGAATAAATACCCCCTCCCCAGGATTGACGATTTATTTGATTAGTTATAGGGTGCCAAATGATTTTCAAAAATTGATTTGAGATCAGATTATCACCAAGTGAGGGTGAAGCAGAAAGATATACCTAAGACTGCTTTCAAAATATGCTATGGTCAATTTGAATTTCTTGTTATGTCATTTGGGCTAACGAATGCACCAGCAGTTCTTATGGATCTGATGAACAGGATATGTAAGACATTCTTGGATTTGTTCATGATAGTATTCATAGATGACATTTTGGTATATTCAAGATAAGAAGAGGACCATGCAAATCATTTACGACAGGTGTTACTGGTTCTTCGAGATCGACAGTTGTATGCCAACTTTCCTAAATGTGAATTTTGGCTAAAATTAGTGGCATTCTATGGTCATATTGTGTCAGATAAGGGAATAAGGGTTGATTCACAAAAGATAGAGGCAGTGAATGATTGGCCAAGACCAACAATACCCACAAAAGTTCGGAGCTTCCTAGGATTCACATGTTATTACAGGAGATTTGTTGAAGGTTTTTCTTCTATTTCTGTACCTCTAACAAAGTTGACACATAAGGCGACCAAGTTCCAATGGAATGATGCATGTGAAAGGAGCTTCTAGGAGCAAAAATAAGCTAAATTCTACACCTGTGCTAGTACTTCCAGAAGGCACCGAGGGGTGTGTAGTATATTGCGATACTTCAGGAGTTATCTTAGGGTGTGTACTGACACAGCATGGTAGGGTAATTTCTTATGTATCTAAACAACTACAACCATATGAGAAAAAACTGCCTAACTCATGATCTTGAGCTAGCAACGGTTGTATTTGCTCTAAAAAAATGGCACCACTATTTATATGGGGTTCACGTTGACATATATACTGATCATAAGAGCCTACAATACATCTTTAAGCAGAAAGACCTAAATTTAGGACAGCAGAGGTGGCTAGAGCTAATAAAGGATTATGACGTTGATATACTTTACCATCCGGGGAAGGCAAATATGGTAGCCGATACTTTGAGTCGTAAGGCAACTACGAATACTGGTGATCAAGTTGTGGTAAGTCAAGGAGTAGCTAAGGATCTACATCAGCTAGCCAGTTTGGGAGTTCGCCTTCTTGAAACTCCAAAGGAAGGGGTTATTGTACATAATATAGCAACATCTTTATTAGTAATGGAGGTGAAAGAAAAACAGTTCGAGAATCCTGTTCTATGACAGTTTAAGGGAAAAGATAAGTCAGGATATGATAAATAGCTTTGACCTTACACAAAATAGAGTACTTTACTACCAAAATAGATTATATGTGCCTGATATTAATGGATTAAGAAAGAGAACAATGGAAGAAGCCCATCATTCTTGATATTCTATCCATCCAGGATCAACTAAGATATACCATGACCTGAAAGGAAAGTTTTGGTGGGGAAGCATGAAAAAGGACTTTGCAGAATTTGTGGTTCAATGTCCAAATTGCCAACAGGTGAAAGTAGAACACCAAAAGTCAAGAAATTATATGCAATGCATATAGCTTCCAACATGGAAGTGGGATATGATCAATATGGATTTTATTACTGATTTGCCTCACTCATTTCAGAAGTTTGACTCCATATGAGTAATAGTTGACAGACTCACAAAGTCAGCACACTTCTTGCCAGTGAGGAGTGATTATATAGCTGAAGAGTATGCCAAGCTATACATTAAAGAGATAGTCAGGCTACATGGAGTTCTAGTCTCCATTATATCTGACCGAGGAGCTCAATTCACTGCAAAGTTTTGGAAGTCATTCAAAAGGAGTTTAGGGACACAAGTGAATTTGAGTACAATATTCCACCCTTAAACAAACGGTCAAATAGAACACACCATTCAGACACTTGAAGATATGTTGCGAGCTTGTACATTGGACTTTAAAGGTAGTTGGGTGGACTATTTGCCACTCATTGAATTTGCCTATAATAATAGATATCATACGAGTATCAAGATGGCACCTTATGAAGCTTTATATGGAAAGAAATGTAGATCGCCAATTGGGTGGATTGAAATGGGTGAAACCACATTGCTTGGGCCAGATCTAGCACAACAAGACATGGATAAAGTTAAAGTAATGTAGTAGCGGCTAGAAATAGCCCAAAGTCTTCACAAATCATATGCAGACGCTAGAAGGAGAGGACTAGAATTCTCAATAGGGGATTGGGTATTTTTAAAGGTGTCTCCAACGAAAGGGGTTATGAGGTTTGTTAAGAAAGAAAAACTGAGACCACGTTACATAGGGTCATATAAAATTATTAAGAAGTTTGGGCAGGTTGCATATGAACTAGAGCTACCCCAAGAGCTTTCAATGGTTCATCTAATTTTTCATGTCTCAATGCTTCAAAAATGCATAGGTGACCCATCTCGTATCACTCCTTTTGAGGATGTGCAGGTTATAGGAGATCTCACATATGAAGAGATACCCATTGCTATTCTAGATCGTCAAGTTAAGAAGCTAAGGAATAAAAAATTAGCTTCAGTAAAAGTACTTTGGAGAAATATGCAAGTAGAAGAAATAACATGGGAGGCCAAGGACACAATGAAATCAAAATATCCTTACTTATTTGAAGCTAAAGAGGAAGTCCAACATGCAGAATTGGGACACTAATAGGTATGTATGATTGAATACTTAATGTGTTGTCAAAAGTTCATGTAAGTAAAGGTTTAAACTTGGTTAAGCTATCCAATTATGCTAATATTCGAGGATGAATGTTCCTAAAGGGGGGGGGAGAATGTAACACCCCACATCTTACAATACTAATACTATGCAAATAAAACATGATATGATTTGGTCAAATTAGCGCGCATCTTTAAAAGTGTTCGAATCTCATGTTATAGGGCGATATGTGCGTCTTAACGCTAAAGAGGGTCGAGTGTAAATAAGTTTTAAGTCGAATTGATAAGATCACGACCTTAAATAAAGTAAGAAAATTGAGGTGCTTATAGGACTTAAGAAGCTAGCAGGTGAGTCACCTATTTGCTTAGCTTAAATTGCTAGCTAAACGGAGATGAGGCCCAATGTCGAATTTATTCAAGTCCAATTATGAATAAAGTATGTGTTAAGGGTGTAACTTTAGCCCGTGTTTTAGCATCATAAATAGAATTTATTTTTAGCCCAATAAGAATATAAAAAAGGTCCAAGTATATCACAACCCACTTATCCATTTGGGCCCACACCAAGTGTAGAGAAATTTGAAAAATGGATAGTCAAAGCCCATCAACTTTGAGACCCGATTAGGCCCAAGTGAAAGGAACAAGTTGCTGCATCACCACCTTAATAATATAAGGCTTAAACCACACAAGAAAGTCAGCAAAAATTCCCTTTAAAAAGGCTTAAAAATAACACCTTTAAGTTATTCTTAGACTTGAAAAATTTTAGCTTTCACAAACTTTCTCTCTACACTTTCTTAACCTAGCAAAGTAGCCACAAAGGGACTTCTAAGGTTCTTGGAGAAGCTCTACACCTTGAAGGTAGTGGTAAGTAAGTTTACATATGTGTTTAGTATGATTTTCTTATGAAAAACAAGAGACTATTTTGGTTATGTTTGTGCTGAAAATTTGGACAGCATGTATCCTAAGGATTGTTGTGAGTTTTTCTTATTGTTCAAGAGGATTTTCTCTTCTTAGTAAGCTATATTATGAAGTAACACTCATGTATTTAATAAAGGTTTATTTATTAATGATGAAACTAGGTTGTTGCACCACTTTTATAGACCGCAAAAAAAGAGTTGTACAATGTCATAATTGTGCTCTTAAAAGAAATTTGTAGGCTGATAATTGAAAATTGTTGTTTCATTACCTTCACCTAATTTGGGACTACTTGTAGACTATTGTAAGACTAGTTTTATGTATAAAAATGTTTGATACAATTTGGGTAAAGTTAAAATAGGTTCGGGATTGTTGTCGTTGAAATGTAGCGAAGGGATGTAACGTTATGCCGCCTATTTATATGTTGCATAGAATTGTTATGTGTTGTGCTTTATAGCCTGTTGTAAGACTGTTATGGCACTAGAACAGTATGCACATGATATGTATATGAGAATATATATATTAGAAAGTACGATTAGGGGTGTAAAGGTTGAAAAAATTTGCTCGGGTTCATAATTATCCGCTTGTTGTCCGTGTGTGTTTTCTTTATGAGATTGGGCTGCTAAGATATATTTATTGGCTGCTAATGCTAGTTTTATCACCTACTATATTATAGATTAATATTTGAAGGAAAGGAAGGTTATCTTGAGTCAATAGCGAGATCGTACTGCGAGGTATGTAAGACTACTTGATTTTGTATTATTTGGCATGAAACATAGATCTCTCCTTGGCACATAAAAGGCGCTTACCAACTCCGACACAACTATTAACTGTGTCTTCACTATTTCACATGTTCATATGCTCCCATACATAGTCACTTGCAGACCTGCATATATACTTGGATACTAACATACACGAGTTCGTTCTACTAAATAAAGTTCATGTATTGTTCTACCTCCTATACATTTCATTATTTATGCAACTTACTCCTTTCATTATGGTGCTGTCTTTTTGTAATTATTTACATGTCATATATTGTATCTACAATCCTTTAGTTCTAATATTACGACCACCAAAATAATCATCTCAAAGGTAATTGAAAGATAAAGTAAAGTATATTGCTTATTGGTGGTTGGTTGCCCGAGGGGTGGAAGAATCACCTAGCCAGGGACGATCCTATCACGGGCGATAGCCTGAGAGATTAAGGAAGAGCCTAGCTAGGGTCGATATCGATATAGTTTTACCACTGATCAGCTAGTCATTTGTATTACATGTTGTGCACAGATTATGCAGTAAAGGTAAAGTGATAAAAAGAATATAAAGTACATGATTCTACAGTACAACTAAAGGTGGTCTCTTATCCTACACCAGTGCATTGTTTCATTTGAGTTATTACTTCATATACACTATACCCTACCTTATATATTTAGTACATTATCTCGTGCTGACGTCCCTTACAGGGGACCTGCATTTCACGCTGCAGGTACAGGTGCTAGTAGCTCTCCCTAGTAGGAGTACAGGATTTTCAGTTGTTGTTACCAAGCTTCAGGTTATTTCGGAGCTTTGTGTGTCTAGAGCTTATATTTTATGTTGTACAGTTAGTCGAGAAAGAGCTTGTCCCGACCCTTATTAGATACTTTCTCCTATCTAGAGGCTTTGTAGACTATGAAAATCAAAGTATGGTCATCTCTCGTACTTTAACCACCGTGGCCCAAATGGCCTAGTTATATGCATTTCCTTTTGGATTCTTATCATTGTTTATTTTCTTAAGGGCATGTCAAATGTAGAAATACCTTATAATATGTATAGAAAGTGCATAAATATAAGTTAGTTTTTCCAGGCCTTACCGACAATGAGTGCCAGTCTGCCCTAACGGGACTTTAGGCATGACACCCTAGGCCCGGATAGATTCATTGTTAAATTTTTTCAAAGTTGCTAGTCAATTATTGGCCCCGACATCACTCAAGATATTAATGCTTACTTTTGTGGATCTACTTTGCTTAGATGATTTACTCACTCTTGGATTGCTCTTGTTCCCAAAATAAGTTTTCCATAACGTCTCTCAGAACTTAGGCCTATTAGCCTTAGTTTGCAAGAACTTTGTTGAAGTCCTCAACATAAGGCTAAGTAAAATACTTCCAGACTAAATTAGTGCCAATCAAAGTGGTTTTAAAAAAGTAGATCTATAACTGATAATATATTAGTGACATGGGTTATTATTCATGATATTAGCAAGCCTAATGAGAGTGGGAATGTGGCTCTCAAACTTGATGTTGCTAAAGTATACGATAGAGTATCATAGCCCTACCTGTGTGAGATTATGAGAAGAATAGAATCTTATGAAACATGAATTGGTCTCATCTTTAGGCACATATCTAATAGTTGGTATTCTTGATCATCAATGGAACCAGACATTCTTTTTTATATCGGAGAGAGGATTAAGACAAGTGGATCATCTCTTTTCATCCTAAATGCTAGATTTCTTCCGAAAGAAACTCACCAATATTGTCAATCACCCCAACTTCAAAGGATTCTATATGAATAAGAATGAGCCTCTCATTAATCAGTTAGCTTTTGTTGATATATAATCCTTTCCTCCAGTGGTGAGAAAGACTCTCTTAAGCTCCTAATGGATACTCTGGCTACTTGTAAGGTTGTATTTGGCAGGTTGATTAACAAACACAAAAGTTGTGTGTTCCTAGCTCTAAATACCCCGATTGATGATATTAAAAGAGTTGAAGGAATTGCTAATATGGAGCACAAAATTCTTTCTGTTAAATAACTTAGCTAACCTCTATCTGTTGCAAAGAAATTAATCTCAATATACTCTAAAATGGTGAACACTTTGAATAGGATCAATGGTTGGGATGCTAAACTTCCATCCCTATAAGGGAAAGTAATACTTATTAGGCATGTATTATTGGCACTTCAAGTGCATCTTTAAGCATCTATCTATCCATCTAAAGGAGTCATCAAGCAAATGGAGAAAATAATTATTAGTTTCTTTTGGAGTGGCTTTATTAGAAAAAAGAAACACCATTGGGTGCTTGGAAAAATATTTGGCTCCCATATTGTGGAGGTTTGAAATTTAGAAGATTTTAAGATACTTGCAATGCCTTTACCTCCAAACAATGGTGAAACATTAGGGTAGGAAATTCTCTTTGGAAGGATTTCTTTTGGGCAAAGTACTGCCAAAGAATCCACCCAATGATCAAATAATGGTGTTCTAGACAATCTTAAGCTTGGAATACAATGTGTAAAATCAAGAGCAAAGTGAATAAGTATATTTTTTGAAAGATTGGTAAGAGCGAGTGATGTCTGGTATGATAATTGGTTGGAATTAGGCCCCCTGTGGAATTATCTTCTTCCTAGCAGTAAACTAAGTAAATTAAAACTCAAAAGATGTGATTTGGACAATCATATAAATTGGGATGGTTGAGATATATATATTCGTCTGATTATGTTAGAATCAAGATCAACACCATGCCAATTGTTATTAAGGAAAGTACTCCTCGTATGACAATTTGAGCTATGAACACTAGAGGAATTTTCACTATTGCTTCTGCCTGGTAGCTTCTCAGATAAAAAAGCAAAAAACTAAATTGATTCAATGACATGACAAAAATTGATTCTCTTCAAAATGAACTTGATTATCTGGAGTGCTTTGAGAGATAGTCTCCCCACTGATATTAGAGTAGTTAAAATGGGAATCACTATTAAAACTACTTGTTTTAGAATTTCTACTATTAAATCTACTGACTATCTATTTTGAAGAAAAAACTTTGCTCAAGATATCTGGAATATAATTTGTGATTTATTTGGCATCCCTTTCAAGAACTTCTAACCTAGTTTCTAGTATCATTGTCAAATGTCTCCCCACTCTTACCATATGGGAGATCTAAAAATCAAGATATGATGTCATATGACTCGCTGAAGATCAATATGAACGAATCTATTTTCCAGATTGCCTTCAATATTTCCCAACTAGTGAAACACTTCTTGGACTCGTAAGAAAATCTAGTTGGGAAGAGGTCTTGAAAAACATTACTAGCAAAACTTTAAAAACTTAATTTTCATCAAATGGACCAAGCCTCATTCTTCTTTTTGTTAAACTTAATATTGATGGTAGTTGCACAATTTTTACCCTCCACCAGTATAAATTAATCATCAAATTTATAATTTTAACAATTTGAATTAACTAGCTTTTGAAAATGCAAAAAATATTTTCTCAAATAAATTTTAATTTTATTTTTAAGAGTTGTTATTTTATAATTAATTTGATTATTTCAGATAGTTAGTTCTTGAAAAGTTTTCTATTAATTTATATTAATTCATCTTGTAATCAAATTAGTCAATCAAATTCGATTTGATTACAATTTCTATAGGCCTATTTTTAAGTTCATTCCCCTCCCATTTCAGACCATTTAATCCCTTTTTGGACCGGAAATTGGCCCAAAAAATAATTTATAACCGACCCAAGCCCTCTTTGTTTCATCAAATCAACATACATTAAATACATACCCACGTGAACCCCACGAGTCTATTCTCACCCCGTACCCTTCTTCTTCTTCTCGCATCTTCAACTCAGCAAAACGCAAACTCCTCTAACAAACACAGCAACGTTCCCTCGACAAATTCCCTCATACGTGTCTCCTTTCTCTTCCCTTTGGTACAAATCCATTTCAAAGAATCTTATACGTGTCCCAATCGTGTGTTCTTCCTCAATTCAACGGTGGAAACCTCAAATCCGTTGAAGATTTTTGCAACAATTCGAGATTCCCTCATCCTATTTGACGAATTTGAATTTCAAAAACCCCAAGGGAGTCCCCAATTTTCCGATTTTACCCATTTGATTTTCCCTCCCATTTTGCCCTAATTTGGGCTATAAATGTTCTCTTTTCCTCCATTGTTGGGGGGGGAGGGGGGGCTATTCTCAACCAGAAAACCCCCTATAAAAACCATCAATCAATTTTGAAATTTAGGTCGATATAGATGGATATCGAAGCCAGTAAGTCGATTTTCGAAGTTAAGGAATACGCAAGCAAGTCTCCGTTGGTGGTGAAAGGTTCTCTCCCAGCTCGTTAATGTCTCAGCTTCTGCTCCCAGAAAGGTAATACTCTCAGTCTTGGCTGTGTCCTTCGAGTATGTGTGTATGATCATGAATGAAGTTGTCTCATTGCAATGACGTTTAGCTATGTTCGTTTCTGCCTGGACTTGCTATGTTGAAAGCATTTGATGATATGCTTATTGTTAATCGATTTCTAGAGTGGTTTCTGATTTAATGTTGGTTGCACCCTTACTGAAAATCTTACTGTATCTTGGTTGGTTTCAAAGCGTTGATTAATGGGGTTTTAAGATGGTTCGTTTCACCATTTCTTTGTTTTAAGGGTCAACTTTTTGAGCTTAAGATCTTCGGATTGAAATGACTTAGAATCCATGAGTATATGTCGTCTTCGTTTTTTTTTTCTGTTTTAGATTTTGATTTTGATTACAGCTGGTCATTCGAGTTATTCTGAGATGACATGTGAATCCATGGTTTCTTAGTTAGTTCACTCTCGTCTTTACTCAGTAACTGCTTAGTTCATGCTTATACAGGACTTGCTTATTAATGTTTGAGGTTTTAACATGTTAAAGTTTACTTTTGAGTGTTAATTTCATGTCTTCGAGTCCTGTTACTACAAGAATGCAGCTTACTTAACATGCTATTGGGTCGTTTGCTCCTTGTTTTGTCTGGTTCCTCTCAAAATTTGAGTTTTTTGGTCACAGATAGTTATACGAGTTCATAAACATTTGAATTTTAGGTTTACTTACACTATTACCTATGTGTGTGCTTTCTTTGCTTAGCTTTTTCTTTTGAAATTTCCTAGCTTGTTTGAGAGTACTAGACAACCCAGTTACGTTACTGTTATGTTGTTTAAGTTGATTGTTTGCCTTTTTCCTTGTTAGCTTAGTTTGTTTAGGATGTTATTGTCACTTGTTTCAATTTAACTTATGTATCCAGTGACTCCTCTCCTTTTCTTATTTACTTATTGTTCGAAAAGTCCAGTTTGAAGGTAGTCTCTCCCATTTATTATGTCTTTGCATCAAGATTCATGACTTGTTGGTTAGTGTTGCATTCAATTACTATGTGTGTTTTGAAAGCTAATTCAAGCATAATTATTTGTTACTTTGATCCTTTAAAGGTTCCATTTTCTCCTTGTTTTGTTTAGGATAAAACAGGTTTCTTTCCTTGCCCCTCTTTGTCAATCGTTGTGAATTATTTGAAGTATGAATGCTATGTTTAATTTATTATAATGCATGTGAATTTGTCTTAAAGCCTCTGTTTCAATCCTTAATATGACTAATTATAAGTCATTAGTTTGTCTAGCCAAGGTTGCCAGTAACTGTATAGGTATCATATGAAATTTTTGATATTATTTCCCCTTTTTTAGTCCCTCTTTGTAACTTGTGGAAATTATATTTTAGTGGAAAATATGTTTACTTGGTATATCTTTAAGGTAATCCATTAGCTGAGGAACATGTTTGGGATCTTAAGTTTCTAGACTGTCGCTTGTGTTCTTTTAGTTATTACATTGAAGTTAAAGACTCTTGCTCTTAAGTGTTAGCTTCTTGATTAAGGACTCAGGAACTTAGTTTAATTTACACAACTTTGGTGGTTCAGTTTCTTGTGCAAATAAGGTATACAAGTTAATTAATATGGTCAACTACTTTCATTGTCATTAAATGATTAATCCTTATTACTTTCTTCTTTGCATGGCTATACCAATTTGAGTCCATTTTGGGACTCTGTCCCCACATTCCGAGTCACCCTTGGGTTTACTCAGTTAGACGAGGCTGGTTGTAGTGTTTTGGAGGCAGCAACATGACGGTATATATTGATATACGCTCATATACACCAGTGTATACCACAAGAGATATGGGTTTAAGGGCTATAAGCCCAATTGTCTGGAGCAGCGGCAGGTTGAGGCTGAAAATGGGCTAAACAAGCCCAAATAGTATTTATCTTGTTAGAATAGGACAGGTTGAAGACTTGGGCGTGTTAAAGCCTAAAACTTAACTTCATTTTCTATTCCTTATTTGGTTGTATTTATTTGATTCTAACTCTAATATTCTTGTTTTTTTAAATCTAATTTAATTCCCCCCAAAAGTCAAACCATTTGTGTTATTTCTTTTATTTAAATTTAATTTTTGGGATTCTCTAATTTGAAAAATACATGTCTAGGTCTTTAACACTTAGTCTTTTATTTTAATTTTTAGAAACTCAATTTCTCTTTATTTTTAAAAGTAGTCAAATTGAATGTGACTAGATTTTCAGGTTCAATTTTCAAACATTGGTCTTTTTGAAGTTAATCAAATGAGTTTTAAATCGTCGGTCAACTGCAAGTTCGCGATTATTTTTGAGTGATTAATTTCTTTTTAAAAGTAGAAATTGAATTCTTACTTATCTCTCTGAAATTTTGAGACTTTTCTGTTAGGGTTTTAAATTTTCTTTTTAAAAGTTTTTTTAATTGTAAAAAATTAAGTGATGATTTTGTTTTCTTTTTTCTTTGAAAAAAATTGAGTTTTCCTTATTAATTTAATTTTAAATTAATTTTTCTTAAAAGCCCTTTTTATAATTAACAGCACGAATGATAGTTGTGGAGGAAGAGATATTGTGAGAGACCGTGAAGACAATCTCATCGTAGTTTTCTTATTGAGTTTGGGAGAAGGCACTAGCAACTGAGCAGAAGTAGTAACTTTACTTTTTGAAATGTCTTGGTGCAGAAATAATAGCTACCAATAAGAAGTCTTCACCACCTTGGACAATGGCAAATGAAGTTCAAAAGCTGCAGAGTTTAATGAATCAAAGTGATAACTCAGTTGCGCACTGCTATAGGGAGATTAATCAAGCGGCTAACAGACTAGCTTCTCTTAGTCAAAACTACAACACTAACATTTTGTACTCGAACAAGGATGAACTCACTCTCCAAATCAAAAGGCTTATAGCAATGGATAAATACAGTCTTTCCGTTATAAGTGTCTCCAACCAAAGAAAAAGAAACTTTATCTTTGACCCTCCTTGACAAATGCGTAGACTTCTCTCATATGTGTATAAATAATATTAGTCATATTTAATACCTATGTTAGACATTTACCTCATCATCTCAATTGTAATAGGTAGATCATCCCATCTTCCACATGTAGGAAAGATTTGATTTGTTAGTTTGCCTCAAATCAGTTGCACTGATGTAAATATATATATAAAAAATAATGAAAATAAAGTGAATGATTTAACAAAAAGAAGAAAATAAAGTAAAATGAAAATGCGGTAATAAATTTGGGCGGATGCAAAAGTTGAATGAATTGTGGCATAATAAGTGGGTTGAGATCCGCATACGTTCCGCGCTCTCTCTCTCTCTTATCTCGTCAAAATCATCATCAACATAAAAATATAAATAAAAGGAGAGAAAAAAATATAAATAAATTAAAAATCCTTTTCTTCTTTCTCTCTCTTTTCTTTCTTTCTCTCTCTCTCTCACTCGGTTGCCTCTTTTTCGTTTGTCCCTTATCAACAACAAAACACTCTCTTCCTTCCCCCCTTATTCTCTATTTGATTTTCCATTGAATTCAAGAACAAGTCAGCAGGGATTGGATTAAGAACAAGAATTAACAAACCTTCTGTTCAATATCAATTTTTTATTGATTTTTATTTTCGGAAACCCTAACCCTAGTTTTTTTTGGTTGTGCCACGGGGTTTGGTGCAGTTTTGGGTGATTTTAGGATCTTTATTTAATTTTTTCTCAGACAGGTTTTTTGTGGAGTTGTTTTGACTTTGGTTTGGTTTGATTTTGGTGGTTGTGGGGTTGCTTGATTTTGTGTGGGCGTGTGATGCAAATTAGGAGAAAAAAAGAGGTTAGAATTGATGCCGCCAGAGCCATTGCCTTGGGACCGAAAGGACTTCTTCAAGGAGAGGAAGAACGATCGTTCGGAAGTCTTGAGTGGTGGGCCACGGTGGAAGGAACCTACACCGCACCACCACTACACCTCTTCTCGCTGGATTCCTGATATCCGTTCTAGAGGCCCTGCTGGTGAGTTCTGTCTCCTTTTCTCTGCTCTCCTTGATCTAGGGTTTTTGCTTGTTTTGACACCATCAAATGGTCAATTAGTTGTTACATAGCAAATTGCTTGATCTAATCTTATGGATTTTTGGGTTGAAGGGTACTTTTTTAGACAGGATTTTATTAGGTTCTTGGTTAGCTTCTTCATGGTTGGATCTATAGTCATTCAGTTCTAAAGTTTGAATAAATATGTTTTCTAGGGTATATGACTCAGGGAGTCATAGCTTGTATCTAGCGCTGATCTGGTCCCTAACCTCACTTTGGGGTTGATTTTTCTCCTTATAGGTCTGTAGATCTGCGATTTTCTTGTTTTATCTGTCAGTCTATGGTTTGTCAGAACTTTAAAGCTCATGTGCAACACATTTTCTTGTATTTGTTAATTTTTTCCCTGCTTTATTTTGGTTAACTTATTTTTGGGGGATTGAATTTTTTTCTGCTGAAGGTCATGGTAAGCAGGGTAATTGGCACATGTATCCTGAAGAACTCAGGCATGGTTTCATGCCTTCATGCCCGAATGAAAAGATTCTTGAAGATGAGAGCTGTCGGCAGTCTCGTGGAGATGGTGGGAAGTATGGAAGGAATAGCAGGGATAATAGGTCCTTTGGTCAGAGGGATTGGAGAAGTGGTCACTCTTGGGAAGCTGCATCCCCTAGTGGTTCTGCAAGACAAAATGATGCTACAAATGATCAGAGGTCAATGGATGTTATGGTTCCTCACAGTTTTTCCAATCCTCATTCTGAGCAAGTCAACACATGTGATCAATCTCACTCTCGAGACCAGCACAATAAGAGTGGTAGTGTTAACGGAACTGCAAGCACTGGACAAAGATTTGAGAGGGAGAGCTCGCTGGTGTCAATCGAATGGAGGCCGCTGAAATGGACTCGGTCTGGAAGCTTATCGTCAAGGGGATCATTAAGTCATTCTGGTAGCTCGAAAAGCATGGGAGTGGATTCTAATGAGACAAAGCCTGAGTTGCAGCTTGGAAACTCAAAAGCTGTTCAATCTATTACAGGGGATGCAACTGCTTGTGTAACTTCTGCTGCCCCATCTGAAGAGACAACTTCCAGGAAGAAGCAGCGCCTGGGTTGGGGAGAAGGATTGGCCAAGTATGAGAAGAAGAAAGTTGAAGGTCCTGAGGACAATGCTGTTAAGGTGGGAACATCTATCTCTGGTGATAGTGTGGAACCTGGTCATTCTCAGCCCTTGAACCTGGTAGATAGAAGTCCAAGAGTTGTGTTCCCGGATTGCCCCTCTCCTGCCACTCCTTCGTCAGTTGCGTGTAGTTCTTCACCAGGTATTATTCTCAAGTAATTCCTTATTATGATGTTGTGAAATAGGTGCACTGTGTGTGGACTGAGCATAGCTTGATCTTTTTTTGAAAATTTCGAGCAGAACTTGATCTTTTATGTAGTTGCAAATTGCCAAAAGATAAAAAGAATGCCAAATGATCAAATAAGAGGCTGAGAAAAGAACACATGAAAATATGCTTTTTCCAGGAGAAAGAAAGTACGCTGGAAAAGACAGGATCTAAATAGTAGTTTGTGTTAAAGAGTCTGAACTGTCAGGAACTGTATTTGACATCTTCTTTGGTCTGTATGTCGTTGTTCTAGCAATGGCGACAATTTTTATGGACGTATAGCTTGCTTGGCCAGGTTTTTGGGAGGCCAAAAGTGTTTTTTTTTTTTTAAAAAAAGGTAGAGGTTTTTGGTCGAGCTTTTTAAGTGCTTTTGTTAGCTGCTTTTCAGTAGTTAAAAGAAGCTTTTTCCCCAAAGCACTTTTTTGTTAAGCATTTTCGAGAAAGTACATTTAGAAGCACTTTTAAAAAACTTGGCCAAACATTAACTGTTGTTTGAAAGAGCTTTTTAAATTTATTGGCAAAACAAAAACTACTTCTCATCAAAAGTACCTTTTGAAAATCTTTTCTCAAGATAAGCTGATTCTAGAAGTTCGCCAAATAGCTATTAATTAGTTATGGAAAATGCTTATGTAGTTCAACCTAAGTGTAATATCCTTCGGCTCTTTTTATTCTTTTTTGGCTTCAGAAAGTACATTTAGAAGCACTTTTAAAAAACTTGGCCAAACATTAACTGTTGTTTGAAAGAGCTTTTTAAATTTATTGGCAAAACAAAAACTACTTCTCATCAAAAGTACCTTTTGAAAATCTTTTCTCAAGATAAGCTGATTCTAGAAGTTCGCCAAATAGCTATTAATTAGTTATGGAAAATGCTTATGTAGTTCAACCTAAGTGTAATATCCTTCGGCTCTTTTTATTCTTTTTGGCTTCTTTGCTGATCCAATAGATGAAGTGGTTCACTAACTTATATAACATTTTTTTGATGTGGGGAACAAATATTTTGCATCTTCGCTGCTCCATATCTCTGTCTTGAAAGTTCTAGGCTCTCATCGTGGAGCTTTCGTAGTACTTTGATTGTTCAAAAAAGAGATAGAGCTCTTATTCCTCCATATGTTGGTTTGCCAAAGGACCAGCACACGTCTTTCTTTCTTCTTTGTAGTGTGGTTTCATAGCAGAATCCTAGGGCCCTCCTTCCGTTGACGGTGTTGACTGAAAAAATTCGTATGATGTTCATCGTGTCCATAGTTATAGCCTTGCTTTTTATTTCTTGCTGTCCTGTCTTTTCTTTTTGAAGTGGGTTGATCTGAAATTATTGGCTTTGCAGTTGAACACCTGGATAGTGAAACAATTTAACCCTTTTAGGTATAAGAGATTAAGAAAAGAAAAACATATTCACAATTTGTTTGTGCCTGGCTCATAGAATTAGTATCTCATCCACAATCTTTTCCCATATTATGATAACTAACAGGTCTTGAGGATAAACAACTAGTCAAGGCAACAAACATTGATCAGGATACTGGTAATTTATGTGGCTCACCCAGCGTTGTCTTCCAATATCACTCTGAGGGATCAAGTTTTAACTTAGAGAATTGGGATCTTGCTCAAATTTCCAATTTGAACTCCTCAATTAATGAATTGCTACAATCAGAGGTCCCAAGTTCTGTGGACTCCGGTTTTATGAGATCAACTGCAGCTAACAAGTTGCTAATTTGGAAGAGTGATATTACTAAGGCCCTAGAAAAAACTGAAGTTGAGATTGATTCACTTGAGAATGAACTGAAGATGTTGATATCTGGACCTGAAAATATCCAGCTTGTTCCATCTGCTTCCTCTTCTCCACCAAAAGATTGCTTTGCGAATTCTCATGAAGATCAAGGCACTACTTCTAATATAGCTTCTAGACCTGCTCCTTTGCTAGTTGATATACCTGGCGATTTGATTGGAGAGGAAGAGGCTAATATACTTGGAAATGAGCAGACTGTGGTGAAAGAAGATGACATTGATAGCCCTGGTAGTGCAACTTCAAAGTTTGTTGAATTGCACTCAGAGAAAGATGTGGCACCTGTTGATGCCATGAAATATGATTTAATGTTGATTTCAGATGACAGTAAATCTAGAAGATTGAATGTCAACATGTGCAGTTTCACTGAGGAGGAAGCTAAGTCTAGAAGTTTAGATGTAAACGTATGCAACTTCAACGAGGAAAAAGCAAGGGACACACTTGCTTGCGCGGAGAGCTCCTGGCCAACTGCCAGTTATTCTCACTCCGCTTCTAATGGCAGTTTGAATTGTGGAGAAGATGCTTTATATAATTTGATATTAACTGCCAACAGAGATTCTGCAGAGAGAGCATTTGAAGTATTTAAGAATCTACTGCCTGCCAGCAAATGCAGTCTTGATTTTTCAAGAGCCATCAGAGGCTGTTCATTGCAAATTGATCCCGCGGTTAAGGAAAGATTTGCCAAGAGGAAGCAGTTTCAAAAGTTCAAAGAAAAGATAATTGCCTTAAAGTTTAGGGTACATCAGCACCTTTGGAAGGAGGATATTCGCATGCTTTCTGTACGGAAGTTTCGTGCAAAGTCTCAGAAGAAGTTTGACTTAAGCCTGCGACCTGTGCCGTCAGGGAATCAGAAACACCGTTCTACAGTTCGTTCACGATTTTCTACTACTGGTAAGTTATTTCCTTTATCTTCTTCTGTACCATTAGCCCCTATTTTCCCTCTCTTGATATCCCACACTTAGCTTAGTTGCTATGCTGTGAGTGTGTATTGTTAGATGGAAGCATTAACATTTTATAGAATTAAATGAAATACAAAGTGGAAGAAGTTTCAATATCTGGATATTTTACTCTCTTTGTACATCGAGTTGATATCACTGTCCATTGAGTTGAATTTTGTGTTTGCTACTTCTGTTAAGGGTGAGTTGGTCCTAAGTTAAGGAGTAGTTAGCGATCAAAGTTAAGCTGTATATCTGGTGTTGATGATTTGGAATGAAGTGAACTCAATTTGTTGTTCGGGGAGTAGTCAGACATAGTTATAGCTCATACTACCCAAGGGTTGGGGTAGAGGGGGAGACTTTTGTGCTGTGGTCCTTTTTTTGTCAATGTCATGGCATTGGTCTTCATGAGTTTGAACTCTACTTTTGAAATCTAGACTGAGTTTCTGCTTCAATTTTCAGTCTCCTGTGTTCCATGCATGTGCCAGTAGTTGAAATTTTGTAAATAATTTCTGATTAACAATTAATACAAATTTGTTGTTATTTTGAAGGTATTTTACTTGTTCAATTGGAAAATGTATTTTTTTAAAAAAATTATGCTTTCTTGTCTCTTAACAGCTTGGAGTTCTGATCTCCCAAAAAATGTTTAGTAAGTTTTTGTACCTTGTGTTGTTTACTGGTTTTAATCGTAAGTCGATGATCTTGTTTAACCCTTAGGGCTTCAATCTTCTTGGGGATGGTTAGGAAGAAAAATCTGGAGGGACTGAGAATGTTAACTCAATGAAATATTGTTGGCATGATGATTTACTTGTATATGTGATTTACTATTAGGCATGCAGAAAGTTGGTCAAATTTCATCAGACAATAATTTCAGCATGTTAATAAAGTCACTAGATGCAGATATAAAGCGGTTCGAACTGATTGTACCAGCATTGTAGTAAGAATTATGATTCAATTTGAATCTTTAGGTGCATCAAATTTATTTTGTGCTGTTCTGGCATTCTTAAAACTTCAGAATTACATAAGAGCTGTGTTATACGCAATGTGGTTCATGTAGTCTAGCTTTAATTAAAAACTATTACTGGCATAAGAATTTATAAAACCTAAGTCAAATTTACCAATACCACCCCCCCCCCCCCCCCCCCCCCCCTAAAAACACACACACACACACACACAGAGAGAGTTACTGTTGCTTCTAAGTAAGCTGACTGCTGCATGGTTAATTAAAAAACTCTACCAGTGTAGTCAAAGGTGAGCTTAAGCCCTAAAGCGAGGCTCAAAATGTGTTCAGCGCTTATGTGCGCTTCAGTGTCATCATCAAGGCAGAATTTTTTCCTTGCCAATGAGCCTTTTCTGATGAAGTGGCACTAAACAATTGATATTTCACTTATTTTTCTTGAATTGCTTTGGTCATATATTTGCCATTCATGTTTATAATTATTAGTCTTGAACTAAGCATGTATATTTGTATTTGTTTCTCCCTTTGTGCCTTCTTCATTAAAGCCCATGCTTTATTTGCATTATGCGCTTAAAGCCCCGACTTACCTTAGAGCGTTTTTGCGCTTTCACCTTTGATAACACTGATCTCTACTGAGAGGGGACTTGAGCCTCATGCTTGTTTATTCTAGGTTGGTCATTATGCCAGCTTGCTTTTCGACAGCTTATTGAGTTGTCTCAGGTTTGCTGACTGTTGCATGGCTAATTCATGGTATCCAAGTTGGATGGTGTCGGGTGCAATTTCCTTCGATTTGAATATAATTGACCTCTTAATTCAGAAATTCCTACTTTTAATCTTGTCTAATATAAGTGAGGGTGGTACTTCAATTTGATGGTGGATTCTTGGAATAGATTTGGGAACAGTGAGGATGGGGTAATGTTTGAAGAGTGTGTAAATAGCTTTTGATCTTTTTTAGTAATTTTGATATCTGCAGTCCCCCTTTCTGACTTTCATTTTTAATGTTGTAGGAAGGTCAGTAGTATTTAAGTAAAAGGAACTTAAGATGGTTATATGTGTTTGTGATTATTGTTTGTTTCTAATGAAACTAGTGCTTTAATATTGGTCGGTCCCAAGGGGATGACTCGGGTTGGCTGTGATTGGTTGGGGCATAGAAGTGACAACATTGCGTCGAAGTAACAATGTGAAGAACCCAGTTTAAATCTCAAATATAATCCCATATGCACTGTCTCGGATACCCTTTATTTAAAGTAATAATTGTTAATTCCTTGATATCTGCATCTTAAGTCTCTACCTATGTTTGGAGCTGCTTTCATCTTTTCCTTCTTTCGTTTTAGCATACCCTAGTGCCTTCATGTTGTCATCTTTGTGATACTGTTTTGAAAAGATGTGTTTGCCAATGCAGTTGGAAGCTTCGGTCTGGTACCCTCATCAGAAATATTGAACTTTGCAAGCAGGCTACTCTCAGAACATGGGGCAAAGGTCTACAGGAACACATTAAGGATGCCTGCTTTAATTTTAGATCAGAAGGAGAGAACAATGTCAAGGTTCATTTCAAAGAATAATCTGGTGGAAGATCCCTGTGCTGTTGAGGAGGAAAGGGGTCTTATCAATCCATGGACATCTAAGGAGACAGAAATTTTTATTGACAAGCTTTATAGCCTTGGGAAAGACTTCAGGAAGATCGCTTCTTTTCTTGATCACAAAACAACTGCTGATTGCATAGAGTTCTATTACAAGAATCACAAATCAGATTGTTTTGAGAAAACAAGGAGGAAATCAGATTATACTAAACAAGCAAAAGTTTGTTCTGCAAATACCTACCTTATTGCTTCTTCTGGGAAAAGATGGAACCGTGAAGCTAATTCTGTTTCTCTCGATATCTTAGGTGCTGCATCAGCAATTGCAGCTAATGTGGAGGATAGTATTGAAATTCAGCCAGAGGGTACATCAAACTACACTCTTCGAACAGTCACTGAGTACAAGACATCCAGATTCAGTGAGTTGGAGAGGTCAAACAGTCTTGATGTATGCCAGAGTGAAAGAGAAACAGTGGCTGCTGATGTTTTGGCTGGTATCTGTGGATCCTTATCATCAGAAGCTATGAGTTCTTGCATTACGAGTTCAGTTGATCCTGGAGAAGGGAACCAGGAATGGAAGCAACAGAAAGTGGGTTCATTGACTAGATTGCCCCAGACTCCAGAGGTTACGTTGAGTGTTGATGATGAAACCTGTTCAGATGAGAGCTGTGGGGAGATGGATCCTAATGATTGGACAGATGAAGAGAAATCAACCTGCATTCAGGCTGTGTCAGCTTATGGAAAAGATTTTGTTATGGTCTCAAGATGTGTTGGAACCAGATCCCGTGATCAGTGCAAGATCTTCTTTAGCAAGGCTAGGAAGTGTCTTGGACTAGATAAGATTCTTCCTGGATCTGGCAATTTGGAGAGGCAGGATATTAATGGTGGTAGTGATCCTGATGCTTGTGTTATGGAGACTAAGCTATTGTGTAATGAAAAATCAAGCTTGATGTTGGAAGACGTGTCTGATTTATGTATGAAGGGGGGGATCTCAAAGCCCGAGTTGACCAGTTCTGATGACAAAGATGGGTCTGGAGAACTTGATTCTGTAGATACTGAGCTTATGTCTAAGAATTCAGTTCAGGTAAACTGTTATCATGCAGATAAGCAAGAGTTGGAATTTGACAGGGACCGTGAGATTCAGATTGGTGTTTGTATTGGAAATGGTGGAGGGGATGAGAATATAATCACAGTTTCTCGGGAAGGTGTTGAAATTGATGGAGATGTCTCAGTGAATGGCTTGCCTGACACACCATGTCCCAATGAAATTTCTGCCAAGCATTTAGGGGCAGAAATCAGTGGAGTAGTTTCTTTGGCGCAACATGATTTGGAAGATAGAAAAGCAGAAATAGCTGAGGTAAGTAGGTCAAACTGCTCTTTGGAAGATAGAAAGCCCAATATGGTGTTGTCTGGGAATTATTCTTGTCTTGCTGCTGCTGGGGGAGGGGAATCATGTCCTCTTAATGGATCCCAGATTACGACTCATTTAGAATCTGATTCTGAGTGTAAGCTAGATGTGAATTTCCTGGAAACCAATATTTCAGTTCAGAAGAAACAGATGTCTGAAGCTTCTAATTCTGATAAATTATCAAAACTAGAACTTGAGAATGTTGGTGATAAACAGTGTGAGAATGCTACTCAGTCAGCTGAACAGCCCTTGTCGAGCGCTTCACGGTTAGCCCAGGTTGAATCCTGCCATATTCTTGGCAGCTATTTATTGGGGGAGCCGGCTCTTACAGAGAGTGGAGATCCTGGCTGCAGAGCATCAGCTGCATTGCAGGAAATCCAGAAGGTGGGTGGGAATCTACAATTCGATACATTTTCTCCGTCTGGTTGCTTTCTCCAGAAGTGTAATGGTACGAATCTTGGTGGTGGTTCTGTTTCTGATCTGCTGATTCCCAACCGAGAGCAGACAGGAGGTAATTCATCAAATGTGGAGAAACCTTGTAGGAATGGTGATGTGAAATTGTTCGGACAGATTCTCAGTAAACCATGCTCTAAGGCAAATCCCAGTTCCATTGCACAGCGGAGTGATGGTATCAAACAGCAGTTGAAAGTTGTTAACGATTCCTTTAGTGCAAGTCATAGTTTAGATGGCAATTCAGCCACTGCCAAATTTGAGCGAAATAACTTCCTGGGTTGTGAGAATCATCCAGTGAGGAATTTTGGTTTTTGGGATGGGAATAGGATACAGACAGGTTTTTCTTCGTTACCTGACTCTGCTATCCTGCTGGCAAAATATCCTGCGGCATTTGGTAATTATGCACTATCTTCCACCAAACTCGAGCAGCCTACTTTGCATGGGGTTGTGAAGACCACTGAGAGGAATTTGAACGGCCCCCCTGTGTTTCCAGCAAGAGATTCAAGTAGCAACAATGGAGTAGCAGCAGCCGATTATCAAATGTACAGAAATCGAGATGTGCAGCCGTTTACTATAGAGATGAAACAGAGACAAGACACAGTGTTCTCTGAGATGCAAAGAAGAAATGGGTTTGATATTGTGGGTGGTATGCAGCAGCAAGGAAGGGGGGTGGTTGTTGGAAGAGGAGGGATTCTGCAGTGCACTGGTGTGTCAGATCCGGTGGCTGCCATCAAGATGCATTATGCCAAAGCTGAACAATTTAGTGGGCAGGCAGCAAGCATCATCAGAGAAGATGACTCTTGGAGAAGTAAAGGGGATGTGAGCCGGTAGTTGATTGCAAGGGAGGCCAGTGTATGGTCTCCGTGGCAATTCTCTTTTTGCCACAATGTACAATAGTTTTTGTAAGTTTAATCCAGGAAACCATAGAGCAGTAGACGGTTACTGTTGCCGTCTTTTTGGTTACAGAATTCTAGGTCTGTAATATTTGCCAGTAGCTTTGTATTTGTTGTATTTGATGGAAATGCAGCAATAAATTATAAAGAGCTTGGTAGGTAGAAGAAGTTGAGTACCATTTTACATTTTTTATCTTCCAATCATTCTCCCCTTTTACCCCCTGCTCTCTTTTTTTTTTTTTCTTTTATTTGTAATTTCTTTTGATTTTTGATATTATTGTCAAGTGGCTGTTAGTTTTGTTTTGAAAGAGGGCTCGTTTGTTGTGGTGATATTTCTGAATGCAAAGGGGGTTAGAATTTGGGTTATGGTTGATAAGCTTAGCGTGGTGGGACCAATTCTCAGAAAGAAAAGATGTGGCGGGACTCTTTTAAATTAATCCCAATGGCATGATAGATATAGGTTATTATTGACAGCTGCCGTCTTTAATAATGAATAGTTTACTTTTTTATCTTATTTTATGTGATATATATATATATATATGTCATCTTAATACAATTTAACTATTTAAATTATATAATTATTAATAATTTAATACAAATTCTACTATAGATGAGATGATTTATAATAAAATTAATTAAAAATTATTCAAGATCATGAGTTTTAAAAATTTTACTTTTTTAAATATTATAATTCATGTCGATCCAAATGATGTCAATTAGACGGAAGAGTTAAGTTCTTTCCAACAATAAGAGGGCCTCTTTTTCCAATTCAACCTCACCTATTAGTGACTTATTTCTAGGTTGTCCCGTAATGACTGAGATGGTCATAATCGTTCCCATCCAGCAACCTTAAAATATCTGCCATAGGATATGCTGTAAAGATCCACTTAATTTTTCTGTTCCTGTTTATATATAATACTAGATAAACAACGCACGGGCCCATGAACGGATCATTTGATTTTTTTGAGTTTTTTGTGGGTTCACTATTTATTTTTATCTCAATTTATGTGTATTAAATTTTAGTATAACTTATAGAATTCAATGCTTTTTGCAGGTAATTTCAACTAATATCAATTTTTTTTCAAAATTATCAAAACCCTACAAAAAATAAGACAAATGATACATGTCGAAAAGTTAAGAGCATTAAGGGATGTTACCTGGAGAAATAAGGATTGTAATTTATATTAATAGGTGTTATAGTTTTGTATCATCAAAGGGATTTTTGTAATTTTTTAAGAGAGTCGAAATTATATGAAACTATGTAAACATAAATTGTGTATTTTCTAAATTATTTTAATATAATTTTTAGATATTTTAAATTGTTAATTATTGTGATTTATAGTATTTTTAATATAATTTTTAAACAATATACGTTACTTTCCTTGCCTTAATTTATGTCATGCTAATAAATTTTAAATATTTTAATTTATTGTGATTTATATAACTTTTACATCATTTTTTTTTATAATACATGCTATTTATATGACACTGATTCAAGAGTCAATTTATATTTGTTTTAAATATTTTAAAATATTAATTATTATAATTTATAATATTTTATTTACATAATTTTGAAATATATATATATATATATATATATCACTTTTGTCCCAATGTATGTTGCATAGATAGACTTTCAAGAGTTAATCGAATGTTGTTATTTATCGAGATTTATAATACTTTCGTCTATTAGGGGTAATATTGCAAAATCAACCAGCCAAAGTAGGCAAGTCAATCGGCAGCTGCTTTAAATTTTTTTTTTTTTGGTTTAATATTGTAAATTCACAGCTGAAGTAGCAGAAGAAATAATTAATAGAAATGACGTAGCAAAATCAAGTAGTTAAAACAAGTATGTTAATCAGCAATAATGTAAATTCAAAGCTACATCAGTTGAAGGAATAATTAATAAAAATGATATAACAAAATCAACCAGCTGAAGTGGACACGTAAAAAGGTGGAGCGGCCTTTACTTAAGCAAGTAGCTCAAGCAGGCATGCCGATACCGGTTTGGAATAATATTATAAATTCATAGCTGAAGCAACAGAAGAAATAATTAATAAAAATGATGTAGCAAAATCAAGCAGCTGAAGTAGATATGTTAATCAACAGTTGCCTTTTAAGAAGAAACAATTAATTAGGGGTAATATTATAAATTTATAGCTAAGAAATAGTTAATAAAAATGACATAATAAAATCAAGTAGCTGACGTAGACACATCAAGGGACAGCTATCTGCTAAAGCAGACATGTTAATAACGAGATGCCTGCTACTCACTCTTCTATATAGTTAGAAAGAAGGAAATAGAAAGAAAAGAAATATCTATATATACTCTGCTTATGGGTTTTTGAGATGAAGGTTCCAGGAAACAACCTCTTTACTTCTTATCAGTAAGGCATGCGTACATTCTATCCTCCCCAGACCTCACTTGTGTGATTCCATTGGATATGTTGTTGTAGGTTGTAAGTTATGAGACATTGTACCATAGCTTGAATCATTATATAATAATGCTTGTACTTTCAGTGGAAATCAGCCGTCTAGAAAGAAGTACGAGCTTCACTGCCTGCTAAAGGTACAACTTGTAGCTGGAGATTGGCTAGCTCGCTTTGTGTTCTTGCCATGTTTGAGGGATAGCTGGAAGAGGTGCTGTAATTTTGATAAGCTGCAAGATGAAGTACTGTCAACAAGTTCACTTTGAATTGATATATCTAGCAAAGTCAGTCTTGTTTAAATGTCTTAAAAAACAATTCAATTGTCAAACATGATCCTCTTTGTATATTAGCCAAAACTGCCAGATCAAATCTGAATCATCGAAAGCTTGAGAACATTCAATCGATCTAGTTCCATTGTTAGCCCAAGGAAATTGTTGAGTACATGCTTAAGGTTTGTAGAGTTGAGACCCATCCATCCTTACACATCACACTCAAGGTAGTAAGGTCCCATTTGGTAAAGTCACTGCTGCTACCTGATAAAGGGATAACAGTGAGAAAATAATCCAAACTGTTTAAAACTGTCAGCAACACTGTTTCATCTAAACAAGCACTTAGTGAAATACTCCTCTCATTCATTAACTGAAAAGAATTGCTAGGGATGTAAATATGCAAATGTTGTATTGAAATTACTAATTTTTGTTTGATCGGAACATCAAATTTACTGGTTTATAAAATAGTATTGAGAAGAAAAACAACTAACCTCATTTCTGATTGGGTGAATAAGAACTGTTTGATGTGCATGGAAGTTCTATCCAGAGTCTCCAGGAACATGATTCACAGGTCTTTGGTAGCCATTAATAAGAAAGTAAAGCCAACTAAAATCAGATCACGATATTAGCAGCAGATAAGCCCACTGTTCTTGTTTAAAGCGATTAGATAGAAGAAACATTCAACTACTTTCTGTTTCAATTTTAAAGTAATTTGACAATTTTAGCAATTAACATGAATGATTAAGCTTTATTTGGTCCAAAATAGGCACAATGTATAGACTATTAGAGAAGTGTGTGAACTTGTTATCTATAACTGTCATGAGAAAGGTCACTGCCAATTTCGCTTTAATAAGATAAGCAAAGATGTAGAAGAAGGGTAATCTAGATAGCAAATTAAGTGTGTGTTTACTACTAAGACTATCTAATTAAAGTGAATACCGACAAAGAAAAGTCCAAATCATACCCATCTTTCACCTATTAATTCAGGATGAAAGCACTTTGGTCGCCAGCCAGATACATAAAGAGGATCACCTGGTAAGATAATAATCGTTTATAAATCACAAAATGAAGTAACAGAAGAGCTGCTGTGCAATACAAGTTTGTAATACTACAAGAGGAGAAAAGCTGTCGTAGCGTGCAACAGTTATGTTATAAGAGCACCCCTAATTATACGCAAAGATTAATCAATTGTGGTTGGTTAGTTTGATAAAGTATACAAATTATATTATCCAAAACTAATCTCTTTCAGAAGACCCAGTTGCCTAGAAGTTCAGCTTGCACACAGGATAACATTTCTTATCACACTAAATGTTTGATGAAAAAATACATAATGAATGACACAGGTAGGAAGTAGTGACTGCTCCTGCATTTTAGATAAGTAAAGCATTTTTGGTTGGCTATAACCCAGAGTCTAGAGGAAGAAACACATTCCAATGCCCCATAGTTCCAATAACATTTTATGTTGTAGTGGGCCTCATGTTGAGAGTCATTAACATTTCTGCAACAAAGCAGATGCATTACCCCATGTACAGGCTTATCACCTTTTCTCCTTTGCTCGTGCCCTATCATGAACTAAGAATGACAAATGTTTGCCAATGTCCAAGTACTAGTCAATACATGGCTCAAGTTTCTTTTACAAGGCACAAACTAATATTTCCACCTGTATGCTTATATTTATTCTTCTATGATGGGGGACAATAATTATAAAACTTCAGATTTACCAATTAGAGGAAATCCAACGATCTGGATTTGGTGTGGCCTCAACCTGTTAATAATGTACAACATAAAGGAAAGAGGGATAAGGAAGGTGTCACTTTGACGAATTAACTGCCACAAAATGATCCACATAAATCTTTTATTATAGCAGAAAAGTAGAGGAAGGGGCACAAAGTAAATGAATT
Source organism: Solanum sejunctum (assembly GCA_025642045.1). Classification (NCBI taxonomy): domain Eukaryota; kingdom Viridiplantae; phylum Streptophyta; class Magnoliopsida; order Solanales; family Solanaceae; genus Solanum; species Solanum sejunctum. The sequence goes on from JAOTQJ010000083.1 coordinate 11,270,597, forward strand.
TTCCTGCGGGTGGTACCATTCCAAAAGTGTCACCCTCTTGGGATTACGATTTCGTTTTTCCTTAGAAACTACATTTCTTCACAAGATTAAAATATGAATGCAAGAGATTAAGGATTGGGCCTAACTCCTGACTTTTACATACTATCTTCATTATATGACACAATTAAGTCAATAAGCATCCAGAAGAAATGGGGAACTGCAAATGGGATATACTAAAAAAAAGTCTTTCTATGTTGGTCAAATAAATATACGCTGCTCTCACAGAACTTGGTTTTCTCTCCTTTTGGGGGTTTACAAATGGACTAGGCATATTTAGTAAAGTCGAAAAATAAGTGGGGTATTTGTGTAATCATAGAACTTAATGTTGAGATTTAGTGGATTTGACTTCAGAATTTCAAGCTTCTATAAGTGGATACCATGCAGCTTGTAATGTCCAAAAGAAAAATAATTTTTTGTTTTTATAATGCTTGCATTCTAGAAAAAGATATTTAAGGGGACCAAATGACCGATAATATCCTATACATGGACCAACTGATTCACACTTCTCATAGACTTGCCTAATTGCCTCAACAGTGTGTTCTATGTTGTAGAATAATTTAGAGAATACTTGTTCAAAAGGTAAGAGTTGAAAAGTCTGTTTCTTTCAACTCTACAAAGTCTACTGAGTACTGAAGGTTGAAAGACAATCTTGTTCTGACCTGAAAAAAAGAAATCCAAGTCTCAAATTTTATAGGACCCATGTATTATTGTAAACAGAACTAACTGACTGAGTGTTCCAAACAAAATAAAGCAAGCTGTGTAATCTCCATCAGGAACCAATAGAGTAATATCCTTCAACGAGGCAACTTTTCTATCTAGTAGAAGCAATTGGTGTCTCTATCTCTTCTTACTGGCACTTGCAACAGCTTTCAAAGACCTGATTGAACTGGCGGAGTCACAATTTTCTGTAAGAGGTTCAAAATTTTAATAAGTAGACATACAAACTAATCGAAGGAGGTTTGACATTTATTATATATAGATAAACAAATTAATTTTATCATATATAAATAGTACAGTTTTTCGCCGAAAGCAAGTTCAAATGAACCCCCTATACATACGTGGCTCCGCCACTGACTAGGAGATAGAGCTGACAATTTCCGTCCATAAAAGATGAAAGGAGTAAGGATCACCCATATATTTTAAATGGATAAATATAAGCTGATCTATTTTAAAAGCTTATAAAAATATGATTAAAATGAGTAAAATATGAGTATCCATAGTGCCTCACTCATAATTAAGAAAAATCAAAATTGCACTAAAATTTTCTTTTGTGTATGTGTGAAATCTTTTTTATTTTTCTTAAAAAAATTTGGGGGTGAAGGTGGGTGGAAGGGTGGAAGTGGTGGTGGGGAGCTGGTGAAAATAAGTTTAGTTTATTTTATATTTTCTTTAAAAAGATTTGGGGCTTGGTGGTACGGAGTCGAGGGAGGGGGTAGCGGTAGGGGTAGGTGGAAGTGGAGAGGGGGGGGGGAATTTTTTTCTAAATTTTTTAATTTTTTTGTAAAAAGTTTAGGAGTGGGCATTGACGGTATGGGATAGGGTGGAAGTAAGGAAATGAGGGGAGGTGGCCAAAAAAATTTTTTTTTTATTTTTTAAAAATATAATTTGGGGGTGGTGAAAAAAATCTTTTGTTTGAATTTTTTTATTTTTTCTTTTAAAAAAAATTGAGGTTCACGGTCAGTGAAGGAGGGGGGTGGGTGGAATTTATTATTTTTTTGAAATATGTCTATCCATATCGAGTACTTCTACATATGGGTTTTGAGCTGCGGGTTTTAGGAAATAGCCTCTCTACCTCGATGAGGTAGAGGTAAGGTCTGCGTACAATCTACCCTCCCCAAACCTCACTTGTGGGACATCACTGGGTATGTTGTTGTTGTTGTTGTAGAGGGGACAATGGGGTAGGGATAGGGTGAAAGGGGTGATGGTGGAATGATTTAACTTTTTTGTTAATTTTTTTTATTTTTCTTTAGAAAAGCTTTGGAGTGGGGTGGGTGTCGAGGTCCGCTAGGGGTGGGCGTATAGTGTGGAAGTAGAGGTTGCGGTGGTGAAAAAAGTTAGCTTTCTTTTGAATTTGTTTGTCTTTCTTTAAAAATAATTTTGGGATGGGGTGGGGATAGGGGGGTGGGAAAGGGTGGGGTAGGGGGAGAAAGGGTGAACGTGGGAGGTGGGG
>JAOTQJ010000083.1:11284231-11303280 GCA_025642045.1 Solanum sejunctum
TAGTATATTTTTAATTAAATTAATCATCAAAAATTAAAAGTACATAATTAAAATGAACATATGAAATCCATGTTTGACAAAAATGTTGATATTAAAGAAAAGGGACCCATAAGACTATATCCTTTTTCAACAATGAATTCCATTTTAATTTAAAAATTAGAATACTAACAAAAAATTATGCTAATGATAAAGTAAACTAGAATAAATAAAAAATAGATAATATGAAAAATTGCATGGAATCACATGAAGAAGTAAAGGTTGATGATGAAAAGGAAATGAAATATAATAATAAGAAAATATTTTTTAAAAAAATTAGAATAAGAAAAATAAAAAATAAAAAATAATAGAAATTAAAAATAGATCCCAAAAAAAAGAAATAAGAGGAAGAAAAGAATTTTAAAAATCTCATGTAATTACACTAATTTCTTACCCTCCCTTGAGAATTGAGGAGTGTAATTACACCTTCTCAAGTACACCCAATTCCTCTCTTGCCAAGTAATTACCTGGTCTACCAAATAGGTCAAAGAGTGTAACTACACCCAATTACACCAAATCTCAATTACATTGTGGCCTTCCAAACGGGCCCTTGGTCTTATCTGTAATTTTTAATTGGGAAATATAAGAAGAAATTGACTAGCTGGAAGAGTCAATACATAGTGTGCTTGATGCTTTGCCTATTTATATGATGCCTATATTTCCAAGGCCTGCAAATGTGAGAAAAACAACTCATGCACTAAGAAGGAATTCCTTTGGGAAGGAGACAATGAGAAAAATAAGACACATATGGTTAACTGAATCACTTTGCCAGTTAGCAAAAAGAGATGAGGTTGGAAAATTTGAGGCCGGAAGACCCAGATTCAAAGCCTGGTGTTGAAGTGTGTTGTGGAGGTTGCTGTAGATGAGAACTCACAGTTGTAAGAGGTAACTCGCTTTGCCAGTTAGCAAAAAGAGATGACGTTGGAAAATTAGAGGCCAGAAGACCCGGATTCAAAGCCTGGTGTTGAAGTGTGTTGTGGAGGTTGCTGTAGATGAGAACTCACTGTTGTAAGAGGTAACAAAAACCAAGTATTGGATGAGAAGTAATTGGAAAACAAATCCCGTGAACACTTCTTATGGGGTTGGGTCAGTATGCGGATAACCATATGGAACCTTTGGTCATTAATCAAAAACAAAGCAATACACAAACAAGGTAATGGGATGAATGTCTTATGATGGGTAGACTATTGATTAGTCCAGGACTCTTTGAAGTAGCTATTCCAGATATCTACCATCTCTGTTATGTTCTGCATAATTAAAGTTTCCCTTTGAGTTTGGGCAAGATGCTGTGAAGATAATTGTGGCGGAAAGTTAAGACACTTTGAATCTCAAGGAGGAGGGAAGATACTTATTTGAATTAATATAAATAAAAGGAACTTTATTTATTTGAAAAAAGTAAAGATAATAGCACCAAGACGGTTGTTTTCGTCCTTTCCTTTTTCCTGATTGGTTAGTGATGTTATGTACCTTTTCTATATGATTTTTCAATTAGATGATAATTGGGAGATCAAAATTCTGTTACAACATGTGCAGGGTTTCAATTAGTAGTTAGAAGTTAGTTGTAACTACTTTTCCCACCAATTCTCATTCAGAAGTTAGTTGTAGCTACTTTTCCCACCAATTCTCATTCATTGTAAATTTGATTAGCTATAAGCTGGCTGGAGACTTTGTAACCCGACAAGGGGAAAATTAATAAGAATTTAGTCAGTTACTACTTCTACCATTAGGATATTTGTTCAGGAGCTCTCAAGTTCCTTAAAATATCTCAATTCTTCTTCTTTTATTCTTTCTTTTATTTGAGAACGTATCATTTGGTATCAAAGCCAGGTTACCTTGGTGTGTTAATGGGTGATCACAGTACAAGGATGCAACAGATGAGAAGGGAAATCGATAATTTGAAGGGCTCCATTGATGGAGTAGTAGGATCGGTGACTGAATTGAGCAAAACAGTGGATTTGAAGGTTGCCCAGGCCATGAATGAGATGAAGAAGATGGTTCCAGCTATGGCAACAAGACAATCTGATTAACATGAGGTGACTGAAAGGGAAAATGGAATGAGGAGACCCAGAAGCAATGAGAGGAGAGGAATATCAGTTACCCACGAGGAACTATCAGGTAGAATTCCCAAAATTTGATGGTTGTGGGTTGCGAGATTGGCAGTACAAATGTGAGTAGTTCTTTCAAGTGGATGAGACCAGTAAATTGCCAAATTCTAAGGTCAAGTTGGCTTCCTGCAGATTGGAACGGAAGGCATTGTTGTGGCACCAGACCTACATGAAGAATCGACTTACCAGGGAATGGCCAAGTTGGGGAGAATATGTGAAATGCTTGTACTCCAGGTTTGGAACAGAGTTGTTCGATGACCCCATGGGGGATTTCAAAGACCTTTGACAGGTATCATCTGTACAAGATTATGTACATACATTTGATGAACTGTTAACTAGAGTACAATTGGCAGATGACTATGTTGTGAGTTGCTTCATTAGAGGATTGAAACCTGAAATTGGACTGGCTGTGAAGATGTTTGCTCCTAGATCCTTACAGAGGGCTATTAGTTTAGCTCAAAATCCAAGAACAAACCCTTGCCTTGCAACAACACCTACTACCTACAAAAAATAACTACCCTCCCAACACCTCCCACCCTAAATCAACAACAACAACAACATACCCAGTAATATCCCACAAGTGGGGTCTGGGGAGGGGAGATTGTACGCAGACCTTACCGCTACTTCAGAGAAGTAGAGAGGCTGTTTCCTAAACCTCCCACCCTAAATCAAATTTCAGAAATCCAGAATTTTCCCAACCTACCACCAGCCAGCCATGACCAGAACCAACCCTTCCCAAGCCCACGTTATTAATCAAAAAATTCCTTACAGACAAAAATTGTGGACTTTTTCTGAGATGGAGGAGAGGAGAGCAGAAGGATTGTGTTTCAATTGTGATGAAAAGTTCATTGTTGCTCATGTATGTATGAGGAAGAGACAACTATTTTCAATTGAGCTAGAGGAGTCCACGGAAGAAGAGATCGGTGAAGGAGACTGTATAATAGATCCTGCTCAAATTCTATCAATGATAGGCCAAGGATTGGCGACTGATTCTGAAGGACTCATCATGCCACATGTGTCTGTCCATGCTATGAATGGCTTATATGATTTCAAAACTATGAGAGTCACCACATCTTTGAAAGGGAAGGCTATATAAGTTTTGATTGATACAAGAAGTACCCACAATTTTATGGATCTTAATACAACTCATATGTTGGGGTGTTGCTTGACAACCATTGACTCTTTTGTTGTATCTGTAGCGGATGGGAACAAAGTCGCAACTATATGTGTAGAGGGTTAACCTGGAAAATGCAGGGTGTGGTGTTTGTGTCTGATTTGCTTGTTTTACCTGTTGGATGGTGTAATATGGTGTTGGGCATACAATGGTTGATTACATTGGGGGACATTGTATGGAATTTTTGGCAGCTAAAAATGGAGTTCACTCTTATGGGGCAGAAGGTATCTCTGAGGGTTGTCCAACCTCCTGCTGCTGAGCTAATCTAGCAAAGCCAAATGGATAAACTGTCCCAACCTGCTGAACTATGCATGATATCTGTGGGAGTACTGAAGGAGACTTTCCTAGAGATAGATGCTAGCCTTTTGATCATGGAAGGGAAAGAAGAAGGTCCTGCAGTCTCTCAGGACTTACAAGTGATCTTAGACCAGTATGAGGATCTTTCAAGGTTCCTACTGAACTACCCCCCTCTAGACAATATGACCACATGATTACACTAAAAGAGGGTACTTCCTCCATCAACATCAGGCCATATAGGTATCCAGTGATTCAGAAGGATGAGATTGAAAAGATGGTGGAGGAACTGCTTGAGTCAGGGGTTATAAGGAAGAGTATCAGCCCTTAGTCCTCTCCAATTGTGATGGTCAAGAAGGAGGATCATACATGGAGGATGTGTGTAGACTATAAGGAGTTGAAGAAGAGCACTATAAAGGATAAATTTCCGATTCTTGTGATAGAAGAGCTGCTGGATGAGCTGCATGGGGGAGTACTTTTCAAAGCTAGACTTCAGGTCTAGCTACCATCATATCAGGATGGTTGAGGAGGATATTCCCAAGACTGCATTCAGGACACACCATGGGCATTATGAATTTTTGGTCATGCCATTTGGCTTAACCAATGCTCCTTCTACCTTCCAAAGCTTGATGAATCAGGTTTTCCCCTTATCTGAGGAAATTCATTCTGGTATTTTTTGACGACATATTGATTTATCGCTCTAGCTGGAAGGATCATCTGTTGCATTTGGAAGGAGTTTTTAAGACAATAAGAGCCAACAAATTATTTGTCAAGAAAAGCAAGTGTGCTTTTAGGGTAACTTAGGTTGATTACTTGGGACATGTTATCTCAGTGCATGAAGTTGCCATGGATAAGTAGAAGGTTTGTGCTGTTCTCAGTTGTCCACAACCAACCACCATTAAAGCTTTAAGGGGGTTCTTGGCCTCACTGGATACTATAGGAGATTTGTCAAAGGCTATGGAATCATTGCTAGACCTCTCACTGATTTACTAAATAACTTGGTCTGAATCTGCCACTCAGGCTTTTGAACTAAAGGAGGCCATTACATCATCCCCCATCTTGCCCTTACTGATTTCAGTAAGGAGCTTGTTGTGGAGACTGATGCTTCAGGAGATGGCATTGGAGCAGTGTTGACTCAGGAAGGCAAGCTTATTGCTTATTTTAGTCAGGGTTTATCCAGGAATAGCAAGGCCAGGTTAGTTTATGAAAGGAAATTGTTGGCATAAATCACGGCAGTACAGAAGTGGAGGCCTTATTTGGTAGGAGACATTTTATTATTAAGACGAACCATCACAACCTTAAATTCCTATTGGAGCAGAGGATAACAACACCTAGCCAGCAGAAATGGTTAGTAAAATTGCTTGGCTATGACTATGATATAGCGTACAAAAAGGGGAAAGAAAATATTGTGGTTGATGCCCTTTCCAAGAAAGAGGAGCCAACTCAGTTGTTTAGCATATCTGGTGTGCAAGTTGCCCTACTAGATGAGGTCAAGCGGACTTGGGCTCAGGACTCTCACTTACAAAAAATACTCTAAGATATCAGTTCAGGGACTGCTCCGAAGGCTTACCATAAATTTCAAGGAGGCATACTTAGCCGAAAGGGTAAAGATTATGGTTGGCCAGAATCCTCACACAAGAAGACAACTTATGGCGATCTTCTGTGGAGCTCAATAGGGGGTCATTCAGGCATCGATGCTACCTTGAAGAGGCTCAAGCTGAGTTTTACCGGAAGAAAATGAAACAAGATGTTTATGCATTTATCAGAGAGTGCGACGTGTGTCAGAAATGTAAACATGAGAATGTTGCTCCACTTGGTCTGCTCCAACCTCTTCCCATCCCTGATATGGGCTGGCAGGACATCTCCATGGGTTTTATAGAGGGTCTACCTAAAGCTGCAGGCAAGGATGTGATTTTTGTAATGGTGGATAGGCTCAGCGAGGCTGCTCATTTCATGACCCTCAAACATCCTTACTCTGCTTTAGATGTGGCTCAGGTGTTCATGGACAATGTCTTCAGATTACATGGTATGCCAAAGTCCTTTGTGTTTGACAGGGATGTGGTCCTTACGAGCAAATTTTGGAAGGAATTGTTCAAGCTGCAGAAGGTCTCATTGTTGACTTCCACATCTTACCATCTGCAAATAGATGGCCAAACTGAGGTTGTCAATAAATGCCTTGAATGTTACCTTAGATGTATGACATTTGCAAAACCCAAGGAGTGGCCAAAATGGTTACCATTAGCAGAATGCTGGTACAATACTACCTATCACTTCTCTACACAGATGACTCCTTATGAAGTAGTGTATGGCAAGAAACCACCCCCCTTGCTTCCCTACATGCCTTTTGATTCTCACTTGGGCACTGTTGACAGAAGCTTACAGGTTAGAGAAGCCACTTTGAGAGGTTTGAAGTCTCATTTGCTAAAGGCCCAGAACAGAATGAAGATGCAGTCTGACAAGAAGAGGATTGACAGGTTCTATGCCATTGGTGATTGGGTATATGTCAAGCTTAAACCCTACAGATGGTTCTCCCTCAAAGACCACTCTTTTCAGAAACTCCCAGCGGAGTTCTATGGACCATTCCAGATTGTTGCTAGAGTAGGACTTGTTGCCTACACCTTGGCTTTGCCCCCTCAATCTAAAATCCATCCCACTTTTCACATTTCTCAGCTGAAAAATCATTTGGGTACTCCTGTTGCTTCAGTTCACCTGCTGGAGGTTCATTCAAACTCTGGTCAGATTCTGTTAGCCCCTGAGTCCATCTTAGCCAGGAGGATGGTCCGAAAGATGGGCAGGGCTGTCACTCAGGTGCTTAAGTGGCTTAACAGTTCTGAAGACGATAGTGCTTGGGAAGATTTGCATGATTTCACTTTGAAGTTTCCAGATTTTCATCCTTGAGGACAAGGATTCTTGAGTGGAAGGCATTGTTATGTACCTTTTCTATATGATTTTTCAATTAGATGATAATTGGGAGATCAGAAATCTGTTACATGTGCAGGGTTTCAATTAGTAGTTAGAAGTTAGTTGTAGCTACTTTTCCCACCAATTCTCGTTCATTGTAAATTTGATTAGCTATAAGCTGGCTGGAGACTTTGTAACCAGACAAGGGGAAAATTAATGAGAATTTAGTCAGTTACTACTTCTACCATTAGGATATTTGTTCAGGAGCTCGCAAATTCCTTAGAATATCTCAATTCTTCTTTTTCATTCTTTCTTTCCTTAAGAACGTATCAAGCGACCATGGCAGCTAGCCTAATTCCATCCAGTACTATTTTTTGCTCTCAGGTATTACTGATTTTCTTTAGGGAAGAAATATCCTTATTGGGATCCATTTTGAAATATTATGCACCATGGCTGAAAGTTTCATGAAATCCCGGGCACCTCTCTAATCTAGTTAAGTTCTGTTAGGTATTGGGATCCATACTACTATAGGAGACGACCAGTTCGCGAAGGAAGTGGTGGGATGAACTTCATTGAATCTGTATGTGGTAAAAGGCAATAGAGCAGATGCTTTTATATTTGCCTCTGTGTCTTTCATAACTGACGGTTGTTAAATTTGCAGGTTTTCTCCTTTGTATTTGGTGATGGTGATCCAAATCAAGATATTGAAGAGGAGAGGTGGAAGTTGGTAATAATTGAGCACTGAATTTTAGCGGTCCGTTGCTTTTTTTTGTTTTCTTTTTTCTGGGGCGGGGGTGGGCTGGGGAATCTGAATAATGGGAAAGGGAAGTGGAGGATGGCATTCGGTGGGATTAAAAGTTTGCTTATTATGGATAGAATTGCAACTACTTAGCTACAACTCCTAGTCAAGTAGTCTATTAATTAAATTAGTTATTCCTGGCATTGTGATAATTTGTCTACTTATGTTTTCCTCTTCTCTTAGCTGCTTCCGGTAACTCTTTGATCTTGCTTTTTGGTCGGGGCTTAATCCCCACCCACATAAAATGACATGAGATATTGAAATGTTCTCTTTTAGTTGTTCTGCATTAGAGCATCTTTCATCCCCAATCAGTGTTCTAGTTGTGTCACTACAATCTTCTTTTGGCAGTTCAAATTTTTCCTTATCTAGATACCTTATTGGTACCCCAGGATGTCTCTGTGGTACTTTGTCTGGATAAATGGGTAGCTAGGAAGTGACCCTTGCATCAATCTTCTAGTGTATATCATACAGATGACTAAAAGATTGCAGTCATACCCTTATATCTAAGTTTAGTGAGAAATGATATGAAAGGGATGTTTGATTTTTTTCAGGTAGGGTGGGTGGGTGGGTGTAAATTCCAAGGGTATCGTAGTCTCATGCAGCTACTTGGTTATTTTAGCAATGAATCAAAGAGAGTGAGTTACAATTTTTCATGGTGGCCAGTTGGGATTTTCCGTGCTTAATGTTAACTTTGTTAGTAGGTAAGGAGTAACTTTTATTGATATACCAGCAAAACAGAATGCTGGGAGAGACTTAATATTAACCTTTCTTTATTCAGGACGGGGGATGGATGTTGCATACATGAGGATGTTGCGACCGATGTGCGGGCATACTAGAAGGATAGGATTAGAAATGAGGATATTCAGAATAAGCTGAGAGTGGTTTCATTGGAGGATAAGATGCAGGAAGCGAGATTGAGATACTTTGGGCTTGTGAAGAAGAGATGTAGGGATGCGTTAGTTCAGAAGGGTGAGAGGCTGGCTATGGATGGTTTCAAGAGAGGTAGAGGTAGGTAGTAGGCTGAAGAAGTATTAGGGAGAGGTGACTAGACATGACATGACACAATTTCAGCTTACCAAAACATAATTTTAGAAAGGAGGTTGTGGAGGACCCAAATTACGGTAGAAGGTAAGTAAATGCATTGTCTTGTTATTCTTCCATGCTAGTGGTCATAGAATTGCTCCGGTAGTTTCTTACTTTCTTCTTCGATTTCTATTACTATGTGTTGTTCATGTACTTTGTTTATCATGTTTTTTTTTTTTGTAGCTACTGCTCCAAATGCTTTGTTATGGTTTCACTTCCATTACCTTGTTTGGACTTCTTTGGATTATTTTTCCTTGAGCCGAGGATGATATTGGAAACAACCCTTTTGCCTCTAAGGTAGGGTAAGGTCTATGTAACGATCCATACCTACGGCCTAGTCGTCACACGACGGATGAGACACCTAGGGGTGGCAAATGGGCGTGTTGGGCTAAAATTGAAGAAGTTAAAATGAACTATATTGAATATCGGGTTGGGTCATGACCCTCCCAAAATTATTTTGGGCTAAATTGGTCTAAAAGTCGGGTTGGGTCATGACCTGCCCAATTGACATGCTTATTCAAAGCAAAATTTCATAGCGATACAACACAATATTAAGTAGTAATACAACTCGATATTAAGTACCAATAATAACATGATATTAAGTAGCAACACAACATGATGCTGTCAATTTTATCAAGGTTTATATAATAACCAAAACATAATTCTGTCAGTTTATCAAGTTGTATCTTGTAAATATCCAACATAATGATCTTTTCCAGAATCTAGTCCTACGTTCAATATTAGATTTGCGTTAAACATATATAAACAAATTTACAGGCAAATTGACATTCATGTTGCAACTGCTATTATTTTTCCTCTCCAGAGACTGAATGATAGTATCTCGACCTCAGCATGTCATATTTGAACCCCGGCAAAGTTCATAACATGAAAATGAGAAAGAAATCTTGTAAAGTATGAGAATATGACATAAAACATCAGAAGAAGAAGAAGAGTGAAAAGGACCACTTTATGCAAGTTGTAACAAGAGCTAAAGAGGTACCAAGCAGGTTGAAGTGAGAATCTTATTGGGCTCAGCTCAAAATTATTTTAAAATGGGTTAAATTGTATTGGGGCTGAAAATTAGCCCAATTCTAAATCATACTAAACCCAACCCATAAAATTATGGATGGCTTGCTTATGTTTGGGCTTATTTTGCCACCTCTAGAGACATCCATAGGCACCTCACCCAAGCCATCTTAATGTATCAAGCATTCATAGGCATAGAACTCATAAATTTGTAGAAGTAAACAAGGAAGGGTCTATGGAACATCATTTGGAATAAAAGCAACATCTTAAAAACATACATATCGTCCATAAACATACCAACTAGACCATGGATGGACGAGAACCGATAAACGGTCACTCTCCATCAAATAGAAAAGATTCCAACGTTAACAACATAGAATGTAAAGCCTCCAAAAAAACCAACATATACACCAAGTACAAAATACATAGCAAGAAAGGAAATGGTGGAGTCCCGAACTAAGGTCTCACCATAATAAAACTAGTCTTGAACGTCAGAAGAACTAGCCACGAGCCGGGGGAGGAGCACCTGTCCCTACATGGTTAAACCATGTAGGCAAAATATGTGTTAGTACTTTCGGAATGTACTAAGTATGGGAGATGCAATGCCATATGAAATTGTAATGCCATCATTCATAAGTTAAAGACTTTCGTTCATGGAACGGTAAAGGTAACATTTACATGAGCTTAAACATGCACAAGGAATATCATTCAATATGAGTAAAAGTAATGCATAAATAGCACACATGTGACGGAACCAAGACACAGATCGTAGACCTTGTGGGAATGGACTATAACTGACATATAAGACCATGTGAGCTACTACATGTAACCCAACATAACTTCCTACATTGGCACGGGGAGATCACTTGCTGGGTGGAACTCCATCACTTAGCGTGCATCATCATATAACATAATTGGCCTACGTGGATCCACTAGCCTAGCCTACAAGGGCTCCTGTGGTGGCACATAGTTAATGAGGAAAATGGTTGCTTCTAGTGTTCCCTTACCGAACCCCACCTCGATGCCTCATTTGGTGCCAAGTCATCTCGAAGAATCTTTAAAACATAGGCTTAGTCAAATTATGACATTTAGAATCATAAGTAGCAATCTCAAGAGTAGCTCGAAACTTAAGGAACCACCATGTGCAAATTGTCCTTTCATCTTGGGGACCTTCATAAACATCTGTTAGGGCATTGGCAACATGCTTATATCTTTGACAAAACTTCACTTAAAAACCTTTTATTTATGCCCTAATCATTATCATATATCATGCAAGACGTGACTGGAAACTTAGTGGGCTTAGTCATACGGTGGAAAGTTCATAAATCATATGTGACATGCAAGAACATAGGAAAATCATGCTTATTCAAAATATGCAAAACAGCCCACACTTCATCATGCAAACATTAATCATCAGGGTCATCACCCTTAACTCAAAATTCATGAAAATACTTGATATAACATCTCATGGTAACATTAAAAGCATATTATAACGTAGAACATCATGAAATCATCATTAGCATGGATAATAATATTTAAGGAACTTAAAGAAAAGGTAAAAGCATTTATGTAGGACTTTGTGGGTGAAAGGAGACCCACAAATCAACTCACATACCTTTGGTAAGTCTATGAAGAAGGAACTTTCTGTTATGGAAGAGACCTTGAAACCCTAGCATCTTTAGCTTGTTCTTAAAGAGGAAGAATGCCTTAGGGATTTTGAAAGTGGAAGAATGAAGAAAAGGAATGGGAATCTAGGGCTTTAAGATCTGATTAAGGGCCTAAAAAGTCATCAAAATGACGTAGTTTAGGTTTAGGATTAGCAGAAAGGACAAAATTGTCCGCCATTAAAACTGCCAGACACCATCCACGAGATGCTGACTACAGGCCGTGGATGGAACCACGAGACATGGTTGTCGTCGTCCTGTTCTCCTTTTCCAATCTTTAGAAACTGGTTACCAACTACCAACCACAAAATCCCTATCCACCGGCTGTACATCAATCCACGAGTCGTGGATAGCATTGTGGAATCCTTCGACACTCAACAAAATTCTCACTTTTCTGGACTTCATCTATTAAGGCTTTCTACAGGTCGTGCATGGGACTACGGACCGTCCTGTTAATCGTGGTTCTCCTTCCAGAAACTTTAAATTTCCTTCATGTCTGGAACTCACACCTACGACCCCTTCCACGGTTTGTGAATACTTCTATGGGCAGTATGTGCCCTTCGTGGACCATTTTACACTTCGTAAATTTCAACTTCCTGAGGCTCTCCCATCCACGAGCCTGGTCAACGGCTCGTGGTCTAGACCACCGGCCATGGACTGATCCTGGGCATTTCCAGTCCAACTTTTCTGTACTTTCTAGGCTCTTAACTTGCGAGTCGTTACAGTCTGTATACAGACTACCCTCCCCATATCTTACTTTGTGGAGCTACACTACTTTGTGGGACTACACTGGGTATATCCTTGTTGCTATATGTATGGACAGAGAAATCATATTATAGATGTTTGATGTTTTCTCAAATTGAAGTTACTCCCTGAAGGCTAGAGGTTTGGTTAATCGTTTTAGTTGGCTTAACCTTTCCCCCGTAAATAACACTGATCTTTGTTTGGAGTTTGCCAGCTCCTTACTGTTCTTGAATCTCACATTTGTAATGTTTGTCTGTTGCAGCTTTTAAGTGATATCTAGGTCATCAAAAAAAAAAAATTTTTTTTTAATGTATGTGCTGTCACTAACTTCTAAAATTTCTTATGTTATAAGCAGATATTTTTAGCAACATATAATAATTACCATTGTCTAAAAACTTTTGCAGATAGGGCAGTATATATCATCAAATGGTGGCGTTGTTGCTGCTGAAGAACTTGCTCCCTTTCTTGATGTGGAGACTCCTAACAAAATGGTACTCCAGGGTCTTACGCGACCCATATGTTGGATTTCTTGTCCACTATCTTTTTGCTTTTTCTTTCCCTTTCCTCTGCTGTAATAATGTTACTCCCTCTGTCCCAGTTTATATGGTTCACTTTCCTCTTTAGTCAGTCAAAAAGAATGACACATTTCTATATTTAATAACATTTAACTTTAAAATATCCATTTTTATCATTAATGAAATGATTTACAGCCACACAACATCTATCGCTGATTTTAAACCACATTTTTCATGTCTTTCTTTCTTTCTTAAACTCCATGCCAAGTTAACCTAACTTTCTTTCTTTCTTTCTTAAACTCCATGCCAAGTTAAACTAACTCATATAAAATGTGATGGAGGGAGTATAATTTTTTTGTCCCGATTGCCTTTTCAGGAAAACTATTTTTAAATTGAACATTTTGAACGCTTGGTTATTAGGAAATCCTGAGAGTCCATGGTTTTGCATTTCAGTCATACTTCTTATCTTGTTGATTGTTTATCTTGCTTTAGTTTTGTGCTTATTTGCTCCTTGTTATCTTACTCCTGTTCTGAAATTGACTTTTGAATTACCTGTGGGTTTTCTCTGACAGGATGATGAGTCATACATCCTTCCAGTGCTTTTACGGTTTGATGGTCAGCCAGACGTAGATGAAGAAGTACGTGAAAGCTTTATTGATGATATATTTTTGTTTGAATTCTTTCTTCAGATTAGTATGGTAAATGCCTTTTCCTGTTCATGTGGCTTTGGAAAAGGATTTGGTGTCTTCCATAGTGCAACCTTGGCTTCAAGAAAATTTTGAAGATCAATTTGAGCTTCTGAAACAGCCTCTCTACCTCACACAAGGTAGGGGTAAGGTAAACTCACCCCTCCCCAACCCCACTTGTGGGGTTCAGACTGGATATGTTGCTGTTGAAGTCTCTAATACCATTTTCTGAAACCTGGTTCTGGGTGACAAACATCAGAAGTTATTGAACTTTTGGCCCATCAATTTTTATCTCCTCGCATTAATTAACCCCATAACTAACACTCTTGCCTTCCCCAGCCATTTCATTTGACTCCTTGCTCTGATTCCTGGAATCCTCAACATGTATCATACTTGTGTTGATTAGTTATATGATAAAAATTGTAACTGTATTAATAGTTCAAAATAATTTAAGGAACTTATTAAATGTTTAACATACTAATCTCAGATTCACACCTGAGCTCTGTTTGTAGTCAACTCATATGTCAAGTTGTTTGAGAGAGCATTAATTATCATATTTTAATCCTAAGAGAATGTCTGAAAAGGTTAAATATATCTGCAAGCTTTGAACAGAGCCAAGTCTTTTTACTAATCTACAAATTTCGGTAACAAAGCTCAAGAT
Organism: Solanum sejunctum; assembly: GCA_025642045.1. NCBI lineage: Eukaryota > Viridiplantae > Streptophyta > Magnoliopsida > Solanales > Solanaceae > Solanum > Solanum sejunctum. The sequence continues at coordinate 11,297,920 of JAOTQJ010000083.1, forward strand.
ACAGGATAAAGGAGCCATTTCTATTTTTTATTCAATTTTATCATGATTTAGACATCAACAATGTCAATGAAATAAGGAGTTGAACTTAAAAAGACAAAGGGACTATGAAAGAGTTTCAGTGTGATGATATGCAAGACGATGTAAACTTCTGTCTCATTTCGGCTTCCTTTTTCTTTTTCAATATCTGCTAAGAAGGTATTTCTGCATTCTAGTACAAAGAGCACAGACCACTGTGTAAATGAGTTTTTCTCCTCTTGACAAAAAATTTCAACTCTAAGGGCTCAGGAAATTTAAAAATAATGGTTGATTTGAGCTGCTGCATGTATTATTGATGTTATTGACTTTTGTGTACAAGTGCGTTTGTTGTGTCTTATGGGAGTTAACAGCATCGGGTGCTTTGGTAAAGTGATATAAAGGGCTACTAAGGTAAACATAATAGTTTGAAGGAGACTGTATGCATAATTGCATTGTTGTTGAGGGGATTTGATGTCTCCTCTCATTTGGCGCCCAAAGATCTCTTTACAACAATATTCTTACGTTCGCGTTATATATAAATTATTTGTTCCAGGGGAATATCCTATACCGATTTCCATCACTTCAGCGTACAGCTACTCCACAAAGAAGTGGAAGGAAGGAGTATGTAGGAAAAAGATGGACTGATTGGGTTGGACAGGTTGAAAGATTTCTTCAAGAGAAGAAGTGGCAATTTAGGTACCATTTGTTTAACTGCTGGTATATTTGAATTTCTTACTTGTGGATTTGACTTCTCAAACATGAGTGTTTACAATGCAGTAAAACAAGTTCATCGGAAAGGGCATTGGTCATTGGATTGGGTGGGCTCAATTTGTTTGGAGTCATTGTTCTTGGTACCATGTTGAAGTAAGGATCTGCATGTGGTGCTTTAGACTTCTTAACTTCTGCTTCTATATTTTTTCACGTCCTGAAATTTCTGAAGGATCCGTAACCAGCACCAGGCAGCCCCTAGCTGAGCGAACTATCCTTTAAGCATTTTAAGTATAAAAACTACAATTTAATATAAGGAGTTATAAATATCATAGCCCAAAAGATAATCAAATCCAAAGTATATAGCAGAATCCATAAGTCTAAACTCGACAACAGAGTCAAAGGAGCATCTGAGAATCAAGTGGGACTCAACCCAACAATACTGTGTACAAGTAAATAAATTATAACATCTAGCCACTTGTTCTGTCTCTCTTCCCCTTACCTCCTAGTGGAAGACAGATTAGATAAACTATGGAGAGATTTTCTTTGGCTGGGCAACAAGGAAGTAAAAAGGCATTTACTTGGTCAAATGGCAAACTTCTCAACTAAGTAAAAAATCAAGAGGACTTGGCATTAAGAATCTAGGTCTGCAAAATAGGTGCTTATTATCAAAATGGCTATGGAGGTTTGGTAAAGAGGGGCAGGCTCTGTGGAAGGATGTTATCAGTAGCAAGTATGGACTTACTGATCCATGGACCTCCAACATTGTGACCAGCACCTATGGGGTGTCAGTTTGGAGGTCTATCAGAAATTTGTGGCCAAAACTAGATGGGAACATAAGCTACAAGGTGGGTGAGGGGACTGGGATCCTTCAATGGAAAGACAAGTGGATGGGACAGAACTCCCTCTTGAAGGACTTTGCAAATTTGTATTCTTTTTGTGACAAACCTGGAGCATTTATTGCTGACTGTGGTCTCAGCAAGCATGGAGTATAACCTTTAGGAGGCTCTTGAATGACTGGGAGATGGATAGAGTGGCCAACTTACTGCAAAGGTTGGAAGATTTTCCAGGAGAAACCACTAATCCTGATGCAATCAGATGGAAACATGGTAGGAATGGGGAAATTTTCTGTTGGAAGAATGTATAGAAGAGACCTGGCGACACATCCTGGGGGCATTTTTGGACCTTTGAAACAAGTCTGGAAGTCCAGCACTCCAATCAAGATAAAAGTGTTTCACATGGTCGGTATGCAGAAGAGCATGCCTGATGCAGGAGAGACTGAAAAAGAGAGGATTTTTCAGATTGTGTCTTTGTGCTTCTTTTGTTTTTATTTTTTTAGATGATGTGAGATGTTGTCATTAATATATGGCAACTGGAAGGTGCCAAATTACAAAAGCAAAAGCCATTAGGCTTTTGAAGCAAAAAATAGCCAGTTAGCCCCTATTACAACATACCTATACTAGAACCATGGTGCTAACTAAGTCCAAAAAACTGTCCATGCTATTAACAGGAGTAAGAAATTCCAGCTAAACAAAACAACTAAGCATCTAACTTTCAGGCTTGAGTTGGAGTTGATATCCCACCATAACACCTATGTTTCTTTCATTCCACACAACCTAAAAGATGACTGGAGGAATCATTTCCGAAACCTTCTTGATGGTTTTGTCAACTCTCCAAAAAATCCAGCTAATGTAAGCTTTTTGATGGTTCGAGGGAGGTTCCAAGATAGCCCAAAAATAGATAGGAAGAAATTCCAGATTTCAGAAGAGAGCAGTAAAGATGTCATTGACACTCTCTAGGCTTTCATGGCATAGATAGCATTTGTTAACTAGAGCAATTTTCCTTTTACAGGGGTTGTCTTGAGTTAGAATTGCTTCCCTGACAGCTGTCCAGGTAAAGCAAGATACTTTGAGTGGCATTTTGGTTCTCCAGATATCTTTCCAGAGATTTTTCTCTTTTTCTGAGAGAAGTTTCCAGAGATTTTTCTCAAGCACACCATTTTGAGAATACAAAACATTGTAACCTTCTTCGACTGTGAACTTCCCGTCCTTTGAGTTTCCCCATAAGAGCTCATCTAGTTCCTGATCTGCGAATGAGAAAGTCTCCAAAGTGGCTAGGAGAGTTATCAGATCAATGATCTCCCAGTCATAGGTTTCTTCTTAGTGAAGGCCTCCATATGTTGTCCTCTCTATTTTGAGCCACAAACGAATCTTGGTTACTAGCAATAAGGAATAAGTCAGGATAAGAGTCCTTAGGTGTTTCATTTCCAATCCACCTCTCTCCCCAAAATTTCACATTCAAACCATTTCCAACTTTAAAGGATATGTTCTGAAATAGGCCCTGATGGAAGCTGCTGATATGTTTCCAGGTGCCAACACCATGAGGGTCTGTGTTATCTTTAGACTCCAGTGATTCTGATCTCCAAATTCGGCAATTATGATCTTTTTCCAATAGAGGGTTGATTATGTAGTTTAAGATTCCTGATGCCAAATCCTGCAAATTTTGGTTGGGTGACAATGGGCCATTTCACCAAAGAGAATTTGCCAGTCTCATTGCTGCTTCCCCACAAAATTCTTCTCCTTAAACAGTTCAGTTGTTTTAAGATTGGGGCTGGCATAGGATATAATGACATAATGAGGGCTGGGATGCTGTTGAGCACACTACTCATCAAAGTCAGCCTGCCCCCCATGGATAGATACTGCTTTTGCCATGTTGCAAGCCTTTTTTCCACTCTTTCTATCACCCCGTTCCAGATTTTGATGGATTTAAAATTCACATCCAAAGGCAGCCCAAGGTATGCAGTTGGTAAGGCACCAGTTCTGCAGTTTAGGACTTCTGTTAATACCTCCAAATTTTGGATGTCATTGATCGGATAGATAGAGCTCTTGAGCATGTTTATGTGAAATCCTATTAAAGCTTCCTGAAGGAGTAGAATGAGGTTGAGATTTATGACTTGAGATCTCTCATCATCGCAGAATATCAATGTCATCTGCATATAGCAGATGTGTAACAATGATTGAGTCAATTGGATTACTGCCCACCTGAAAACCTTTTATCCACTGAAGCTCCTTGGCTTTACTTAGCATCTGAGTGAGACCTTCCATTGCCAAAATGAAAAGGAAAGGGGAGAGAGGGTCCCCTTGCCTTAAGCTCTTACCAGGGGAGAAGAAACCTACAGGATTTCTATAGTACAGAGTATTTCACAGTTGAAATACAGAATTTTATGCACCTTATCCACCTAGCTCCAAATCCCATTTGTCGTAGGATTTCAATAAGGACCAACTCAACTGGTCAAAAGCCTTTTCAATGTCTAATTTGCATAGTAGGCCTGATTCACCACTTTCGATTCTCAAATCCAGAACCTCATTAGCAATCAAGGATGCATATGCGATTTGTCTGTTTTTAAGGAAAGCAGTTTGTTGTTCGGATATCTGTTTGCCAGTGAATCCCTTCAATCTCTCTACTAGTGCTTAGTGTCGCTCAACTGTACTCCGAAACAACTAGGGAGCACAACGGTCGCTTATCAAGTAAAACCCAACAATTGTGTTGGGGTCGATCCCACGAGGAGTATGTATGATTCTAGCGAGAAGTATGAGTTGATCTAATTAGTTGTAATTGTAGAAAACGAGGTAAAACTTTGATGATATAAAATTAAAGGAGAATTAACTACAATCGCATGTTTCACATCTTAAAACTTAAATCAAAGGGAACATGCGTGGGTGTGCATAGTTGATCATAATTCACACAAATGGGTCTGGGGTATTGAAAATTGGTGTTAATTGCATATGGGTAGGCTAGAAAGTTGGTAACCACAATCATTATTACATCAATTGCAACGTCTCACTGTGAATCAATGAAGATCTCACATGCGATTTACACAAAAATCCTAAGGGAACTCATGCAAAGTAGGTAGCGACACGATCTAATACCTTAATCAGCTGTACCCAATTAAGACTTCAACAAGCACCCATGACTATTGTGCAATCTCCCCACTCCGAATACACAAATTAATGCAATTTTGAAGATCTAATGATAAACCCAAGTTTGCAACCTCAGATTTTAAGTTATAATTGGAAGAAAACATAAACCCATAATAAATCAACATCCAAACGTTCAAGTAATCAAAGACCCATTAAGTATATCAAGGTTTAACTACATTGCACACCCCAAGCATTGGGGTTTTTAGCTATCCATTACAAGGAAAATAGAAAATATACCATAATGTCTATCCACGGCTTGAGAATCAAAGGTAGAAAAAGTAGAATTGAAATCCTCTAAATTCTTTCTTCAAATTAGACTCAAGAACCAAGTAGAAACCCAGCTTCTATTGCAGAGAAAAGTATATGGATAAAAGTATGAAATGTATCTGTTAAAGTGTCCTAAAAAATTCCCTTCCAGATCCTTTACATCCTGAAATTTAACCTGAAGTGCAATTCGGAGAGGTTAGTCGGGCTCGCCGAGCACATTCGTCGATGCGCTGACTTGCGACCTCATCGCCAAGTTGGACACTTCATTCCTTGGTTTCCTTCAAGCATTCTGCATCTTTTGGCGATGTCCTATTTGACAAAATAAAAGAGAATTTCTGAAAATGTTTTTCTTTTATGCTCAAAGAAAGGTATATATCTTTCATATATTTCC
>JAOTQJ010000083.1:11303380-11317920 GCA_025642045.1 Solanum sejunctum
AGTGCAACAAATGTGGTCAACTAGGTCATGTGGAGAAGGTATGCAAGTCACAATTGCAACAAGAAGAAGCCAAAGCAATTGTATATCAATATCAAGAAGAGCAATTGTTTGTAGCGACTTGCTTTGCCAGCAAAAGAGCTTCTGAAAGTTGGTTAATTGATAGCGGATGCACAAATCATATGACCAACGACCAAGAGATCTTTAAAGATCTAGATAGATATTTTATTTTCAAAGTCAAAATTGGAAATGGAGAATATCTTGATGCAAGAGGAAAAGGGATAGTTGCAATTGAAAGCCTTACAAGTTTGAAACTTATAACTAATGTTCTTTTTGTTTATGATCTTGATCAAAATCTCTTAAGTGTTGGACAACTAGTTGAAAATGGTTTGAAGCTGTTGTTTGAAGAAAAAGCATGTCTCGTTAAGGATGCCGATAATAAGGAGATGTTCAAGATTAAGATGAAAGGAAGAAGTTTCAACATGAACCTGTTGGATGAGACGCAAGCAACAGCTGTCCAATTGGAAAACAACTCAGAATTAGGGCACAAAAGACTCGGACATTTTCGTCATGATGCTATACTCTCCATGAAAGAAAATCAACTAGCAGAAGGTCTCCCAAGCCTTGAGAAGAACATGTCTGCTTGTGAAGCTTGTTAGAATGGGAAGCAAACAAGACTTCCAGTTTAGAATTCATCATGGAGGGCAAAGCAGAAGCTATAACTTATTTACTCTAGTGAAGGCTGGAAAGGACAAAGCTTAGAAAAGATAAAGCTTGAGAAGGAGCTACAACGAGCCAAGAGTCATATTTTTCATTACAAATTGAAAATTAGAGATTTGTTTCAATGCCTTAACATATTACTTGCTCAAGGGAGGCTTCCAGAATCTTTATTTGATAATGAAGGGGAGATTGACAACGAAGATATATTCTGTGCAAAGTGTGGCTCTATGGATCTTCCAGGTAATAATGATATTATCCTCTATGATGGTGCTTATGAGCGTGGATTTCACCAGTTGTGTGTGGATCCACCTCTGTTAAAAGAAGACATTCCACCTGATGATGAAGGCTGGCTTTGTCCTGGTTGTGATTGCAAAGTTGACTGTATTGACTTGCTTAATTATTCTCAAGGAACAAACCTTTCTGTCACTGATAGCTGGGAGAAAGTATGTCCCAAGGAAGCTGTTGCTGCTACCTCTGGAGACAAGCTGGATGATATTTTTGGGCTTCTATCCGATGACTCAGAAGATGATGACTTCAATCCTGATGATCCAAATAAGGATGAGCCGATTAAAGCAGAAAGTTCAAGATCAAGCTTTATTTCTTGAGGGAGGTACAACATAATGGAGATAGTCTTAGTGCATTGCAAAACTGATTTTCAGAATATTGACATTTTGACGAAGGCTCTACCTAGAGCAAGGTTTGAGTTTCTCAGAAAAAGACTTGGTGTTGCTGCTCTTGAGTCAAGGAGGAGTGTTGAAAGTAGTGCCTCAAAAGTTGGAGATTAGTTGTATCTCAAAATACATCTTAAAAGTGGGATTAAGTTCAAATAAATCAGTTGCAATTTGTGCAAAATCTGAAGAAGTCTTTTCCTATTTTTTTGGCTTTAGTTATTAGAGATAAGGATAACTTATTTTACTCCTTTTTTTTTAGCTTTTTCAGTTATTATTTCACGTACTTATATGACAGTCATTATTCTAATAAAGCAGCCACTTCACATCCAAAAAGCTTTCTGTTTTTTTTCTATCTTCATCAGATCTATTTTTCTCTCCAACAAAAAGATTGAGATGCGTCAAACTACCGAGTTTACTAATATAATACTATTTCCAAGTGGAATGTCATCCAAGTCGTTGAAGGCAGGGCTGAGTCTTTAGAGGTGACCCAGTTTTGTGAGGCTATTGTTAGTATGATGGTTCCGGTAAGACAGCTCCTAAAAAGATCAAGGCCTGTGACATGACCCGTAAATCCATTGCAAGTCACACCATCCCATTCACAACAATCTACTGTAACATTCCAGGACAGAATCTCGTGTCACAATGGTCAAAAGCATCTCGATCAATCATGAGGCCTTGCTTAAATTGAAGAAAATAAAAAGTTTCATCGCCGGGACAGAGATGTTGCCCAGCAAATGTAAGTTGAGATTTCTCAACAAAAATTATAGAAAGTGAATAGAAGCTGAAAGCTATTATGAATCGGTTCTGATTCATTGGATATATGTGACTTGCTTAAATTATAGCTTATACTCTTATCTTTATACATATAAAATGACAGTGTGATCAATAATGCATTATTGTTGTTGACCTACAAAGTCTCAGTATGATCATTATTGTAGTTAATTGGGATCCGAATGGTTTGTGGGTTCCGAACAGCTATAGTGGCTCAACCTAAGAAGATAGAAATTACAACCGAAGAAGTAACAAGTGAAGGTTTGAAGTCGTTAAAGTAGGCTAGAATAGAGAAGAGATGAAAGAAGAATTGATGCAGCAGAAGAACAACTCTTTTTTTTATTGATGTTGCAGCGTACATATAAGCCTTAAAAGGAGACCTACTGATTCACTAAATCAGTCCTAAATAATAGGAAAACATGGCTAACAACTACTTGACTAAGTCTTATTAAAAAGAAACAGTAAAAAAAAAGTTACTGCAGTATTCAGAAGCAAATTCCTAACACTCCTCCTTGCTTTGAGAATTGCAAACTCCAATTTTCTGTCTGAGAAGCCCAAATCTGCTGATTGGTAAAGGCTAGTGAACAGGTTTGCTTACTGGTTTTCAGACTTACAGTAGACTAGAGTCACTTCTCCCTTTTGTTGCACTTCTCTCAAGAAATAGAACTTGATGTTGAAATGCTTGACCTTCTTGTGAAACACCAGATTGTTTGAGATAACAACAGTTGCCTAGTTGTCCACAAGAATGACAATACTTCCTTTCTATTCCAAATGTAAATCAGACATGATCTTTCTAAGCCACAGGACTTGGTTTACAGCTTCAGTTGCTGCTATGAACTCAGCTACTGCAGTGGATTGTGCAACAATTTCCTGTTTCTTGGATGACCATGAGAAGATTCCTGAACCTAAGCTGAAACAATGCCCAAAAGCACTTCTTATATCATCTACTGATCCAGCCCAATCGTTGTCTAAGAATCCAAGCAACTTGAAGCTTTGGCACTTCTCAAACTTTACATCATAGTCAATAGCACCTTTAATGTATCTTAATATTCTTTTTGCTGCTCTTAAATGCGTTTCACTTGCACAGTTCATATAACGAGATAAGAGACTTCAACAAATAGAATATTAGGCCTTGTTGCTGTGAGATACATTAAGCATCCAATCAAGCTTTTATAATAACCTTCATCAACTTTTTCAACTCTATCTTCCTTACAAAGCTTCTCTTTTTGAATCATTGGATGCTCATCGACTTACATTCCTCAATTTGAAATTTCTTTAGAATTTCCTTTGCATATTTATTTTGGCAAATAAACACTTCACCTTTGTTTTGCTTGATCTCCATTCCACGAAAATAGGCCATAAGACCAAGATCTGTCATTTCAAAAACTTATATCATTTCTTCTTTAAACTCCTCAATCAGCCTCACATTGTTTCTTGCTACCAGAAGATCATAAACATATAGATACAACAAGGATATCACTATCTTCTTTATGTTTTACATATAGAGTGGATTCGGATAAGCTTTTTCCAAATCCCAAGCTTAACAAATGATCATCCATTCTGCTATACCAAGGTCTTGACACTTGTTTTAGGCCATAAAGAGCCCTTTTTAGCAAATAGACTTTATCCTCATCACCTTGTTTCACAAATCCTGATGGTTGCTCGACATATATTTCCTCCTCCAGATTGTCGTTTAAGTAGGCTAATTTTACATTGAGTTGGAACACCTTCCATTCCATTTGTGCTGCTATTGCGAGTAACAATCTGATTGTATCTAATCTTGCAATAGGATAAAAAGTGTCAGAGTAATCAACATCATAAATTTGTACATACCCTTTAACTACAAGCCTTGCCTTGTATTTTTTGATGGAACTATCTACATTTAGCTTTGTTCTGAAGACCCATCTCACACCAATCACTTTTTTGTCTTCAGGTTTGTCAACTAATACCCAAATTTTATTTTTCTCAATCATTGAACTCTCCTCCTCCATCACTTTCTTCCACTTTGGGTCTTGAAGAGCTTTTACTGGTCCAGCAGGTTCATAGATGTTGATGTTACATCTCTGATAGATGTTTGACAAGAGCCTTCTCCCTTTGACTGGAAATGATCATCTTCTAGTTCTTGCTGCCATGGTTCAGCTTCTTGCTCTTTAGAAGTGTTGAGGCCAAAGGATCAATTGAGCGTTGGTAAATACAAATTTGAGAGGAATTCTTCTATTACTTACAAGAATAGATTTACAAAACAACTCTCAACCTCACACATTACACTCTTTCTTGGTGTTCTTGGTGATATCTAATAAAGGAGCTCAACAACTCATTTTATAGGGGAAATTCTACCCCCTTTGATGTCATTGATGACATCAATGACAAGAAAAATGCAATTCAAACTTTGCTACTTTGCAGCCATTGTTAAACAAGCAGCCAATTCAACAATGGCTGCTAATGGCTGGACTTTTTCAATTCTCCCCCTCCAGCCATATCCAAAACAAGCATCTTGGCTGTACTTTTGCATAGCTCTAACTTCTCCCGAGTTACCACTTTTGTCAACATGTCAGCTGGATTCTCCTTCGTATGAATCTTTACTAGTTTCAACAGTTGTCGATCTATCACCTCACGTATCCAATGATACTGGATATCAATATATTTTGTACGAGAATGGTACATGCAGTTCTTGCTCAAATCTAGAGCACTCTGACTGTCACAATATACCTTATATTTCTTCTGCTTGATTCTAAATTCTTGGAGATAACGCTTTAACCACAACATCTCTTTTCCAGCTTCCGCGGAAGCAATGTATTCTACTTCGGTTGTGGATAAAGCAACACACTTCTGTAGTCTTGACTACCATGAAACAGGTCCCCCCTGCAAAAGTGAAAATAAACCCTGAAGTAGATTTTCTACTATCAAGATCTCCGGCCATATCTGCGTCTGTATAGCCCTCCATGATTGGATCAACTCCCCCATAGCAAAGACATAATCTCATTGTACCCTTAAGGTACCTAAGAATCCGCTTTACTGCCTCCCAATGCTCTTTCTCGGGATTGGAGAGAAAATGACTCACCCTTCCCACTGCGTGACCAGTATCTGGCCTTGTACACACTATCACATACATCAGACTTCCAACTGCTGAAGAATATGGTACAGATGACATCTCCCCAATCTCTTCCTTGGATGAGGGACACGATCTCTTGCTCAACTTGAAATGGTTGGCTAATGGAATGCTAACTAGTTTGGCATTGTTCATATTGAACCGTGCAAGCACTAGTTCAATATACTTCTTTTGAGATAGCAATAACCTTCGGTTTTTCCTGTCTCGGGTGATCTGTATTCCCAATATTTGTTGAGTCGGTCCTAAGTCTTTCATGTCAAAAGACTTAGATAGTTCCTTCTTCAGCTGGTTGATTTTCATTGCATCTTTCCCCATGATCAGAATATTGTCTACATATAATAAAAGAGCAACAAAATTTCCATCAGAAAACTTCTGAATGTAGACACATTCATCTGCCAAAGTTATCTTGTACCCTTGACTTGCCATGCATAAGTCAAACTTCTTGTACCACTGCCTGGGTGCCTGCTTCAGACTATACAAACTTTTCTTCAGCTTGCATACGAGGTTATCTCCCGAAACCTCAAAACCTTCCAGTTGCTCCATGTAGATTTCTTCATCTAAGTCTCCGTGAAGAAAAGTTGTCTTTACATCTATCTGTTCAAGCTCTAAGTTTATACTTGTGACCATTCCAAGTATAACTCTAATTGAAGTCATCTTGACTACTGGTGAAAATATCTCGTCAAAGTAGATCCCTTTCTTCTGTTGGAATCCTTTGACTACAAGTCATGCTTTGTATTTCACCACTTTTCAGCTTCCATCCTTTTTCAGCTTGAATACCTATTTATTTTTCAATGCCTTCTTCCCTAGTGGAAATTCTACGATCTCATAAGTTTGATTTTTCTTCAGAGATTCCATTTCATCCTACATTGTGAGAAACCAATTTTCTTTGTCCTTATGAGATACTGCTTCATGAAAACTCTCTGGTTCTCTATCTTTAGTAAGTAGAAGGTACTCGGATTTTGGATATCTTCTTGATGGAATCCGACCTCATTCGAATCTACAAACTTCTGGAATAATTTGAGGAGATCCACAATCATCTTGACCTTGTGATGGTCCTGGAACGTTTGACAGATGGGGTTGTGGCTCCCCCTGCTCAACACCGTCACTTTCCTCATTGTCTTCTACTTCTGGTATATCTTCAGGCACAATATCACCATTTCTCAAGAATGGTTCTGTTGTTGCTTCTGACATCTGATCTGTAACATTTGTCTTCTAAGACACTATGGGTTTTTCAATGTCATCAATTGTCTGACTTTCATGGAACACCACGTCCCTACTTCTAATTACCTTTTTCTCCTTTGGATCCCATAACCTATATCCAAATTCTTCATCTCCAAGGCCAATGAAAATGCATGGAGTGGTCCTTGCATCTAGCTTCTGCCTAAGCTCCTTGGAATATGTGCGTACGCCAAACACCCAAATACTCTCAAGTGGGAGTATGATGGATCCTTTCCAGACCAAAGTTTCTCCGGAACTTCAAAATCCAATGATACTGATGGAGATCAGTTGATCAAGTAACAGGCAGCTCTGACTGCTTCTCCCCAGAATGGTTTTGGCAGCTTAGCCATACTAAGCATGCTCTGAACACATTCCATGATTGTTCGGTTCATTCTTTCAGCTACACCATTGTGTTGAGGGGTGCATGGGACCGTATTTTCATGTTGGATGTCATATGATCTACAATAGGCATCGAATTGCCTGGAAGAGTATTCACCTCCATTGTCGGATCAAAGATACTTCAACTTCTTTCCTATCTCACGTTCTACCATGACATGGAATAGTTTGAAGTAATCAAACACCTGGTCCTTTGTCCTCAAGAAATATACCCATACCTTTCGAGAAGCATCATCAATGAATGTTAGAAAGTATCAGTTGCAGCCGAGTGATTCAACTTCCAAGGGACCGCAAACATCAGAGTATACCAGACTGAGTAACTCTGATCTTCTCGTTAAAGAGAAATTAAATGAGACTCTATGCTGCTTACCAAATAGACAATGATTGCAAGGATCTAGTGCAACATCCTTTGTCTACATTGATAAGCTCATTCTTAATCAGGGTAGATAACCCTTTCTTACTCATGTGGCTGAGTCTCTGATGCCATAAATTTTGAGAAGCCTCCTTTTCTACTACATTGAGGCTATCTGTGCATATCTTCACATGAGTTTTATATAATGTGTCACAAATATGTCCTCGAGCGACTGTCACAGCGCCTCTTGACAATTTCCATATGCCTTTATTAAAATTATTATCATAGCCCTCTTTGTCAAAAACTACAACTGAAAGAAGATTCAGCCGAAGATCTGGCATATAGCGAACATCCTTCAAAGTGGTTATACTCCAGAACTTGTCTTTATCTGGACATCGCCAATTCCTACAATCCCAGAGGAACTGGAATTTCCTATCTTTACAACTCCAAAGTCTCCAGCTTTATATGTTGTAAAGTATTCCTTATATGGAGTAACGTGGTAGGTTACTGCAGTATCTACCACCCATTCCGTATCTTCTCTTGAGACGTGAAGGCATGTATCATTATGGGTAGAACAATAAGCTACATCTCCAAGAATAGTAACCAATGTTTCTCCACCCTTGTTCTTCGGCTGCGAGCTGCTCTGGGCTTGCTCCTCTTTCCATTTGTAGCAGTTCTTCTTCATGTGCCCTTTAATTCCACAATGATGTCACTTATATATTGGTTTCTTGCCATCAGTGGATCTGCTCTACTCTTTCTTCTGCCTCTCTATTTGCTTTTGCTACTATTTTGTTGCCTCCCCCTATTCTCTATGACAAGGGCATGGGTCTGATCTGTCCCCATGTCCTTTCTCCTTACCTCTTCACTAAATAAAGCATCCTTGACCATTGACATGGTATGTTTGCCATTTGGGGCTGAGTTGCTGAGTGATACGACCAGCGTCTCCCAACTATCGAGAAGGGAACTGAGTAGTAACAACGCCTGAACTTCATCGCCAAGTGGCATATCTACAGACGACAACTGGTTGACCAAGCTCTGGAACTCACTGGTATGTTCAGCAATTGAAGTTTCATTTTTAAACTTCATGTTGACTAAACACCTCATCAATAGGGCTTTATTCTGAGCGGTCTTGGCTTGGTACATGTCCTCTAACTTCTTCCAGAGGGCATATGCGTATGTCTCTTGTGCAACATGGTGGGAAGACACTATGATCAATCCATTGACGGATTTGACCTATAGTTTTTTGATTTGATTTCTTTCACTCTGATTCCTTGGCAGCATTAGGATTTTTACCTTTTAATTCGATAGGATCGAATAAATCTTTACAGTTTAGGAGATCTTCCATCCGAGGTCTTCATAACGTGTAGTTGGTGGCAGTGAGCATAATCATGGCTCCGGAAGATGATGTTGACTATTCTGTGGTCATTATCACCTTGCAACAAATTAATTAACCAAAATGAGGTTGGATCTTGAAAAATGGAGCTTACCATTATGCCCGGAACGGTCAAAAAAGGTGGAATTGACACTTCGGGGCTAAAATTCTACTATTGGGGCAGAATAATAATTTTGAAAACTTTGGAGATCAAACTATAATTTTAGAAAAATCAGGGGTCCCACTGTAATTTTAGGAAGAGAAGGGGTCAATCTAAAATTTTCTAAAAGTTGGGGGACCAAACTAAAATTTTAGAAAATGTGAGGGGTCAATTTATAACTTTTGAAACTATTGCAAATTCCGGCGATGCACAGTGTTTCCGGTCGTCTTCTCCGATGAAACTCCGGTGAACAGTGTCATCATCTCCGTCAAAACTCTAGTGAACAGTGTCATCTTCTCTGGCGAAACTCCGATAGCGTTGACCAAACTTTGATCGAGTTTTTCGGGCTCGTCTGAGCTTCGATTTGGTCGCCGTTTGGTGCGTTAGATTCAGTTCGATGAGATGAATCTAATGGTGCAGTCAGAATTGGATTTCGAATAAAATTCAAAAAATCCAAATTTCGACCCGTCATCGAAAAACTCGACCAACGCTTCTAACTTGGCTCTGATACCACTTGTTGAGGCCAAAGGATCAATTGAGCGTTGGTAAACACAAATTTGAGAGAAAAATTTCTTCTATTACTTACAAGAATAGATTTACAAAATAACTCTCAACCTCACACATTACACTCTTTCTTGGTGTTCTTGGTGATATCTAATGAAGGAGCTCAGCAGCTCCTTTTATAGGGGAAATTCTACCCCTTTGATGTCATTGATGACATCAATGACAAGAAAAATACAATTCAAACCTTGCTACTTTGCAGCCATTGTTGAACAAGCAGTCAATTCAACAATGGCCGCTAATGGCTAGACTTTTTCAAGGAGGACTGATGTTTGCTTCTAGTGAGAACTTTCCTGGTTTTTGAGAATTATTCCACTCCCATTGTTCATTCTCACTAAAATGGACATTCCAGTGATTGTTAGTTTCCCTGTTTGAGGATGATAGACCTTATAAGCTTTAGAAACACTACTGTAACCCACAAAGATGCCTATAGTTGCCTTCTTGTCAAGTTTGTGACGCTGAACTTGAGGAACGTGAACAAAACATGCACAACCAAACACTTTAAGAAAACATAGTGAAGGCTTAAGCCCGTACCAAGCTTCAAATGGTGTTTTGTCTTCCAAAACCTTTGTTAGAAGTCGATTTTGCACAAGCACTGCAGTATTTGCTGCCTCTGCCCAAAATATTTTGGGCAACTCCTTTTCATGCAACATACATCTAGCCATCTTCATTGTCCATCTATTTCTTAGTGTATGGTGTTATGAGCTGGTGCACAATGCCAACCTCTTCGCAAAGTGAATTAAATTCTGCTGAGGTATATTCTTTTCCATTATCAGATCTCAACGCTTGAACTTTACAACCACTTTGATTTTCCACCAATTTCTTGAATTCCAAGAATACACCAACAACTTCTTACTTGAATTTCAAGAAAAAAAATCCAACACATTCTTGTAAAATCATCAATAAAAAGAACATAGTAGATGCTACCTTGTAGTGATGGAGTTCTTTGAGGACTTGCGACATCTGTATGAACCAGTTGTAGCTTGTGTGAGGCTCTCCAGGTTGATTTAGGGAATGATTTCCTGTATTGTTTACCAAATTGGCAGGCAGGACATTCTGTGGAATTTACTTCCAAATCAGGTAGGTTCTCCACTAACTTCATCTTTTGCATCTTGACAAGCCCTTGATGATGAGAGTGTCCGAGTCTTTTGTGCCATAACTCAACAACATTGGCTTTTGCTGAATATACCATTTGCTCTTCTTCAGATGGATCTAATGAGAAACTTCTTCCTCTCATTTCGACTTTAAAAAGTCCTGTCCTGAGGTTTGATCAAGCAATATTTATCTTCGAAATAAAGTTTGAAAACCCTTTCTATTAATTGACCAACACTGAACACGTTTCGATCTAAGTCAGGTACATAAAGAACATCAGCTATTGTTTTAGTACCTGCTTGTCTCTCAACTGCAATTGTTCCCATTCCTTTTGCTGGAATGTAACCGCCATGGACTATTATAACTTTTCTAACTTGAGTAGGTCTTAATTCTTTGAAAAGATCTTTATCATGCATCATGTGATTTGTGCACCCGCTTCAATTAGCCATGACTCATCTGAAACGTTGCTTGCAGAACATGACGCAACAAAGAGTTGATCTTCCTCCAGTTCATTACCAACCCAAGCATCTACATCTTGCTGCTTGGTATTGTTCTTACATATGATTGCTTCGTGACCAAACTAATTGTACTTTGCATCAGGCCTTTTCCAGCACTTGAAAGGTGCATGTCCGAGCTTGCCACAATGCTTACAAGGACGATAGTTTCTTTTGAAGCTACCTGTCTCATTTTTGTTGTTGCATGTTGCACCTTCTCTATCAGTTGATTGTTACTTCTTGTTCTTCTTCTTCTTCTTATTCCATCCATTATCTTGATGCTTGGCTGGTAGGGCTTCTTCAACAACACCTTCTTATTTCATAACACATTGTTGCTCTTATGCTTGAAAAGCACTTAAGAGCTCTGCTAGTGTAATTTTGGACAAGTCCTTAGTATTTTCTAAAGATGTAATGGTTGCGTCAAATCTCTCAGGTACTGATACGAGGATTTTCTCAACAATCCTTGAATCATTAAAAGTGGAACCCAACAATCTAATATGATTTGCTATATTAAGAAGTCGATCAAAGTACTCCTTTATGGTTTCACTTTTCTTTATCCTCTGGGATTCAAATTCACGCACCAAATTCAGCACTTGCATCCCTCGAATACTTTCATCCCCTTCATATTCAATCTTGAGATAATCCCATACCTCTTTCTTGTCTTCAGAGACATGATGCGGGTGAAGACAGTGGATGACACTGCACCAAATAAAGATGCCTTTGCCTTTGATTTTCCTGTCCTGATGACTTTTAATTTGTGCCATCGTGGGATTGGTTGGCAGGGGAACAATCTCATATTCATCTTCTATAGCCTCCCAGAGATCCAAAGCTTCCAGATATGTCTGCATTCTAACAGCCCAGATTCGATAATTTTCTCCACCAAAAGTTAGTGGTTCCATTGAAGAAAAACTTGCTTCTCCATTCATGGTGTTCATGGAATCTAGTTGTGGCACACAGGTCCCTTAAGAAATAGGGCGCTAATACCAAATTGAAGGTTTGAAGTTGTTAAAGTAGTCTAGAATAGAGAAGATATGAAAGATGAAATCGTTCAAGTAGGCTAGAACAAAGAAGAGATGAAAGAAGAATTGACGCAGCAGAAGAACAACTCTTTTTTTATTGATGTTGCAGCATACATATAAGCCTTAAAAGGAGACCTAATTGATTCACTAAATCAGTCCTATATAATAGGAAAACATGGCTAACAACTACTTGACTAAGTCTTATTAAAAAGAGATAGTAAAAAAAAAAGTTACTGTAGTTTTCAGAAGCAAATTCCTAACAATAAGTACTTGGCCATGTACTTGGAAACCCCCTATTTGCAATGGAAATGTTGGCCTACTTCCACACAAGATATATTATATAACCCTTTAGAGTATTGATGGAATATGATAGAATATTCACATTGCCTTGCCCTATAAAAAAATCAAACTTTAAACATAATTTTTTTATTCAACCATCTCTTTGTTTACTTGAATCAGATATTTGAGATACCGACTAAGATTTATAATACTAATAAATCACATAATATTCCCAACACATACAGTCAATTTCCACAAAAACTCCTCATCAATTTCCACCTTGCCCTTAGTACACGCACCCATAAATTGAAGTACAAGTTTGGCTCAAATTCCAATGCGCCTTTAAACGCTTCAACTGATGTTCATTTTTTTTTTTTACTTTTTCAAATTACTTTTGTTAACACGTGAGATCAATATGACGATTCATACATACTACTTTTCGTTTTTACTACTAACACATGACTTAACGATTCATGTGAATTTAATAGGTTTTGCTTAAATACTATACATGTGATAAAAGTGTATTACTATCCGTAAGTATTTGAATATAATTCAGTTATGATTGTATATTGACTTGAGACTGGTATGTTATAGAAATTAGATATAGGAGTCTGTATCAGCACAAATCTTATAGAAATTGGATATAGGAGTCTGTATCAGCACAAATCTAATGTATGTTATGTAGAGGTAGGTATTATATATCATCAACTGGCACTTTATTGAGGATCTTTTCGCATTCAACTAATTGATGAGTCATTTGTATATATATATATTTTGTATTTGAACAAGTGCAGTTGGTTTTTCTTTCTCTTTTTTTTTCGGATGACATGATGATATTAAAGCGGTATAGATTGATTAACTTGGCTATAGTGATTAAATTTTTAATGATGGATTTTGGAATGATAATGTAATTATTTTTCACCACCTATCAACCATGTCTACTTGTTGCAGAGCTTATTAACTATATTGGGACAGGTCCACAGTACAATATTTGAATGTCATAATTAATTCATGATAAGAGGGTATTTTTCTACGTCAATGGTTTTGGGACAATTGTCCATTTCAAAAAGTCTACATGTTTGTGTTTCTACAAAGAAAATTGCCAACCAATGGAGATAAAGCAACTAATTGTCATCCATAGAAAAGGTTTCTTCTGGGGTCAAAAGAATAAGAAAAATTGACTGAATCGAACCATGTTAAAATTTGAAAATTGTAGTCCTAATACTTTTTATGGACTAATTACATGACATATATTTAAGGAACTATAAAATTGATGATATAATTTAAAAAAAAATAAAAGTACCAATATTTTTCTTTTTCAGCAGAGATATAACTAGTGTAATCTAACAAGTAAAATCAGAAGATAGAATATAAGTAGACATTATTGATATCTTCTTTAATTATATTGGAAATTCTTACGGAAAATACTTCATTATCATGAATACGAACATCATCACGAACACGAATACTTCATCACGAACGTGAACACTTCTTCGAATATCATCACGAACACAAACACTTCATAACGAATGAAATTCACGTAGCTTGAGGCATGTCAAAAAATATTTTTCTTAAGGATATTTCATCCGGTATTGAGTGTATCTTTCGGATTCAACAAGCTCTTCTAATATAAAACTAGGAGTCAGAATCTAACAAAGATTTTAAAGTAGAAAGCTTAGCACTACAAAATATGTATATATAAATATAGGAGGAAGAATTTGTAATATAATATATTGTTCCACTTCACTTCTCAAGAAGAATATATATCACTATTTATAAAAAAAGATTTCACCCTTTAATCCTTGTGTAAAAAGTCTATGGATTGAAAAATAAATGAATGCAAGTAAAAAAGAGTATAATGACACATTTATAAGATTAAAATAACATTTAGAGGGCAATAATGATGATAAAGTAATATTAAAATGATTATAAAGTAATATTAGATGATGATAAAGTGAGATTTATATGGTCAGAATAGGACTACTTAATAATATATTAAAATGATGATATATTTTTGAGATATTGTTAAAATTATTATCTCTTACTTTCTCTAATTATCTAGAAAAGTCTAGAAAGTTCTAGAGACGTGTGGAGTTCTCTAGAATAGTCTAAAAGTTTCTAGAGACGTGTGAATTCTCTAGAACAGTATGGAAGATTCTGAAACTCTCTAGAATTCCCTGAAAATGTGTGGATCTTGCAAGAAGGCACTGGGAGCTTCTAGAAGACTCTAGACTTGTATAGAGAATTCTTGTCATGTAAAGTATCTAAGATATTTTGTTAGGAAGTTTCTAGGAAAGTCTTCCCTTATAAATATCTAAGATATTTATAT
>JAOTQJ010000083.1:11320404-11354248 GCA_025642045.1 Solanum sejunctum
AAAGGTATATATCTTTCATATATTTCCTTCATCTATTTATACAAGCAATTAGATTAAATGGACAGCCATGTACAGTTGTATACAATCTGTACAGCTATATACAATCTGTAAATGGACAACCATGTACATCCATGTGCAGCCATGTACAGCTGCTGTGTACAATCTGTAAATGGACAGACATGTACCAATTCCTACTGGAAAGAATAATATATTGACACTATTAACCCGCCGAGTTCACTCATTGATGCGCTGAGTGTCTACCATCATCGTCGACTTGCAACAAAAATTTGACCTTCAACTTGCCTTTTGCGCATTTTTGCTCATTTTACCTTACTTTATCCACAATTGTCCTTTTTCATTCCTTGGTTATCAATCCTAGCATCAAACTCACAATTAGGTCAATTTCCAAGGCAAAATCATGCATGGAAGACAATAAAATATGCAATTTAAGCCCAAATGAGTTTGAACCACGGACTCATCAATACAACCAACTTAAATGTTTTCTTTCCCTCAAGCAAATCAAGCATCAATTACCTAACACACATTGCTTATGAATAGGGCCAAAGGAGATTAACATGCACATGACGCCATTTTGCACCTCAATAAAACTTTCACTAACCACTTACGTGATTTTGAAGCCTCACGAGATGACTAAAGAGTGTCAAGACAAAGCTATGCTCACAATTGCTAGCATGGTCGCAAGTTCATGCTCAAAGAGGATTCCAAGTGCCCTCACCTTCAAGAAAAATCCTCACCCCCACAATGCAAATGCAATTTATCACTTCTTGAGGAATTAAAAAACACCTACTCTTAACAATAGAGAAATGACATGCATGATCTCACCCATATGCTTGCCCTTATTTTCAATGGATCAAGGGTTCCAAAGGCATCCAACTCAGGGTCACAAAGGACGTGCTAATGACTTGAAATGTTGGCTTAGGGACGGGTAGGAAGTATTTGGATAAAAGTGACTCAACCCTCCCAAGATTTGCCTTAACCTTGTTTTCTTTTTCATCACTTGCCCACACTTTTCAACCTTTCTTTCCCTTTCTTTTTTCTTTGCTGAACCTTCTCATTTCCCAATGTCCACACTTTAAGCCCTTTTTCTTCACTTTAGGCATTGTACGATTTCTCCCATGGCTTTCTTTTTGCTTCATTTTTCTTTTTCTCCTTCTTTTTTATGCAATCCTTCACCCTTTGGCTCTTTTTTCTTCCAACCTCACTCACCCTTTGTTAACATTCAACCGTTCACCAACATAGGTTCCCCAACACCCTCAATCAGGCCTTTGGCATCAATTCCTACGAATCAAGGAGGATATGGTTCAAACACGAGTTCATGATAAAAAATTTAAAATAGGGGCGACTAGTAACTTGGCTGGCAAAGAAATGGTGTTAGGCTCAAATGGGGACAACTAAGGGTGTTATTTGCATCATTGGTTGGCTTTTGGCTCATGTGGATAACACAAAGATGGCCTTTGATCATTTCCCAATAATCAATTCCAACGAACATCCTGATCTAGAGACTAACCGGGCATGTTCTAGCCAATCACACACATGCATTCCAGGTAAGACTTATCACACTGGTACAATGGACTTCAAATTCAAACAAATACTTAACAACACTAGTTCGCAAAGACCGATCATAGCATATTCAAGCTCAACATTCACTTAGTAATAACAAGATGCTTCTAATCTATGCATGGATCATTTTCACTTGAAATGGACTAATCGGTGAGTCATTATACATTTCGCATCTATGGCACTATCCAAGTCAAAGCTATTCACAATGAATACTAGAATTGTTGAAAGACCGAGAACGTGTCAATCTTTACAATTCGGCTTTTCACATATGCTTGGGACTTAACACATGATTGGAATTCACTCACAACGATAGAAATAAAAACACAACCACAACTAAAAGTAAAGACAAATGCTAACTATTACAATCCAAAATAAAAATATATATAAGTCACAACTCACTAAATGTCAAATTTACATCATCCTCACAAACCAAAATAAAACCAAACAAAATGATGTCCAACAAAAACATAAATACACCCCCCACCATTTAAAAAGAGTGAGTTGTTCTCAATAAGGGCAAGTCTGGTGCACTAAAGCTCCTGCTATGCATAGGATCCGGACAAGGGCCCGACCACAAAGTCTATTGTACACAGCCTTACCTTGCATTTCTGCCAGAGGTTGTTTTGAAGGCTTGAACACGTGACCTCCTGGTCACATGGCAATGACTTTACTAGTTACTCCAAGGCTGTTGTCCTCAATGCAAGCAAAATAGTATAAGCATGAAGAGGTGACAGAGTGTAAGAATCCCCTTGAATTAGGCCGATGGAGGTGGAGGAGCTAATGTAGACTCGGACGGAGCATCAATGCCTTGAACAAGTCCAACCTTCTATGGCAATGTTGGGGATATGGCCGGTGTAAACTTTGGCTGTGCTGGAGGGATTGTGGATAGAGGAATAGGAGTCTGGGACGCGGAAGGTGCTGTAGAAGGCTCATAAGATGGAATGGATCCACTCGATCCAATCATGGACATATCATGCACCGACACCCTGGTAACTAGCCTCCACTATAGTCTTCTCAAAAACAAACAACTCCTCTTGGGGGCTACTCTCACCCGGTGGTAGCTTTGTGGCCTCCTGATCCGTCTCGGGGGCCATCGCCTTATGTCAGTCAAAGCCACCCTCGAAGTCATAACCTCCTCTCTAGCACTGGAAGTAGGGGGCCGCCACATTCCCCCAAAGAGAGGTAATATCTGTGGACTTCAACTAGTTCACATCCCGACTCAAACCATCAATATCGGCATTCAAGGCTGCCACAGCGACGGAACCACCCTCCTTTTTCTCACACTCCTCTACTTTAACAGCGAGGGAATCAAGCTTGAACTTGTACTCCAACAAGAGTTGTTTTTGCTCCTTCATGCCATCCTGAATAGGACCTAGCACGACCTTAATGGCTCGATCAATCATCCTTGGAACTGCAGCCCCGACTCGTGTTGATCTGACGTTCTCAGGTTCAGCCAAATGACCTATCTGAAGAATAGCGGCCCGAGTTAGTAGGGGTCGGGAACTAGGAGTAGGCGTATAAGCTAGTGTAGATGAGGGAGAAGATGGAGAAACCGAGCTAGTAGGCATCTTTGAGACATGTATATGCTCCACCAACCCCGCCTCAAGTTGCTCGATATCAATGACCGGCGATGTGTCAATCAGTGCCTTTTTCTTCTTCTCCTCCTCATCCGGTCTATACTCGGCCTCAATGCGATGGATATCAGTAGAAGAAAATGGAGTGATCTCGACATCCGTCTTCTTTACAAATACCACTTCGCCTTCCGGCATAGAGTCGTGATCAATATCGAAAATGGCAGTGAAGTCTGCTGTTGTTTTGGCCTCATTTAATCTCCAAGGCAATGATAGAACCCAGATTCAACTTTCTTCTGTCCATGATACAACCCACCAATGCTGCCTTTGGATGCCAAAGTATAGATTCATTTTGAGTTGGCATCGAATTGCTACTAATAAATCTAAACCAGTATTGGGCTGGGATATTTATATTTTTCTTCTCAATAATCACTCCCTCAGCAAACCACGGTGGTGCTGCATCACTAAGCAAAGGGGCAAGCCACCCCTTCAAGTCATCAAGTGTGTTTTTCTCAATTTTGTCCATGAACAAGTGACGGTCCCTAGTAGAACAATACAAAAGATCGTTGATGTCCGTTTCACTGCACGATACCAACCTCCCCTGTACTTCAATTGCATCACCTGGTTTGTGAATAACCTTGACCCTTTCCCTGCTTTTGGGGACCAATAAACTGTATGCCTCAGAACTCTCGACCCAAGTAGGGACATACGGATTACGGCGCTTTGTAAATTGTTGAAACCTGTGAAACCGTAACATCTCCCACACATCAGCATACGTGTCTACGACACCATCCATGGACAACCTCTTCTCTTCCAGCATGGTTCTCAACCCAGTGGCCTTCAGATGGTTTAGGCTCCGGAGTGCAATCACTTCTTGAATCACCTATAGTCAAACAAGGAATGGATCATAAGCCGCTTTGGAGCGCTCTTCTGTACAACGGCATTTAACAGGTGGGTCAGTAGCAGCTTGTATATGTACAGGGGTTTTGGACCCCTCTTTCTCTCCCTTGGAGCTGATCCACTCGATGATGAGTGACCCCTCATCATCACTGTCATTGGTGTCCTGAGGTGTGGACACCTTTTTACCTTTTCCCCTAACCTCTCTTCGGGGTCTAATGGATTCCCTCTGTTGTGGATCTTCATAAAGAGCGATGCTTTTGACTTTTGGGTCCACTTTCTCTGAAATGTGCTTTGGAAGATGCATATCTGCAAAAACCACAAAGAACAAGACATGAGTGAAGGGTGTGTGCCAACAAAATCAAAACGACTTGAAAAAGTCAAAGTTGGGAATCGTTATTTAGACCGCGAAACACTTCGACGAATCGCTCAGTACGTTCGGCGATCAAAATGACCATCACCTAAAGTGACAGATTTGAATCCTCAAATTTGAGTCACAATCGACAATCAAGTGGTGCAGTCGGCGCATTGCCGAATCACTTCGGCAGGCTGACTGACTGACCATCGTTGTAAGTAACAGATTCATATTTCAAGAACACTAAACAATTAGATGATCTAATCACACATCGGCGAGCCAAATTTAGCTCGCCTAATGTGAGTAACACACCCTGTCCCTGATTTTAAAGTTAAAAACAACTATGCATGCATTCTATGGGGTTCCAACATCAAAATCAACACACATGCCACATCATGCAACCCTATCAGAGGCCTTAGGGTACTCAAACTTCCCCTAAGCCTTAAAAATCTAACAAAACGACGAATTTGCCCATAAGAAAGACATCACCCAATCCATCATCCGGCCAATTCAAGTCATTCAATCAGAAAGGGTTACTTAGATCTCACCCACACAACCAAACATGCATACTGTCAAGTAAAACCAATCAACTTCTCTTCAATATCGAATCCACAACGACACTCACAATCATGTTGACCTTCATGACACTAATTCAACCCATAAATGATTTCAACCTTCAATTTACCATCTGGGAGATTCATACCAAGCAACACAAGGTATACGAGGTCCAATCAATCACAATGGATTCCCAATCTCACCAAAACACCAAACCACAATCCAAAACCCTAGGTTCTTCATGCTATGTTCAAAATGAGTTTCAAGTGTTCAAATTAAACAAAGTAGTATTATCACATATCCCCAATCATTAAAAAATAAATTAAGGCCAAAAATAGCATGATAAACATGGGTTCCTTATCAAGGACCACAAATTCAATCACAAACACACAACTAAACATCAATAGCCCAAGAACCCATCACAATCCCTAATTCGCGAAATCAAGCAAGCAGTGGCATACCCAACATCATTCAACCATCAATTTCTCAATGAATAGCTATAAGTAACCAAAAGTAAAGACCAGGGCCAAGAATCATACCTTTCAAGATGATGTGTTTGAGATGAGGGTGAAGTAATCAAGCACAAATACAAGATTGATGATGAAATCAACAATTGTGACAAGTTTAAAAGAGTGAAAATAATCTACGTATGTAAAAGTGAGGTGAAAAGCCAGAAAGAAAAGAATGGTTCTTTTAATCCAAGAAGAGACGGTCAGGCGGGTCAAGTCAACGATGGATGACTAACCCCGCCAAACACATTCAGCGATGCACCAAATGTGTACAAGACCGTCGAAACATACAGTGTTTACAAGGATTTTTGAGTTCCTAAAGGCGAGCTGAAGAGCCATCACCTAGCACCTTTGGCGATCTACCGAGTGGTACTTTGGCTCACCGAATCTGACAGCAACTCCAGCGACTTTTATGCTCTAAACGGTGATCAAAAGAGGGATAGCCGAACCCACTCGGTGATGTGCCGAGTGAACACAAATTCGCTGGACTAAGCAATCCTCGAGTCCTCTTTGCCCACCTACTTTTATGAGGTACAGAGTTTGTATACAGTGCCCCGAGTCAGGGAAAAACGTAAAAATAGATTGCGGTGAAATAATGTTGAAAAGAAAAGTAACTAACAACAAAAAATTCTGACAAATGCAAAAGTAAAATATGATGACACTATGGTAGAAAGAGAAGTACTGACATCCTCAAATTGCAGTTGACATGATTCACTATTTCACTTCTCCCGGTTTTTCACTGTGCTGCTGACGCAATGCAAGCTTTCGATCAGCTTGCTCTCAACATTGCCTATTGTCCCAACCCTCTCAAAATACTTCAATTAGTACACACAAAACGTCTGGAAATACAAAGAAGAGTAAGAATACAGTTTCTAACAAGTATAAATCTCCAGATTCAGAGAATGGAGCAAGAGCAGGTTTATAAAAGTAAGGTATTAACTTATAGAGTCCATTCACTAATGTCTTGAGCAGCGGTGTAGGATCAGATCCCAAAAATAGTAAGTATTTTCTTTCATATGAAAGAAAGTCTTTTTCTAAGATTCTATCTAAATTTATGTCTTTTTCTAAGATTCTATATAAATTTATCTATGAAACCGAGATAGTGCCTTTTAGAAAATTCTAGCACTAGTAGAAATGTATGTGTTTTATTCTTCTGACTGTGGGAAAAAAAGATAACTTTAAATAAACGGATTAATCATCCAAATTTCAGTTTGAAAATCATGTAATTAACCTCTTTTTCTTTTTGGTTTAACCAATCAAATCAGCTTGTATTCTTTTCTAAATACCGGCTTTCTGTTACCACTACTGCTACTTCAATGAATTCTGTCTTTTGATACGTCATTTTTCCCGCATAGCCGGAACTGCTCAATCAAGCAACGTGAAGCCAAACAAATCAGGCATGATTTTTTGTAATCCACACTTAATCATAGCTCTTGTTTGGAATCTGCCATGTAAAGCTAGTTTGTGGATCATCCTGTGGTTACCGAATGATGGGTTTGGACTTGGTCTACTGCCTTTCAGTTTAGCTAGTTATCCAATTCTTTTCAGGCCCAAATTGTAATTTATCCCCACCCTACCCCCACCCACCGTTAT
The DNA here is from genome assembly GCA_025642045.1 of Solanum sejunctum. Lineage (NCBI taxonomy): Eukaryota > Viridiplantae > Streptophyta > Magnoliopsida > Solanales > Solanaceae > Solanum > Solanum sejunctum. Next base: position 11,327,466 of record JAOTQJ010000083.1, read on the forward strand.
ATACATATGTAAGTAACGTCCCAGCTGTCAATAATTATAATCATTACTTTGGGTCATTGCAATGTTTATCTAACATCTACCACTTGAATTGTATTTTGAAGGAATATGACAGTCAGTCCAAGTAGCTTCATCTCATTTGTGTCAGAGATATTTCCGTTACTTCAGGTACCAACTGTAGTAATACCTGTGAGGTAAACTTTGTTTTGGTGTATTGATTACTTTGTTTGATGATTTTGCTTTCTCTTCAAGGTCATTTAGTGCATCTGGAATTTCATTTTCTTTTGAAACAATGATGTATGAACCGACTTAGTAACTGGAAGCAGTATCTTGAAATATTGCCTGATTGTTATTTGTCTCGAGCCTGAATTTCTGTATCGTTGTGAATTATGGCCTTGCTGTTAAAGTAAATTATTGCAAGCTCCAGAGCTAGTTGATTATCAATTAATTATTTTGGGAACTCGATGTCTTGATTGATTCTTATATTATACAGCAGTAATGTACCTCAGATATATTTCACTTGTTATTTGGGAGTAAATAGTGTTTCGAGCTGCTCATTCATTAGCTAGTCTATGATGTTACTTGCAGATTTATGCTGGCTCATTTTTCACCATTCCCTTGATCCGGTGGTTTCTTGTTCGAAAGAAAAATGGTGAAATTGAAAGAAGAAATCAAGCCAGGGAACAATATGCTCGAGCACTTGAACGACCCAATCTCTCACTGCATAGGAAGGTATCAAGATTTTGCTGCTTTCTTTACTACTCCCTCCATTCCAATTTATGTGGTAGTACTTCCTTTTGTAGTCCATTCCAAAACGAATGACAAATTTCTAAATTGAAAATTATTAACTTAAATTTTTCATTTTATTCTTAATGACAACCTTTTACAGCCACACAAATGTAATGTGGCATGTTTAGCAACAGTTTAGCTCTGTATTTTGGTTACTTAAACTTGTCTTTGTTTATAATGCCAGTAGAGTTAATCTAGTTGTAGGCTGTAAAAAGTAGTTTTATGTAGCTAATAATAGGCCATATATATGTTGTGTGTATGGGGGGGGGGGGGGGGAATTTGGATTGCATGATCATGTTTGTAGGATTCTGTTGTCCTATCATTCTACCATAAATTAATGGAGACGTATGCATCCTTACGTGAAATATCTATTAGGTAAGGACTAAAGAGTTAGTAGATATAGATTCTAATATGAGAGTACTGCTTGAAAAGAGTTCCATGCACAAAACATGTACTAAACGTTACATGTTATTAAGAAAAACATCTGAAGATGGGTAATGATATAGCCAATATATGTGGCTAGCTAAGTTGCTTGTTTGATTCTAGTCTGAAATTTTTTTAGTTGTGACAAATAAGCAACAATTGCATAGGGACCTTTTATATTAGCCAGAAGGGACCTTATATTTGGGGGGACATCATGACCCTAGTACAATCTTCTACCATGCTAAACAGTCTATTATTTTTGTTTCTGTAATTTCATATCTAGTATCTTCGGATTTCATCAACGTTTGGGTATTTTCTGTTGAAATAGTAAATATATGTTATAAATAGTAATGCCCAAAGATTGTGGAATACATTTTACTACTCCCTCTATCCCAACGTATGTGACACTTTTCGTTTTTTGAAAGTCAAACAGTTTAAGCTTGACCAGGAATTTGCCCATGGCATATTCAAATTTTTTAAAATGAAATTTATACTTGTAAATTATGTAAAAAGTACTATAAGTTACAATAATTGACAATTCAAAATATTTAAAAGATACATGAAAAATTTACATTCAAAGATAGACTTGTTTGAATCTCGAAATCTAAAAAGTGCCTCATAAATTTGGAGAGAGGGAGTACATCAATAAGCCGAAACTTCCTTATATATATGTACTACATATATGAAATATTTCAGAAATTAAGGTGAGTGTCTAAATGCAAATAATTCAGATATCTTGGTTTCTTATTCTGTGAGCATGGAATAATAGATTAAGATGTCTCACATAGGTTCAAAATTTGATAGTTGAAATGGGAAAGTGCTATGAAAGTGTAAGATAAGTTCTACAGAACACGTATAAGATCAACAATGTTTTATGAGAGTTACTGTTGGGCTGCTAAAGTCCAACACATCCACAAGGTCAGCGTCGTAGAAATGTGGATGCTTAGATGGATATGTGGTCATACATGATTAGATAAAATTAGAAATGACCACACTTGTGATGAGGTCAAGTATCACATATCGAGGATAAAATAAGGGAAGTTAGCTTGAGATGGTATGGTCATGTCCTGTGTCAACTGTCAACCACTTCGGTCCTATATGTATAATCATGGTGAGTGACAGTGTTAGAAGAAGACAAGGTAGACCTAAAGCCATTTGGAAGGAAGTTGTCTAGAAGGGCCTACAACCAAAGGCAGATCTGGGATTTGGAGAGTAGGGTGCCACACGACACTGCTATTTATAAAAGTCCAAATAAGGTAAAGATGTTGTTGCTTGAGCTTAGGTTCAGGTTATTCGTCTTTTTCTTTTTATATCGATTGGACGGAAAAAAATGAAATAATTATGACAACTTAGTGCAAAGAATATAACTTTTTAACAATATTAGTAATATCCTAAATATGTCATTGATTTTTAATTGCACATAACAAGTTTTCATATCTAAATATACTACTCAATAATGGTATAATAATTTATAATATTTAAATACTTCGCACTTAATATAACAAGATAAAAATAAAGAGACCGAAGATCTCAACGTACATGATTTCAATAATGTAATGAGTAATATTGAGAAGTCTCAAGCCTTAACTGACAACAATAGAAAATCTAAAGAGTCAGAAGAAATCGAATGTAATCCAATTTAATTTTGACATCATCTTTTGTTACAACATTTTATTTCATATATTAACATCTTCACCAATATTTAAACTATCATAGTTAAACTATTCTATTAACATGCATCCAATTGATTTAAATAATAGAACAAAGATTACGACAAACTTACTACATGGGTTTTGAAACTTTTACGAATAAAGAGGAGAAAATTTAGAGAAGAGAAAAAAATTGTTGAAATAAGAAAACTGTCATATTTCATACTTGCAAAATAAAAGAAGTAAAACAAGTCAGCAAAAATTAATAAATGAATCTAAAACATTAATGATGGAAACACATCATTGGAATACAACTGGTTATACTAAAAACATAAGATCTTTGGAGCATGTTCTACTGTATTCTTGGTTTAAAATGGGTCACAGACCATAAAAGAGGCACACCTGAACTGGAGCTTGTGGAGAATTGATAAAGCCATCAAAAGGATTTGAAGAATGATCCGGCTGCTATATTCTGGTCCATATGGAATGAGAGGAATAGGAGGTGTTTTGATGGAATCTGAACTCCAAATCACTCCCTCAAAAAAAAGTGCTTACTTTATCTTTTTGTTGGACTAATATGACTAGAGATGTGCATCCTTTCACAAACAGAGTAATGTGCACCCTTTCACAAACAAATCGATGGCAGAAGTGACACAACCCATAACCCTAACCAAGTGAAAACAGATACCGTCATAGTAGTCATGCCATAATCCTTCTGGATACACACCCACTTTATGAAGCCACAGTAAAAGTTCTGATTTCGATTGTCAACACATCATCCTTATTCCTGTGTTAAGTAGCCTCGAGGACCAGAACCCTGTAGGAGGTAACCCAAAACACCGACACGTTCCCTGAACCAGATAAGCCTCCATGGCTAGTCTGGCCAGATCCGGACCCCCCTATACCTTTTGTACTCTGAATGGCTGCATATCTGGCTTGCCTTGGTAATGGTAGGTGCCTGAAGCCAAACACTCCCTATATCTATGTGGATAACCACCAAAATGACCCCGATGGTGACACCTATTTGGCGCCACCCTGTCTAACCTGTCTAATTCTCTCAATCATCCTAGCATGATCAGTAACACTCTGAAACAAACCACCCGATACACAAGCGAGCTTCTAACCTCTTGGGGATAATCAGCAGATCCACTCACAGTCAATAGGAATACTCAACATAGCATACATGACAGCCGATGAAAATGAGTCTCTTACTCAAACACTGATATGCACCCTGCTCTAATATGCTAAACTTCTCTCTGTGCTAACCATAAAAGCTGTATGGTACAACCGCTCCAGAATTGTCTCGGTGAACTGATCCTAACTCATCATAGGGCTATTGGCTGGTCTACGAGGAAGAACTGACCTCCACCACTCCTTAGCCACACCTGCAAACTGATATGAAGTATAGGCCACTCCATAAGCCTCTAAAATACTCAAGTTGAACAATCGGTCCTGGCACATAGCCAAAGAGTCATATGTTCCACCCTCTACTGTACCATCAAATCTGGGAGATGCCAATCTAACAAACCTGTCAAAGCTCATCTGCTCAAAATCATCCGCATACTTATACTCGAGCTTTGTTAGAGCCTTACTAGATCATCCTTAAACTAGAGTTGCCTCCCAAACACGACCATTACCTCTAACGCAAAATGAATAGATTAGAAGTTTACAACACTTTGATTTGAATGAATCGCACAAAAGGAATCAACGAAAGAGATTTTCTCCTAATAAATATCATGTAGCCTCTTGAAGATAATAGACGTCTACGTATCTATCTGTGAAAGGCTACTAGATACCCTACTCCTTAACTCATGAGACCGGTGAACCTAGTGCTTTGTTACCAGTTCGTCACGACTTAGAAACCAAGGTCATGATGACACACATCCCAACCCAACCTAATGTAAGCCGAAAAGAAAATCACCTATGAGACTCCTAAAGGGAAGTAGGCCACAAACAATAGGAAAGGAATACGAAAGAAATATTCCAAAATCTGGTGTCATAAGTATAAAAAGCATCTAATACAAACTCTGGAATAGTACATACAATTCAATCTCTTAATAGAAGTAAAGAGTACCAATAAAGATAGAACTGGTAGTGGTTCGGGTCCGAATGCACAGGACCTCACTATCAAATCTGATATAGCATCTCTGCTAGAACAATCAACTACCACAAGGATAACGATGGCTAAAAACTGCATCCAACAGGTGACATAGAAGTAGGGTGAGTACAATTCAAGTATACCCAGTAGGTTTGACCGATTGGATATTAGGAAACGATTAAACTATGCAATAAAGTAGGAACGCTTCCATCTAACATAAGAAAACAAGTCCAGCATCGATGCTGTCAATTTATATAGAACGATGCAAAGAAAAAAAACATAAGTCTCGACACACACCAACATCATCAGATAAGTCAATACTCTAATCTCAAGAACATGCAATGCAATGAGATGAGATGAATGCAAAAATGCATGGGTGGTACTGGTTGAATCAAGACTGTCGTACATCCTGGCATATACACCTGCCGAGCTAAGGCTTCCAAACAGGACTCTGGGGTCTCTGTCATGACCCAAGCTAGGCCATAGGGGTGATATGGTAATTGAGATTTCTGGAGAAACCGCAAGCAAGCCTTCTTAGCATATCATAAGCATTTGTAGGTAATGGAACACCAATTGTAAGTGGAAGATCAAAGTAAAGAACTAAAGTGTAGGACGATAAAGAAAACTATCTAGATAACCTAGACTCCATACATTATGTGTCCAACAATGCCTTTAGATACTAGGATAGGCGGGGGCTAAGACATGTCCCTAGCTCACCCTCAAAGTGAAGTAAGACAAGAAAATAGTCTCATAGGTCTCCAACTTGAACAACAAAGTAGAGATATGCTTATGTTTGCCCTCAAAGCATGAAGACTCACCAAAAGTCTTCAAATGGAACCCAAACTCTAGCCACAAAAGTGAGGATAGGATGGTCGCCTGTTTTATATTGTGATATAATGTAGGCAAAGAAGTATGCGTTAGTATGTTTGAATGTGCTAAGTATGCAGACAATGTATGCAATGCAAAGTAAGTAGTGCAAAGACCAAGTAAAGAGCATAATATAGAGTGGAAGGTAAAAGCGTAGTAAACATGTAGATAGTCAATGCACATAAAATATAGATAAGATCATGAGAAGTGTCATAAAGCATTATATATATGTGGCAGAGAACCATAATCGGCAATAAGACCATGCGAGCTATTACATAGAAACCCAATGTCGACTCGTATGTTGGAGAAAAAGGAGTTCCACTTGCCAAGGTAGGACTCTACCCCGCCAAGCGAATATCATAAACTAGATGGATATACTAGCAAATCATATTGGTAACATAAACCTACGGTGGCACGTAGTTATGAGACTAGAAACTTTATATAAGGACCCTGTAAGTCGGGTCCCACTTCAAGCCCCATTCAGTGCTAAGTCAAATCCCAAAAAATACATATTATGAACTTATACTTATCATAGATTCATAAGCTTTTCGTAGTCATAGTCTCATAACTTGTAAAGTAGGAAAAGTAAGCAAGTAAGCCAATCTGATTCATAAAGATCCTCGTTCATAGAATAACTCAAATGTGGTTGTAGATCTTCCATCATTACCTTTCATGCCTCAATTGGGATCCTAAATCTCCATTTAGGGCCTAGGTCACCCGTCATAATCATAACTTGCTCAAATACTTATATTACTACAACAACAATAACAACAACATACCAAGTGGAATCCCACAAGTGGGGTCTGGGGATTAGCCTGCTACTCTAATTCGCGACCTCCACTCCTTCCTATCTAAGGTCATGTCCTTGGTGAGATCAAGTTTCACCATATCTTGTCTGATCACTTCCCCCCAATATTTCTTCGGTCTACCTCTACCCCTCTGTGTATCTCCTACGGCTAACCTCTCGCACTTCCTAACAGGAGCATCTGTACTCTTTCTCTGTACATGTCCAAACCATCGCAGTCTCGCTTCCCTCATCTTATCAGCCACAAGGGCCACCTCTAGCTTCTCCCGAATGGTCTCATTCCCACGGCCAACCTCTCACACTTCCTAACAGGAGCATCTGTACTCTTTCTCTGCACATGTCTAAACCATCACAGTCTCACATCCCTCATCTTATCAGCCATAGGGGCCACCTCTAGCTTCTCTCGAATGGTCTCATTCCTAATCTTATCACTCCTGGTGTGACCACACATCCATCTCAACATCCTCATCTCTGCGACATGAATCTTTTGGACGTGTACATTTTTTATTGGCCAACACTCCGCCCCATACAACAAAGATGGTCTAACCACCATTCTGTAAAACTTACCTTTGAGTTTAGGTGGTATTTTCTTGTCACACAATGCTCCAAATGCTAGTCTCCATTTAGTCCATGTTGCCCCAATACGATGTGTGACATCATCGTCGGTATCGTCACTACTCTGGATGATGGACCCTAGATACTTAAAGTTTTCCCTCTTGGGGATAGGTTGAGTGGCAAGCGTTACATCAATGTCTGCTTCATCCCTCCCAACACTGAATTTGCACTCCAAGTATTCTGTCTTGGTCCTGCTCAGTTTGAATCCTTTGGACTCCAAGGTGTGTCTCCAAGCCTCCAACCTATTATCAACTTTAGTTTGAGTCTCATCAATCAGTCCTATGTCATCTGCAAATAGCATACATCATGAAACCTCCTCCTGGATAGATCATGTCAGCTCATCTATCACCAAGGCAAACAGGAAAGGGCTTAACACAGATCCTTGATGGAGTTCCATCTCAACAAGAAAATACTCTGAGTCTCCTCCCACCGTTTTTACCCGAGTTTTGGCTCCGTCGTACATGTCCGTAATCGCCCTGATATATGCCATTGGGACACCTTTCACCTCTAGACACCTCCATAGGACATCCCTAGGAACTTCGTCATAAGCCTTCTCGAATCAATGAACATCATATGAAAGTCCTTTCTTTCGCTATATTTCTCCACTAATCTCCGAACAAGATGAATTGCTTCAATAGTGGACTGTTCCAGCATGAATCCAAATTGATTCTCTGAAGTAGGCACTACTCTTCTCACCCTCATCTCCACCACTCTCTCCCAGACCTTCATAGTGTGACTTAACAACTTGATACCCCTGTAATTGTTACAGTTTTGAATATCCTCTTTGTTCTTGTACATGGAACCATTGTACTCCTCCATTCATCAGGTATCTTGGCAGTCTTCATAATAGCATTGAACAGTCTAGTCAACCACTCCATGCCATCCTTGATCATGTTCTTCCAAAAATCTACCGGAATCTCATCGAGTCCGATCGCCCTCCCTTTCTTCATCCTACTAATAGCCCTTCTAACCTCCTCAATTTTGAACCGCCTGCAATAACCAAAATCACGATGACTTTCGGAGTGTGCCAACTTGCCCATCTCAATATCTCTATCTCCTTTTTCATTTAAGAGTTTACGAAAGTAAGCTTGCCACCTTAGTTTAATGGAAGTGTCATCCACCAGCACCTCACCCTCCTCATCCTTGATGCACTTCACTTGGTCCAAGTCGCGAGCTTTCCTTTCTCTCTCTTTAGCGAGCCTATAAAATCTCTTGTTCTCGCCTTTACCAATTAGCTAATCATATAGACGCTCAAATGTTGCTGTCTTAGCGCTCGTCACCGCCATCTTTGCTTCTGACTTATTTGTCTTATCGATCTCCTTAAGCCTTCACTTTTCATCTTCATCCCTACACTCGAACCACTTCGTGTAAGCAACCTTCTTATCTTTCAGTTTGCCCTGAACTACATCATTCCACCACCAATCGCCCTGACGTCCACCAAAGGTCCCTCTCGAAACCCCTAGTACCTTGGTGGCTACCTTTCTAATGCAACCAACAGTAGGGTCCACATATTTTTCACATTTCTCCCATGGCTACCTTTTTAATGTAACCAACAGTAGGGTCCACATATTGTTCACATTTCTACCACTGCTCCAAGCCTCTAAGTTTCTCAACTTTTCTTCCATCTCTCGAGAAAGGACAGGAGTAAGGCATCCCCATCTAATCCTTGGTTGGACATAAATAACCTTTTTTTTCTTCTCTCTTGATCTCTAAATCCATCACTAGAAGCCTATGTTGAGTGGAAATATTTTTACTCGGAATAACCTGCAATTCTTACATAGACTTCCATCACCCTTTTGGAGAAGTAATCTATCTGAGTTTAGCTATCGTACTATCGAAGGTAATCAAGTGATTTTCCCTCTTCAGGAAACATGAGTTAACAATAACTAACTTAAAGGCTTTGGCATAATCCAAGGGAGACGTCCCACCTCCATTCGTCTCCCCAAAACAAAGCCTCCATGAACACCTTCAAACCCGCTAGTGGTTGCCTCGATATGCCCATTAAAGTCATCTCCAATGAAGATGCTTTCTGTTTTCGATATGCCTTGCACAACCTCGTCCAGATCTTTCCAAAAGAGTCTTTGACTTCCTCATCTAGGCCTACTTGGGGTGCATAAGCACTAACTACGTTCACTACATGCTTACCAACCACAAGTTTGATAAACATCATTCTATCATTAACCCTCCTAACCTCAACAACATATTCCTTAAGGTCCTTGTCTACTAAGATACCTACACCATTTCTATCCCTAGAACCACCTGAGTACCATAACTTAAACCCATCTACATCTCGATCCTTGGTACTTACCCACCTAGTCTCCTGAACACACGCTATTTAATATGTCTTTTCTTAAGACACTTCACTAGCTCTATGGATTTCCCTGTAAGTGATCTTATATTCCATGACGCTACCCTTAACTTAACTGAGCCCGTGCCCCTCTTACGACCCTTACTCCTAACCTTCGACCCCAACCGATGACATGACCCTAGTCCACCATTAAATCCTGATGCCACTAAACTAAGAACTAATAACTCTCTAAGTTACAAAGATCAAGAAGATACAGTAAGGTAAACTACTAATAAGACAGTCTACAAGGGTGGTAAATATAGAAAATATCATAAATCTAGAAATATGTGGTAGAAGGCTATACAATAGACAAGTAGTGTGCTTACTGTATATCTAGAAATAAAGTATGATAAGTAGTGATAACAAATATGATATGTAAATATAGAGAATATGGTGAATATTAGTGTGTTACTGTATATCTTGGTTGACTATAATATGCGATATTATGTTAATGGAAGTGTCAATTAGTTAGAGATGAACTTACAGGGATATAACTCAATGTGATATAACTATTCTGTTTGAAGTGGTAATTTACAGGGAAAGCAAGTCTGTGCTATAATGAAGTGTGCATAAGAAATGACGAGATGTGCCCAATAAAAGGATAAACAACTAAAGGATAAACACAAATATTTGGAGGGTAAGAAATAGAAGACAAGGATAAAATTGATTAAATAACCAAAGATTTTGGTAGATATCACCTGGAATGCTGCTGGGAATGCTGGAAAATAAAGAGTTTTGGAAGTCGCCGGAAAACCACGCCGGAGTCTGTTTCGTGCTGGCTTATCTGCCGGAATATGACCAGAATCTTGATTCTGACTGGAAACCCTGTAGCGCAAAGTTGGACGTTGCCGGAATCACGTCAGAATCTGGAGTAAGTTACGCAAGAAAGATTATCGCGTCTGACCCTGATGAAGATCGCGGTGTCATGTAGGTCGACCGTCGACCGTCGACCTCGATCTTGTATTCTTTTTCATAAATCATAACTTGAGATAAAATTAGGGCAAAGTATGGGTTTATAATCAAGAAGCTAAAAAATCATGTAATGGAATGACGTTCATGCATAATTATGTAATTTGAAATCAATTGAATCAAAATTAAGAGAACCTACCATAATTTCATAAGCCCTAGGTAGGAAATAGAAGAGATCTCTTGAAATTCATATAATTCATGCAATTTACAATAATTTCATGTATAATTGAGTAGATAATCATAGTTTACATCATAATTTATACAATTGAAAGTAACATCCACACTAATGTCGTTAGAGAAATAACGTTGAATGCCGAGGACCTTTCATGCCTATCCTTGATCCTTCTACATTCAAAATAGTTGAAACAGATGCATCAAATATTGGTTATGGTGGTATCTTAAAACAAAGAAAAAATGATAAAGAGCATATCATTGTATTTGCATCTAAACATTAGAATAAAGCCCAACAAAATTATCCAACTATAAAAAAAGGAAATTTAGCAATTGTAATATGCATTTCAAAATTTCAAGCAGATTTACTAAATCAAAAGTTTCTACTATGAATTGATTGTAAGGCTACAGAATCTTCTTTACAAAAAACTATTAACAAAAACCTTACTTCCAAACATATATTTGCAAGATAGCAAGCTATGTTGTCTATTTTTTATTTTAAAATATATCAAAGGGAGATCAAACTTTATTCCAGATTTTCTTAGTTGAGAATTATTGCATGGTAGGTAATTATGGGTAGAAAAATAAAATAGAATTATTGGAGTTACAAAATGATATGAAACCACGACTGGACAACAGCAAGTCAAATCCCAAGCACAAGTTATTTCCCAACTACAAACAATTCCAGTTGCTACTAAGCAATCCTCACTCGATACAGCTAGATCAAGCCAGCCCAGATATCAAACTTCAGCAAATTATGCCATGGAAGGAATGCCACAATCTTTCCTCTTGGAAAATACAAATCCAATTTCAATTTCAAGTCCAAAGAAATGGGCTCACCTAGTTGAGGAAGAAGACGAAGCTCAGGTAGCTCAGACAATGAATACCTCATGATAGAGGAAGGTTTTTCAAAAATTTTCGCGAGGAAAAAATCCTTGTACCATCTGATTAGAAAGGGTTTTGCACTTAAGATTATCTTAGAGAACCTTTCTCTAAAAATACATGGACTTCCTATTAAGGTTTTGATGATGATATGAATCAATGTATTTATTCCTGGTAGGCCGCCTATGAATAGAAAGCTGTGAGATATAGTTGATGAAATCTGCATATTCAATTTCTTGATTCACAGGTTCAGGTGCTACTAGGTTTGGAGCATCAGGCATAGTAGAAAATTGTTGGAGGACGATGTGATCTAGTTCATGCCTAGCCTTGATTTCTCTAATTTCTTCCTTAAGGGGAACAATTTTTGATCAGAGATCCCGAATAATCACAACCTTAGACGTCTTAGAAGGAAATAAGGTGTCTCCTGTCAAAACTGAGTTCTCTAATTGGATAAAACCACAAAAACTCTTTTACTATAGAGCTAGCCATCCAGATATTGCTTTGGAAGAAAAGCATGATGTTATGCAAAATAACTACAATGCCAACAACATCTATGGGTGGAACATAGATGGATGTTATGAATACAACATCCTGTCCAAATTGCATCAGATTACAATGGTTGCCACTGCTTATTCCCATAATGTTAAGAACTTGATATTATATGGAAGAACCAGATTTGGTAGTTAAATAGTGGGATCTTGCCTCAGTTATACACAGGCTAGATCTGTTCTATATTAAGACGTTCTTTAATTGGATGATCCAAAGGTTATGACAACCATCTGTAAGTCCATATATATACATGTATAAGTAGATAGCTGGGATCCATGTAGACTTAATGAAAGTTAGGCTACCATAAAAAGGATCTATGTAGACTCTACTCATTGTTGTTTTAGTCGTATCATCTTTTTTACTTACATTCCACGCCTTTCTAGCAGTTGTTTAGCCTTTCAAAGATACATCTCTATCCTGCTCCTCCATACATCTCTAGCCTGCTCCTCCTCTTATTCTTCTTCTTATTATTATTTTGTATAATAGTGGTTCTAAGATGAGTTAATGAAGTAACATGTTCACATAACCGACTCCAACATGGTCAATGAGGATTCTTATATTTCTCTCTCTGTATTCACTACTAAATGCATACTGGAATAGTGTTCCATGTGCACTTCATTGCTTTAGGCAAACCTTTTCACTTCCAGCTTTTCAGAACTTTTGCAGTGGACATTGGCATCATCCATCTTAGATGCAAAATATTGTAAATCATTTGCCAAACTTAAGCTGCTACAGAACAGTGTACAAAAAGTTGGTTAGCCATCTGAGCATTCTCCATGCCTGTAAAATTTATTGTTTAGCTGAATGTCCCTTCTCTGCAAATTGACCTAAATGAGAGAAGTCAATGCTTGACAAGTCAATACCTTTGTTTGATGCCTAGTGATTATGTTCACAGCTTTTGTTACTTGCGTTTCGTGCCCACTTTCAAGACATACTAACTCTCTTAAATATATCTATAATTTTCAGCTTCTGAGTGCCCGGGATATGGCGCAGAGAACTTTTATTGGCCAGGATCGAATTGTTTACAGTACAGACAAGGACTTGTATGAGCAAGATTATGATGCACAACAATGGAAGCAAAGACTCCAAGAAATTGAAAAGTCTGAATAAATGGTGTTACTTAAAAGATTATTTTGTTACGTTAAGTTTTGAGTTCCATCCTCAGGCAGACTCGGATAAATTATGCCTTACATGCTTCCAGACACGACATGAGGCAGGCAAAGCTGCAAGCCCACCAACTCTTAGCTGTTGTATATATTCAATTTGCTGATAAGAATTGGAGCATGCCAAATAGTAGATTTTGATGTAATCAGCAAATGAACTACAAGATTCAAAGATTAGTTCATTGAGAATTTACAAGTTGTGTATTTGGTATGACACTCGATCTGCTCGATGCCAGGTTTTTATAACAAAAATAGCCTCGTTATGACACTTTTAAGATGTTACTATGGTTACTCTGTATGTTGAATTTGGAAACATTTTTTTGAACATCATTATTTGAATATTTGTTGAAAAGCATTGGACGTTGTTTTAGATTATTCCATGCAAAACCATGAATAGGAGCTAATGTAATTAGCTATGGACAGATGCGAAATAATCTTCTTAATATTTAGGCTTGTCATTTTGTAAATTAAAATGTTTCTACACTTGTGCATTATGCAGCTCAGGATCTGTTCACATATTAAAGTTGGCTATGCAGTGTTTTTTGTCTGTTTTGTACAAGCTAATCTGATGTGACAATGATGGAGCAAGTGTTCAATATCAAACCCCAACCATAATCTAGCGTCCGTACTAGTCCCCAAATAGATCGTTAAAGCAACACATTAATACCATTCTAGGATCCACCACTATGACTTTTCTTATGATCAATACCAAATTCAATGGTTCGTAATAACCCGTTGGTTCCTCAAATGTGACTATAACATCAAACTTCACTGAGTAGGTGAAACAATTGATAGCTCCTTAGTAGTTAGTATTCGCACTTGACAGCCAATGTCTCTGACCTCATATAATACTAGTACCATATGGAGAAGGCCCACTAGAGCACATTATACCCATCGAAAAGTTTGTATTCGAATAGCTTATACTTTTCTTCCCATTGAATAATTGTAATACATTCCAAAATTAGTTTTATCTTCAACCAAGCGATATGCACCCTTTCACAAACAAGATTGATAGCAGAAATAATACAGCTCATAACCTTAACAAAGTGAACATAAACACTATCATAACAGTCGTATTATAACTCATCTTGCTATACACCTACTCCATGAAGCTGCTTCAGTAGAAGTTTTGATTTCAATTAGCACAACATTCTCCGCCTATACGAAGCAACTGTAACGAATCGACCTAGGGGCCTAGTTGTCACACGACGAATGAGATACCTGAGACACCTCACCCAAATCATCTAAGCATCTTAAGCAAAAACAGTAACATATTGTGGAAAACACAAGGGAAAGGGGCTATGGGCTTTTGGACAATGAAACAACATTAAAATAGTGAAAAATAACTACATTCATTACTTTGTCTATGTGCATACCAACTACATCATAAGTTGATGGGACCAGTAACAGACGGTCTCCATCAAATGGAAAGAAATCCAGATAGTACAACATAGAAAATAAATGCCTTAGAAAGGCTACAAAACATCATCTCTAAATAAACTAAATGCGTGCTAGAAGAAAAGCGTGGAGGAGTCCCGAACTAAGAGCTCACCACAAACAGTAGAGCTAGTCTTGCACGCCAAATACTAGCCACGTGCAAGTGGAGGAGTACCTGTCCCTGCATGGTTAAGTCATGCAGGTAGATATGTGTAAGTACGTTTGAATGTACTAAGTATACGAGACACAATGCACGAATGAAATTGTAACACCATCATATTTAAATATAACATATAAGTGTATATAAGATTAATGAGCCGTGAAATAATCTTAAGCATGCGCAAGGAGTATGACCAGATCAATATGAGACAATGCACATTAAAACACACGAATTCAAGACATATCACAAGATCATAATAACTTGTGGGAATAGACCATAACCGACAATAAGACCATGTGAGCTACTACATGGAATCCAATGAACTCCTTCCATTGAGAAAAGTCCAATGCACTCCTTCCATTGGTAAAAGAAGAATCTACTTGCCAAGGTAGAAATCCGAACTTAGTAACTTTGCAATTGCATCTTTCATATCATTGGGGCTTGATCCGCTAGCCTAGCCTATGAGGCTTCTATGGTGGCACATAGTTAGGAAAATTGAGATTTGGCTTCGAGGGGCCATGCCTCAACTAATTGGATGAGTCCCAATCTCTAGTCCTCTCAGTGCTAAGTCATCCCACGAAAATCCTTTAAAAACATACTCCTAGAATCATAAGTAGTAATCATAGGAGTAGCTCGAACTTAAAGAGTCTTTCTTAAATCTCTTTTAGGGCAATAATCATTATACATATATATCGTTGATAAACTTTAACTTTGAAGCTCTTCATAAATGCCCTACTCACAGTCATAATTCATAAGAACTTTCATTCAACAATAAGGTGGGTTTATTTGATGCATAGAACAATCATAAATTACATAAGTGTTAAGATTTATTTTTTTTTTAAAAAAAGGAACATCAAAATCACCCAACCTTAATCATATCAAAACCCATCCTAGAATCAACATCATACTTCAAAATATATGTTTATTTACTTAACAAAATAGTTGTTGAACTTTAGGAACACCATATAGTAGCATATGAACCATAGAATCATCAAAAACATGCGTTAGAATTTATGAAGTTAAAGAAAAGGTAAAATGCATAATAGGGAACTTTATGGGTGAAAAGATACCCATAAATCAACTCACATACCTGGGTAATTAGAGAGAATTGGAATTAAAGCCTTTGGGGAAAAAGGATTGGAAACCCTAGTCTTGTTCTTGCCTATCCTTGAGAGCTCTTTTGCCTTAAAGAAATTTGAGAGTGTAGAATGAAGATAATTAGGGATTTTAAGCTAATATAAATCCCCTTTTCATCCCCAAAATGAAATGGTTTTTGAAATAAATTGATGGGGATGACCAAACTGCTCCTCACTAAAACTGTCGGAAGCCATCTAGAGACTTCGACATAGGTCATAGATTGGCTTATAGGTCGTTAGCCCATTCATCTGATGGCTCACCTGATAATAGTGAAATATGGATTTGTTGAATTGGAAACCACAACAAATAAGAGGAGCCGTAATGTTTTCTACGGGCCATGGTTGGACTAGTAGAGTCCTTCCACACTTTAGCCAAATATCCACCTTGCATCTGACCTCTTTATACGAGAACTCATATAGGTCGTATCCCATTCTACAGGCCATTTGATAAGTCATAGATTACCTTCTTAAAAACTTCAAATTTCCTTTATCTTTGGAGTCGCACTCACGAACCTATCCATGAGCCATAGAACAACTCACAAGTCGTAAATTGTCTTGTAAATCAAGTTCTTAGTCATTTTTTAGGCCAACTTTTCTACATTTAGGGCTTCTAAACTAGGGGTCGTTACAATATCTCCCCCTTGGGAACATTCATCCCCGAATGTACTTAAAGGCAGGCTCTAAAGAGCAAACTAGCAGCTAATAACCCAGTATGTGTGCAAAAATGCAATTCAGACATCATTTTCTCAAAACTTTAGATTCACACTTTAAAACATGCCTCAAAACAGTTCATAAATATTAAAATAAATGCACACATTATGGGAATCTAAAATGCATGGAATTTGGGAATTTTTGGAAGAATTTCTTAGTACCTTAAGCTTTAGTAAAGTGGAATAGGTGTGGATAGCACTTCATTTATCCGCGTCCACTTCCCATGTAGCGCCCTTAACTTGTTGGTTCCTCCGAAGTATCTTGATTGATGCGACTTCCTTGTTGTCACGACTCAAGCCTAGAGCCTAGACGTGACACGGTACATGGAGAACCCGAAGGGACTCCAAGCAAGCCTCTTAACATATCATTGCACATCCTTGGTCGCAGAAGCAATACAATACAACAATACAGTAAAATGAGGGCATAGGGACTAAGAGACAACTTCCATATCATAAACATCAAGAGTCAAGAGGGAGTCAAAGCTCATAACATTACACGTGATATGTCCAACAACACCTCTACTACATAAATAAGAGCGGGGGCCAAGACAAGCAACCAGGCTCACCCTCATAGTCAATATACACCTAAAAGAGAGATAGTCTTAGAACATAGCATGAGGTCATAAGCATCGTCCCCGAAATGGAGGACTCACGAAAGAGCTTGAGAGAAGTCGTACTAGGCACATGGAGAAGGATGATCAAGCGGGGCTCCGATTCCTACATGGTGACATATGTAGGCATAGAGTATGCATTAGTACAATTGAATATACTAAATATGTAGGATGCAATATAACAAGTGATAGGCACCATAAGCAAAATGCATAACATAGACAATGGGTAAGCATATAACAATATAACATATATGAACGATGCTTGAAGTAAAACTATGCTTATATAGAACATAATACATGTGTTAGGAGAGATCATTATTAGTGCATATTCATGGCCTACCACCCCCTTGGAGAAGCGAATGCGGTATGAACCCCTCAATAGGTTGATGAGGTACAAACCTCCTAACATGATTGATGAGGTACAAACCCCCCAACATGGTTGATAAGGTACAAATCCCCCAACATGGTTGATGAGGTACAAATCCCCCAACATGGTTGATGAGGTACAAATCCTCCAACATGGTTGATGGAGTACAACCCCACCAACGTGGTTATCAAGGTACAAACTCCTCAATATGGTTGCATGGCCTACCACCTCCCGAGCGAGGTGATCGAGGTACAAACCCCTCAACAAGGTTACCCGGACCTACAACCCCCTGAGTGAGGCTTGGTTAATTCCCAACACTATAGACATAATATCATATACATACATTCCTTTCATTATCACATAGTCATTCAACTCATAAGACATGCATTAGACCTTCAATTTCTCACGAAATCATAATCCGAACATTTCGTCAAACACTTGGCGGGTGTGTAGTGCTAGTGTAAAATTATGCAATTCAAGAGTGAAATCATGCTAGAAAATTCAATGTAAAACCATCAATAGATACTTAGTAACACCCTCAAGCAATATACATCAACACCCTTCATCAAATCTCACAATAGATCTTAGATTCATAGCTCAAAAAATGCTAGAACAACCTCAATTTCATGAAACCCCAATATAATGTGCAGTGAAATTCATAAATAGATAAGATCCATGTGTAAATCAACCTTAAATCATGCAATTTCAGGTAAAAGATAGCTTGGGTATCATGGGTGAAAGAAACCCACATACCTTGACTTTGGAGAATCCTTGAAGAAGATTGGAGATGGAGACTTGAAGCTTGAATGAGAACTTTAAGATCCGGATGAGTTTTTGAGACTTGAAATTGGATATGAAATATTGTCTAAGCGTTTGAGTGAGTATTTGAGAATGTCTTGAATGATATGAGGGTGAAATAAGGCTAAGTATAGGCACATTCACGCATGAGAACACCTAGGCTCAAGACCGAAAAGCCTTGAACCGAACTTGAAAAACAGGGCAAAATTTATATTGAGGCGCACCCTTGGTGCGTCGTGCCAGGGGCGTGAAAACCTCACTGAAAATTTTTTGGGAAAATGAAATTGCAATTCGTTTGCTCTAAAATCAGGGTTAGAACCATTTCCCACTCAATTTGACCCAAAACCATTTCCCACTCAATTTGACCCCCTAAACAAGAATATGAAATCAAATTTTTGATATCACTCACGAATTTTGAGATATATGAAAATTATGATTCCGAGCACTTCTGAGGCACATTTTCGGGCACTTTTTAGGGTCGTTTCACTTGTTCCTTAGCTTCTTCACTTGTCAGTCTAGCATTTCAACTGGTACCTCTTCATAACTCAAATCCTCTTCAATGTTCACATCATGCAAGGGAACTATGAATTTCCTCAACATGAATACATGGAAGACCGAATGAATCAAGTGCAACTCATTCGGTAGATCCAACTCATATGCTACTTTCCCCACTCTCATCATCACCTTGTAAGGTCCCATATATCTAGGACTCAATTTCCCTTTCTTACCGAACTACAGAATACCGTTCATTGGAGATACCTTCAAATAGACCCAATCACCAACTTGGAACTCAAGCTCCCTTCTCCTTACATCCAAGTAGGACTTTTGTCGGCTTTAAGTTGTTTGTAATTTCTCCCTTATGCTTTTAATTTTATCCATAGCATTTATCACCAAATCTGATCCTATTAATGCCACCTTACTGACTTTGAACCACCCAATGGACGATCTATATCATCTACCGTACAATGCTTCGAACTGTGCGATCCTAATACTTGAATGAAAGTTATTATTGTAGGCAAACTCGATTAGTGGAAAATATTCATCCTAATTTTCTTTGAATGCCATGTAAGCTCTCAACATATCTTAAAAGGTCTGAATATTCCTTTCGGCTTGCCCGTCGGTTTGATGATGAAAAG
This sequence comes from Solanum sejunctum, assembly GCA_025642045.1. NCBI lineage: Eukaryota > Viridiplantae > Streptophyta > Magnoliopsida > Solanales > Solanaceae > Solanum > Solanum sejunctum. The sequence continues at coordinate 11,347,145 of JAOTQJ010000083.1, forward strand.
TTATGCTCAACTTCACTCTAGTGCCAAGTCCTCTTTGGAAGGACCTCCAAAAAAGTGAGAAGCGAATTGACCTCCACGATTCGATATGATGGAAAATGGAACTCTATGTAACCTCACCAACTCTCTGATATACAAGTGGGCATAGTCGTCAGGACTGAATATAGTTTTGGCTGGCAAAAAATGAGTTGACTTAGTCATGTGGTCAACTATCACCCATATGGAATCAAAACATTTTTTGGTTCTTGGCAATCCAACTACAAAGTCCATATTAATCTCTTCCTACTTCCAAGTAGGAATGTCAATGTCTTGAGTTAGGCCACCCTATATTTGGTGTTCAACTTTTACCTGCTGGCAATTGGCGTATTTGGACACAAATTGAGCAATATCCTTCTTTATCCCATTCCACCAGTAAATCTCCCTCAGGTCTCTATTCATTTTGGTAGTGCTGGGATGAATGGAATAAGAGGAGTTATGGGCTTCTTACATGATCAACCTCTTCAATTCATCATCATTGAGTACACACAACCTCCGTTGATACCGGAGTACACCATCTCCCCCTTGTGAGAAGACCTCTACCTTTCCATCTTTCACCAACATTTTCAACTTAACCAAGGTGGAATAAAGATCTTGTTTGGCCTTAATCTCCTCAATCAAAGAAGATATGGACCGATGCAGAACCATTGCACCGCCTTTCCCGGACTCAGTCTATCTCACTTCCAGCCTTGCCAACCTATGCACATCTCTAGCAAACTCCTTTTTTCCATCATCTTATGTATGAGACATGCTACCCATGGAATTCCTATTAAGGGCGTCAACTACCAGATTGACTTTTTCGGGGTTGTATTACACTCATGTCATAATCGTTGAGTAGCTTCAACCACCCCCGCTGCCTCAAATTAAGATCCTTCTTGGTGAACGCATGTTTGGAGACTCTTGTGGTTAGTGAAAACATCCACATTGACTCTATACAAGTAATGTAACCAAATCTTTAACATAAATGCCACTGCTGCAAGGTCAAGATCATGAGTAAGGTAATTCTTCTCATGCATTTTTAGTTGCCTTGAAACATAGGCAATCACTTTACCATTTTGCATTAGCATGCAACCCAAACCCTTGATGTATCACAATGCACAATGAATCCATCATTTCCTTCTAGTAGTGTTAATATAGGGGCTGAAGTCAACCGATCCTTCAAGGTCTGAAAACTGCTCTCGCATTCATCTGTCCACACTAAGCCTAATTTTAAGTTAGCTTGGTGAGTGGAGATGAAGTTGTGGAGAAGTTTTGCAAAAACTATCTATAGTAACCGGCTAGACCTAAGAAACTCCTTATGTTAGTGGGAGTCAATATACTTGGCTAATTTCTTACTGCTATTATCTTTTTAGGGTCAACTTTGATGTCCTCTCTAGATGCCAAGTGCCCAAGGAAGGCAACCTCATCTAGCTAAAACTTGCACTTTTCAAACTTTACCTAGAGCTTCTGTTCCCTCAGGGTATGCCATACTACCCTCAAGTGCTCTATGTGCTCTAGCTCACCTTGTGAATAGATCTGAATATCATTAATAAACACTACAACGTATATGTTGAGATAAAGCTTAAACACCCTATTCATGAGGTCCATAAATATCATCAGTGTATTAGTGAGGCCAAAGGACATCACCACAAATTCGAAAGGACCTTACCTTGTCTGGAAAGTCGTCTTACGGATGTCATTTTCTCTCACCCTCAATTGGTGATAATCGAATCTCAAATCAATCTTGAAAAAATGAGTAACCCTTTGTAGTTTATCAAGCAAATCATCTATCCTCGGGAAAGGATACTTATTTTAGATGGTGACCTTATTAAAATGTTGATAATCGATGCACATGCGAAGCGACTCATCCTTCTTTCTTACAAATAGCACTCGGGCACTCCATGGAGACCGACTAGTTCTAATGAAATCCTTCTCCATCAAATCCTTTCGTTACTCCTTCAACTCTTTCAATTCTGCAGGAGCCATTCCATAAGGAGGGACTGAGATAGGCTAAGTATCAGGTAAAAGATCTATACCAAAGTCTATCTCCCTTGGGGGAGGGACGCCCAGTAACTCATTTAGGAAGACATCAGGGATTTCACTTATAATAGGAACCTACTCAAGAGAAGGAACTTTAGAAGAGACATCTTTGACCCTTACCAAGTGGTAGATACACCTCTTGGAAATCATCTCACGGTTCTTAACAAAAGAAAAGAATAGACCCTTACATGAAGAGTTGCTACCCTCCCATTCAAGAACTGGCTCATTAGGGAATTGGATTAACACTATGGGTTCTACAATAAATAGAGGCATAGGAAGCATGCAATCAATCCATCCCCAATATTACATTGAAGTCTACAATGGAGAGCTCAACTAAATAACATGGGACCACTTTATGCAGTATAGAAACAAGACAACCCCTATAGACTCTTCGGTCCACGAAAGACTCACACATGGGGTTACTCACCTCATAAGGATCATAGAGGACTTTGGGACTGTCATGACTCAAGCCTAGGGCCTAGATGTGACCGATGAATAGGAAACCCAAAGAAACCCTAAACAAGCCTCATAGCACATCATTACACATCCTTGGTCACAGAAGCAATTAAAATGAAAATAAGTGATGAGCATAAGTAAGGGAATTAGGGCTAAGAATAAACTTCCATATCATAACATCAAGAAACAAGAGAGTCAAGGCTCATAGCATAGCTACATAACATGTCCAACAACAGCTCTACTACATAGATAAGAGCGGGGACCATGACAAACAACCTAGCTCACCCTCATAGTCAATGTATAAATGAAAGGAAGTTAGTCCTAATACATATCAAGAGAGCATAAGTAACGTCCCCAGAATGGAGGACTCACCAACTAGCTTGAGAGACAATCGTACTAGCCACGTGGAAGAGGAGGATGATCAAGCGGTACCCCAGCTCCTATATGGTGACATTATGTAATCATAGAGTATGCGTTAGTACGTTTGAATGTACTAAGTACATAGGATGCAATGCAACAAGAGATAGGCATCATAGGCAAAATGCATAATCATAAGCAATAGATAACATACTAACAATATGACATGTATCAATGATGCTTGAAGTAAAATCATGCTTATATAGAACATAATACGAGTGTAAGGAGTGACTATTATAGTGCAATCCAAGGCCTACCACCCCGTTGGATAGGCGCATGAGGTACAAATTCCTCCATGAGGTTGATGGAGTACAAACCCCAAATAAGGTTGATGAAGTACAACCCCCCCAACAGGTTGATGGGTACAAACCCCCAACAAAGTTGATGGGTACAAACCTCCGACAAGGTTACCCAGGCCTACCACCCCCCACCCCTCCGAATTAGGAAATCAAGGTACCAACCCCTCAAAAAGTTACCTAGCTCTACAACCCCCCGAGCTAGGCTTGGTCATTCCCAATACTATAGAGATAATATCATATATTTATACACTTCTTTCATCATCATATACATACATTATTTTTCATCATCATAAAGTCATTCAATTCATAAAACATGCATTGGACCTTCAATTTCCTCAAGAACCCATAACCGGACATTTTATCAAATTTTTAGAGGATGTGTAGTGCTAGTATAAAACTATGCAACTCAAGAATGTTATCATCCTAGAAAATTCAATGTAAAATCATCAATAGATACTTGGTAACATCCTCAAGCAACATACACAAAATCCTTCATCAAAGCCCACATTAGATCTTAGATTCATAGCCCAAAATATAGTAAAATAGTTAAAATTTCATAAACTCCTACATAGTGAGCAGTGATTTCTATAATAATTAAGACCCATTTGTAAATCAACTTTAAATCATGCAATTTAGGGAGAAAGGAAGCTTGGGCATCACGAGTAAAAGGAGCCCATGAAAGAAATCCACATACCTTAGCTTTAGAGATGAACTTAATGAAGATTGAAGATGGAGACTTGAAACTTGCTTGAATTCCTTAAGATCCGAAAAGGGTTTTTGGACTTGAATTTAGGAGATAAAATATTGGCCAAGTGTTTAAATGAGTACTGGGGAATATTTAGAATGATATGAAGGTAAAAAATGGCTAAGTATAAGTAATTTCACGTTTGGGAACACTTAGACCCAAGATCCAATAGTCTTGTACCGCACAAAAGTTAACTGAGTAGTAAATACACTGGTCCCCATCGCAAACCTGTCGCAGAATCAGGTTTTCTTCATCTGCGCGCCCCAGCCGCGTCGCTCCAGGGGCGCGCAAATCTCACTGGAAATTGCATTCTTGGTAAATCAAAATTGCTAATTGATTGCTCTTAAATCGAGATTAGACCCATCTCCACTTAATTTGACCCCCTGAACAAGAATATGAAGTTGAATTTTTGATACTGCGTACGAATTTTGAGATATATGATAATTACAATTTCGGGAAATTTCGAGGCACACTTTCGGACACTTTTTGGGGTCGTTACAATATCTCCCCCTTGGGAACATTTGTCCCCGAATGTCAAAGAAACGTATATTAGAGATGTAAACATGACAATTTCAGCCCACATAAGGATGCAAAATGCACTTAAACATCATTTCAAAAATCTCATCATCAGTGTAAAATCATCATGAACTTGTTAATTTAAGCATGAATGTATGCATATGTCATGGGTTGTACTTAGACTTGAAATCACAAATAGGACTTAGAGTGATATATTAGGCTTTGGTGGAGTGGAAAAGAAAAGGATATCGCTTTTGCATGTACGCTTTGGCCTCTCATGTAGCACTTTCGACTTGTTGATTCCTCCAAAGGACCTTAACGGAAGTCACATCTTTGTTCCTCAATCTCTTCACTTGCCTATCCAAAATCTGAAACGGAACCTCTTCATAAGTCAAGTTGTCATCAACTACCCCCACAACATCAAGAGGCACACGTTAATTCGATTTTGAAAATCCGATTTAATACTTAATTAATTTAAGTATAAACCAAATTCTCAAAAATTGAAAGAGTCGCCACCTAATTTTAAGGATAATTAGGAAACCATTAAATATTTTAAAAGACCTAACAGAAAAATCGAAGCTAAGACTATCAAATTTAATGGCTAAAGAACTATATTTCACAATATATGAAGGCAAAACAGTAGACATGAGAAGCAATCAACATTACAGAAACATTTTAGCAACAGATTTGAGGATTTGGGTATCGAACTATAGAATTTAAAGTGAACAGGTGAGGTAAATTACATGTAGAAGATGATATCTTCAGAATTAGCAAATTTAGATCATGTACTTCATGAAAGTTGGAGGAAAATGACAAGCAGTTCAAGATTAGATGAAGGGGACTAGGGTTCCTGCAACTATTTCAAAACTAGAAATAGGAAGGCACAACAAGAAGCCAAAACAATGAAAACAAATAAATAGAATAGAAGCATTTTTTACACATCTTGACCCGAAAAACAAGCTAGAGAAACCTAATTGTGTTTATAGAGAATAGACTGCTCCCATCATCTTTTAAGGAAGCAACAAAGTTACATAACCTTTCCAACATTCCCAAACAAACCAAGATGCTTCGGAAGGAAAATGAAACAGAGAAAACAAGTGAACAAGTAAGAGTGTAGATGAGCTCGGAGCTAAGAAACCATTCACACCTAGAGTAGATAACATAAGATGCTTATGAATCAAAACATATGGTTAAAAACCACCTGCAGACATAGCTAATTATGTAATCAGACGAGCGCTTCAAAGTACTATCACGTAAAATCTTCTAAAGGGAATCAAACTCGAGGTAGGTAAGGCAAAAACAAACATGATTTGAGCTGGAAATAGGAAACTGTAACCAAGAACCTTGAATTCTTAACAAAGGAAGAACATTGCTAGACGGAGACATAACAACTGAGAAACAGGAATCCAAATTGATACATAACGAACAACTCTTTACCAACTAAACCACATAGCATCTCTGTGATTAACACATGAGCAAATCAGCCACTATGTTATGAATTTAACCATTATTTATCCTTATAAACATGTTGGGAAAAAGCAATTTTGAAACTAAGGTGTCCTAGTACATACTTAGGCAAAGATGGAGCACAAGTCGACGTAATTTAGAGCTACACAGTGACACCAGCCCAACAACATCAAATTCATCAGAAAGAGTAAAACAGGGATAAAACCATCTCTTTCACAGTGATCCCTTGATGCATTATGAACATAATAACAAAACACTCTAGCAAGAGAACTTGATTTCCAATTCACATAAGTGAAGGCAATATTCCAGGAAATGGTAGATGCAGACAAGTTCATCCAACTTAGTAGAAAATCCATATAACAGTAACGTGTAACTGAGCTATCCAGTATTCCCAAGCAAGCTAGAAAACTTCAGAATAAAGCAAAACAAAGAAAATAAATACACAAGTAATAACCTGGAATATAAACATTTATGACCTCGTATAATCATTTATGACTTAAATCTTGAAGTTTGAGAGGTGCAAGACAAAACAAGACGCGAACGAACTCATTAACATGTTAAACAGTTGTATTCATAAAAGAGGGAGTAAACAGTCAACCTAAACAAACATCTCTAATTAGAAAGCCACGGGAAAATCAAATCAATATAATAGCAGCATCCCTAAAACACTTGCTGGAAATGTCATTTAACACACACTATCTTAAGCTAAGACCTCCTCTTACTGAACCTGAACAAAAATAAGGAAAAGCTCATCACTATGTTATCAGATTAGGCAGTTTTTAAAACCTTTACAGCAGTAGAAAATGGTCAGATTGACAATAAGGTTTATGGGGATATCTCATTAAAAGCAAAACACAACTAAAGGAAAGCTTGAAACAGAATAATAATCAATAACTCAAGATCTCGACAGACTTAGAAACAAAAACTGGAATAAGGACATGGGAATAGAGGATACATTCTTCAAAGAAGGAGAGGAGTAAACAACAAACTTGAGAGTGAGCCCAACTTAGATTAACCTAGAGATGAAGAGCACAACTAAATGGAGATGAGACATATCAGTTGGGAAAATAAGAACTCAATGGCTTCAATAATCTGAACAAGATCAACTAAACCTTAATAAGAATACATTATTGAAAGATAGATCAAGGGGAG
>JAOTQJ010000083.1:11354348-11413493 GCA_025642045.1 Solanum sejunctum
TATTTTATATGATTTTATTTTTTTAATTAATCTCAAAAAATAATATATTTTTATATTTAGTAACAATTTAAATTTAAAATATTTATTTTAGTCTTAATGAAATAACTTACAATTACATAAATATTTATCACTTGTTTTACATATATATTTCAAAAGTATTTCTTTTATTTATACATTTTATATCAAATCAAAACTAATTCATATAAAATAAGATAAAGGGGTACTTTTATATTACATTATTATATGCTATCTTATAGTATAAGAGGGATGGAATAAAGGGGTAATTGTGTCATTTTGAAGATTTTCAGTTGTTTTCATTAGTAATTTTGTGTATGTTATTAGCTTAAATTTCATCCAAGGCTAGTTTGTTTATTGTGCAGTCAAAATTACCCTTTGGGGTTCCTTGTTCATCATGGTTATAATGGGCCATTCAGTATTTTTATTTGATGCACCGTTGATTTGCTCTTTAATTTTTTCACATATTATTTGAAGATAAAAAAAAATTATATATTACTTCAATTGATAACTTAAACTGTTTGAAATATATATAAAAATTTAATTGAATATCAAATTAGTATTACATAAATAAAGGTAAATATTTAATATATATTATTTAAAAATAATATAAAAGTAATATATCCCAAAAAATAAAAATTAAAAGTCATATACACAATTAAGTTGATACTTTATAAGTGTCATATAATTTGGGACAAGAACAGTAATATATATTGTTTAAAAATTATATAAAAAATATTATAAATTAGAATAATTAATAACTTAAAATATCTAAAAATTATATTAAAATGTAATTAATGTTTTAAATTATATTCATATTTTATAAATTAAATTAAAAAATAATAAATACCGAGCATGTACTAACACATACACGCTCTTATTTTCTTTTGAAAGGAACGCTTTTTTATAATTAAGTTGAGGAAATGGAATTACTTGAAAAGAAAAAATGTATTATGTGGCTCACACTAATATATTAGTGTGTGTGGCATCTAAGAATATCAAAATGGGCCCAAAAATATGTGAATTCGTTCAAGATTTTAAAAATTAGGCTAGAAATAATTTAATTTGAGTTCAATCTCAACTCATTCAAGTATTAACCCATTTAAAAAAAAATCAATTTAGTTGTCCAATTTAATCTCCAATTTTAACTTGTTCTAAAAAATTTTATTTGCATTAATTTTTCATATTAGAGGAATAAGTTATTGTCTATTTTATATCTTCTACGAACTTATCTATCTATTTCTAAGTGTTTTTTTTTTTTTTGGGGGGGGGGGGGGAAACTTTTGAAAAAAATAGTTAATTTTTAATTAATTAATTTAAGAAAACACTTATACCTCTGTAAATATTTACATTCATCACTAAATCTCAAATTGAAGACATCTTTTAGTAGTTAAATTATAAAGGTAATATATCTACTACATGATTGCAATATATGTTCAATATAATATTGGACTAAATATTTTTAGCAATTAAGGAGAAAGAAAGTTTAATTAAAAAAATATAGACAAAGAAAGTTTAATTAAAAAAATATAGACAACAAGTTCATGTCTATCACTGATCAATAAATAAACCACCTAAGACCAAAATAAATAGAAAGTACAATCAAATACCTTAGAGAAATAATTCACGATTGAAAGAGAACCCCCTTTTTCTATAATAAAATAGATTTCTTTTAGATTTATCTTTGTAATAGATTTCTCTCAACTAGGGGTGTTAAATAGGCAGGTTGAGTTAAAATTGAGAATGTTAAAGTGGGTTGAAATAGAAATTGAGCTGGGTTATGACCTGCCCAAACTTATTCTGGGCTCAAACGGGTTGGGTTCAAATGGGCTAAAATTTAAGTTGGATCATGACTCGCTCAATCTTAATAATTCTAACATATTAGTACTTATTTTTATAATCACAATTTAAATTTCAAGTCAAAAAATAAAATAAAAAGTTACAAATTGATAGATAAATGATATAAAAGATAAAACAAATAAAAAACATATATTACATCAATGCAAGTAAAGAGTCTTAGAACGAGTTGACATTGAGGATTAATTGGGCTCAATTGGGGATTCTTTCTATATGGATTAAGACTTGAATGGGTTGGAATTGAACCCAATTAAAATTATCCTGAGTCCAACCCATAAAATGTTGGTCGAGTTTTCCTACATTTTGGCTCATTTTGACACTCATACTCTCAACCATGATCCCTTTTCTAAAGTTTTTTGTCAAATTAAAATCACTAAATATTAGTTCTTACCTCTTATTAATAATTTTAATTTTAATTATAATTAATTTTGAAGTCCTAAAGTTAAATGACAATTATAATTTTAATTAGTTTCAAAGTCCCAAATTTGAATGACAATTATTTTAGAAAAATAGTAAATGACAATTGTCTATTATAGAGTCATTTTAATGGAGAGAAATTGTAATTTCTTATTATTCTCTTTTTAATCTTTTTAAAAATTATGAATACTTGATTAATTAGAATTCCATAATAGTGAACACATAATGACTCCTAAACCTATCTCAATAGTGACCACACGTCTCTAGAGGACCTAATCCTCAAACCATTGTAAACGTAGTTTTTTTCCTTGACATGACGAATTCTATCCATAAACAAATTATACTTGAAAAGAAAAACTAAGAATTCTAATCCTCAAATATGGAAGAAAACCTAATGAAAAATATCATACAAATTTTACTCTTAAATAAATTCTAAGCATTAAAATAGGGAAGGATTTAATTTTTAATATTTTAGTAATTATAGTTAATATTTAATATTATTAAATTAATAATATAATAATTAATAATTAAAAATGTGCTGAAAAGACTATTTTATCCAAAGCAGATTCTTTCAATAAAGGGTAAAAAGTTCAAACAATATTTCTAAGAGTTTTCATATTTTTAATATAATATAGATATACATAGAATATAGATCGATAAAACAACCAAATTCTGGAAAGCTAAAGAAGAAAGCAATAGTCCATAGAAACATGGTTAAGTATAAAACACCAATTGACCATAAAAACAAACTACCATAATCATCCCTACGAAAAAAAATACTATAAGCACCCATGAACAAATAGAAGCAAAGAACCCAAACTCCTTATCCAATTAGATTTACCTCCAACTTGTCCTCCTTGGCTCTGTGATTTTGGGGAAGAGTGCGGAACTCTTCAGTCAGACGGATGCATTCATGAAGATTTTCAGGAGACACAAAGTCTAGAGCAACCTTTATACATGACTGTTACACAAAGGTGAAAGTATTTTCAAGTCAACATCAAGTTTTTAAACTTATTACACAATGTCAGTCGACGCAGTCCAAGTGGCCAACAGCATAGTGAAGTAAATACTACCAACCAGATGGAGACAGTAAATCCATTAAAGAATTTCACTCAGAGAAAAGATAAAAACAATCACTCAAACTTGCAGATCAAGATTAGTGGAAACTACTACACAGAAGTCATACTTTGTCAATGCATGATGAGCAACTCCAGCAATTTGAAAAGAATACAAAAGCAGCTAGAAAGAGTATTGACAAAGTAACATAGAGCACCACATTGTTAAAGGTGAAAAGCATAGAAATGGTCAAAACCTGCAAACTTTAAATGCAAAACCCTTTTATTAAAGAGAGAGAGAGAGAGAGCACTTTAAATGCAAAACCCAAGATCACAAGGCATGTTTTTATGAATAAAGACAAATGAAGAAATACAACATATACATACCAATAAATAATGGCGGAAAATATAAATTAAAAGCAAATTATCGCATAGACATGGAAAATTTGAAACATCCTGAATTAGGTGGTGACATGAAATAAAAACATTGATCAGTAAAAAAAAGCTAATTTAATATCCTTTTATTCAAATTTCCACACTAGTTTTCTTGTATCCTGTTTTGCTTATGTATTACCAATTATTGTATCCATAACATTTTAATAAACATCAATACAACTTTTGTCGATGAAAACAAAGTTGAGAAACAAAAATAGACATTTAACACAAAGTCACAAACAAAATTACGAAACTACCAAAATCACTTATATTACCAAAAATGAAACAAAAAATGATAACAGATCCATGTTCCTTCATCTAACTCTTCTAATATCACCTTTTGTCAAGTGAGGTCCCAACAACTACTGTCAATAAAATAGCTGAAGGTGTCGACATATTTAGGTGAGAACTAAAAAGGAAAGAATATCACATAAAACGACAAAAGGAGTAACTTATGTCAACTATAATTATTGAGTTCTATCACACTCTCCAAGAAAGAGTCTGAAGGCCCTTCTTGATTCTTACAACATTGCCAATTCACCTCCTAGGGCAGGGGAAGCATCCAACTAACACTACAGTTACTACCAAGGCTTAACTGAAACTCAGTAAATAATAGAACTAAAAAATTAGAATACAAAACTAGACATTTAGCTACCAACCTAAAATGGAAGAAATAAAGATAAGAAAAATCCTTCATTTAAGATTATGCGACATTATTTACTAATTAGCCCAATCAAAAAAAAAAATACACATTTCTATATTTGAAAAACAATGTTTTCATTTTTTTTTTTCCATAAGTTCTGTGTGTTCTGTGTCAAGTCAAACTTTATCACATAAATTGAAAAGTAAAATTCAAATTTTCAACCATTTGAATAAAAACAAAAGAATCTTAACATTGTGATAGTACTTTATGCTTCAAATTGTCTGAAAAAGTTGCCAGCTTTGAACCGGCCCCACTTTTTTCAGTCCTTACAATTTGAATAGTTTGAAAGTGCCCAAAAGAGCAACCAGTTAATTCAAGCACCAACTAACGCTAGTTCACCTACCAGAATCAACTTCACATCCCATATTAGTAGCAATCAAGCAACAGAGATTCTCACCTTCCTAGGATGCCACTTAGCCACTATGCAAGACATTTTAATGATTGTTGCTGCAAAGCAACCAATAATACATCGAATCCTTTTTTAATGTTCACCCCATCTATATCTTTCAATTTTAAGAACAAACTAAACACAATTCTATCAAATGCAAGACTTAACAGGCCACTGATAGTGTACTAGTTTCACGGCCAAAATAAACTCATATAGCTTGCATCGGCAGCAATAATATACCCTTAAAGAAGGCCTAGATTCAAAATTTAGAGTATATCTTAAGATCAGAATATAATATAACAAATCATGCTTGAACCAAGCTATATAGTTGTTTCCCTTCATATACTCCTTTTGAAAAACAAACATCAATATAGCACATCTCAAAACTCCACTCAGAATCAACAAGCTTTGGATACTCTCTATGGCAACATCAAGTTGGTTTACATATAAACCAACTTATAAGCATCTCAATTGTTCCACAGAGGACTTATTTGTTATCTTTCACTAGCAAATGTACTTAGCAAGTTTATCTGCCAAGAATTTAGCAAATAGAAGACATCACTTGGTACCACTTGGATGTGTTTTCATCTAGTAAAGGAGCTGGTTATTAGAAGATATACATTTCACATTGTTCCAAACACAAACTAATTACAGCCCAATTTACTTCAATATTAATTAGACAGGACTACTTTTTATAAATCTAAATTAATTACTACTCTAATAACTACTATTCATAATCTGATTAAAGTTTGTCAGTAAAAAATACTTAAATATTGCAAGATGCATATACAAAACTACTAAGTATAGAAGGTTTTCCTGTTTCTGCGAAAATAAAAGCATTCAACAATGATAAATTGCACATGACCAAAGGTATTGAAATAACAAAAGCTAAAAACTACTATTCTTTTCAATTTGTGTGCATGATTTGGACCCAAAAAGAAACTTAAAACATTTGAGGCTTGTAGTCTTAAACTTATCATAATATTTGTGAGGCTATAAAAGTTTATAAAGACTCCCCCCCCCCCCCAAAAAAAATCTTTTTTCATTTACATTCAGTTTGTTTATAATCTCATTTGCAGATCTGTTTGGTGAAAAACTTGAATACAGAATCTTTTTTGTATGGGATCTTAGGAAAGTTTTATCACATTTAAGCCCTTTCTTGTGGTTTGCTTAGTTTTAAAATTTTTAGATGATGTTCCCGATAGTCATTTTATTTTAAAAAAATGTATCTTTTGAAAGGCTGCCTTACTTCTAAAAAGTTTAGCCAGGAAGTTTTCCTGAGAAAAAAGTAGTGGAATTCATAGTTCTATAAATAATAACTCAAGAATTATATTATGGAGTTTTCCAACAAGTGAGAAGTCAAGGTTTTGTGGTTCTATAGCTAATAACTCAAGGAAAGAGAACTTGAATTTGTGGTTTTACAGCTAAGAAAAGGATTATGTCCTTAGTACAAACTCAGGCACATTTTGTTGGAACTTCAATTGTTAAAATTTTAACCTCTAGCACTGCTAGCTTAAGTTTTTCTGTATTTTCACTAAGGGTATAATTGTCCAAATTTTATATTCATCTTAAGAAGTGGTTATTTCTCAATTATATTTCAAATGGTGGTTAAGAATTAATAGAAATAGGGGCAGATGTTCCATTCTTTAGTTTTCGGTTCCTCATCGGTGGATACCGAATATGAATCAAAATTAGCTCAATCCAGTTTGATTTTTTCAGAAGACTTGGCAAGAAAGTACACCCAAGATATTTCCAATGTGAAGAATAACTGTATTAACTTAAAGGTAATCTGATTAAACATATTAAAAATCAGAAAACCTAAACAATGACGTGTTCTGGCTTTTCCTATCAAGGCTAGAGGTCCAAGAAGCACATACTTTGGCTTTATTCGATAATGTACTTCCAGTGTCCCTTCATTTGAGGAATAAAGAAGCAATCCTTAATTCCTTACAATGTACTCCCTCCGTTTCAAAAAGAATGATCTACTTTCTTTTTTTAACTTACGTGGCATGTTTAAGACCACAGGATTAAAGAATATTTTGGTACATTTGACATAACTTTAATTTAAGACCACGAGATTGAAAAGTTGTCTTTATTTTTCTTCAACTCCGTGTCAAGTCAAACTAGGTCATTTTTTTTAAAATGGGGGGAGTATCTCACTGAACATGCACAGGCAGCACAAGCGAATCTCGCACTTGTAGTATAGCAGTTATTCAACTCCCTACCCCCAACAAGAATTTGAAGATCCTTCCTGCTGTTCGACAAAATGCTTGACCCACTTTCCCCAATGATTCCCTTTATACAAAAGTATTTTATGTATACAAGATTATCTGAACACACAAAAAAAAGAGAGAAGTTCCTATAAGTTTGATTTTAATCAAAGAACCAGGATCCTAAAACCGAAAACCAAACTGAATACCAAAGTTCTAAAAAAATTAATATTGAACCGAAGAACTGAATTAATATGGTGTGGTTTGGGTTTTCAATTTTCGGCCTACCCCTATAATATTAACCCAAAGTAGCCATCCCACCAAATTTTCCTCCGCTTAGCATGCCACATCTGTGCTACAATCAGTGGTATAGAAATGTATTATTCATTTTAAAATAGATAATAAGGAATTAATCCCATATAACTTGCAATTGGGGAAGTATGGAAAAGCTTTTGAAAATTGTTCAAGGTAATTCTTTCGGAATCACATGACTAGCATTTTACTCTATATCTCTCGTTAATATATTTGGCTTTAATAGGTCATAAAAATATAAGAATGGCAGTAGATAAAACAAATAAAATACAATTAATGGAAAGTCAAATCAGTATGAGTTATATACATTCTTAGAAAAGGAAAAAAGGAGAATTTTACGAGATTTATGGCATGAAAGAAAAGAATTCAAATCCCCAAAGCTATCAATTTAAATTCTCGGCATAGGTCACGTGGAGCATGGCTCAAACCTATGACCTAAGTCACAAGTCTCTCAACCTGCCACTTGAATTAGCCCTGGGAAGCTTCTATTTTCGAATTAATTATAGAGCAAACATTTTATCTCAATGACTACTAAAATCTGATGTTCTTCACAGAGAAGCAAGTTATTTGACGTACTCTTTAGTCTTTACTTCTTGTCTATATCTACGAGAGATCTTTTCCTCATGAAATCAATATATTACTACTTTCATCAAACAATTTTTTATGACTTGTCCTGTCCAAGCATAAATCAACCCACACTGATTATCTTTAACAGTATTTCAGTAAGTACCTACATCAACTTGCAAGATGTCTCAATTATATAGCTCACAACCTATTTGCAAATAGACATTGGAGCAAAACGCACGTCTACTATAATTAAGTCCTGAATTTGTTTTAGTGAGTTTTCCTGCACACTGTAATTTAGTCAAATACTTAATATAGCATGGCAGCATCTGCTCATCCAAATACATACCAAGGATATATTAGAATTTATACATAAGAATTTATCCTTCACAATCTCTAAGGATTGCATAATATATGTGTTAATATAGCTTCAATATAAAACTAAAATTGGTAGTTTAAATCAAGAGAGGAATATGTGGGTGGGTGGGTGGGTGTAAGAGAGAGAGAGAAAGAGAGAGAGTTGGCGAGTAACTAGACCTTCAAGTTTCTAACTTGATGAGGGCAGCCTGCAGGTATAAAAACTGCATCCCCCAATTTTTGAACAAAGGTCCACGGTTCAACTCCTGTAAAATACAGAATAATACAAAAATTGTTAGTAGGAACAAGTAAAGAGTTTTAATTTTGAATACAGAAAACTCAAGAAGTCATATATAAATACTAACCATACTCTTCCTTAAGCTTCCTTTTGTGATCCTCAGTCAAGTAAAATGTTTGATCATGTATAGGGTGAACAACCTACATTACAAGACCCAAAAAGTTAGCAGTTATAGAAGACATAGCAAAAACATCAAGAAAAACAAGGTGAGATGAGTGCACAAAGCATTCAGCATTGCAAGCTCCAAAAAAGGATTGCATCTCAAAGAGTGTAATGTAAACAATCTAGCCTAATGCAAGCATTAGTGCTTTCTTCCACGACTCAAACCTGTGATCTAAGATTACATGAAAACAACTTTGGCGTTGTTCCAAGGCTCCCTTCCTAGCATAGCCAAACATAAGCATGAGGAACAAAAGATAAGCATTTTTTTATTTTTTGAATAATTTGGTCTCCCCCAAATAAACTTAAAGAGTAAGTTTTACAAAGTAGTGGTTAGACCAACTACATTGTTTCGAACAAAATGTTAGCCAGTCAAGAACTCACATGTCCAAAAGATGGAAGTTGCAGAGATGAGAATGTTGATGTGTATGTATGGACTTACCAGGAAAGATGAGATTAGGAAAGAAAATATCAGAGACAAGGTAAATGCACCTCCATGATGGATAAGATGGGAGAATGAAGGTTGAGTTGATTTCGGCATGCAAAGAGGAGAGGTGTGGATGTCTCAACGAGGAGGTGTGAGGGGTTAACAATAGTTGGCATCAAGGAGATAGAGGCAGGCCGAACAAGTACTGAGGCGAGATGATTAGACAGGACATGGCACATCTAAGGCTTACCAAGGACATGACCTTAGATAGGATGATTTGGAAGTTGAAAATTAAGGTAGAAGATAAGTTGATAGTTGAGTGTTCTCTTGCTTTGCTACGAGATAGAATTGGTGGTAGTACTTGGATTTTCTTTCTTGCTAATAGTATTAGCACTATTCTCATAGTCTATGTTGCTCAAACTCTTATCCTTCAAAAATTATGTATTTTTGAAGGATCCAACACGAGTGCAACAACATTTTTGGAGAGCTCGAGCAACTTAGCTCATAGTTTACCTATTTTGTTCGTTCTATTATTGCATTATTTTATTAGTATTAGTATTCTTTTTGCTATATATTGTGTTTCTCTCACTTCACATTATTTTGTTGTTATTACTACTCTCATTTTTATATTCTCTTTTTTAGATTACTTGCGCTTTCTTTATTGTAAGTCGAGGGTCAGTCGAAAACAACGTCACTGTCTCTATGAGGCAGTGGTAAAATTTAGGCACATTCTGCCCTCCCCAAACCCGACTTGTGGAATACACTGGGTATGTTATTGTTGTTGTTAATAATTGTGGTATCGCAACCTTTCATGCCCCTTAATCATTCCAAAAAGTATCTACTATCTTCCACCAACACAAAGCAAGCAACTCTAACCACCAATACTTAGGCAAATGGGAAAAACCTTCTAATGTCTTGTCTCCACTAGGATATGGACTCTAACTTGCAAGTTTTGTACCCGCTTCACCAATCATTAGATCATATCATTGGGTGCCTACTAAAATTTTCATATTAAAGCATAAATGACCCAAACAAAGACCACTAAAAAAATTTAACCTTGGAAAAAATGAAATGACATACATTTTCTTTTCTTTTTTAATCTATGATATAATATACATTTTCTATAAAGCCTAGATCAACTAAAAGCATCTTTATCATTAATGTCATAAATACTAAACCCAAACTTCACTTTAATAGGTTCCAACATCAAAACAATATGTCAAATTATTTCATTGCCAAATTTTGAATGATTGAGTTTCAAAACTATCCCACCCCCTCTAATAAAGAGTTAGAAGACAAATTGGAAGACTTGAATGACATTCTCATCTTGTAAAAATTGATGTCCCGTATGAAAACCCTTGCCCGAAATGTATAACATAACATAAAGTAACATTACAAGTCATTGTCTCCGAGGTGAACAAGCTAATTACTAAGCTGCAACAGCATACCCAATATAATGCCACAAAGTGGAGCCTCCGGAGGATAGAATATATACTGGCCTTCCCTCTATATCAAAGGTAAAGAGGATTCGCTAAATCATTGGCCAAACTACTAAGTTGCATATACCAAGAAAGCAAAAGTAATTGCAGTTCAATGACATGTACAAATAAATAAAATAATGGCTCAATAAAAAAGGTCTAAGAGGTGTTTTTGAGTTGTAGGGTGTAGCACTCCCTTACTCCTTCCATTTCAATTTGTTTGTCTTAATGTCCTTTTTAATCGGTTTCAAAAAGAATGCTTCTTTTGTTTTTGCACAACTATTCACTTCTAGCTTTCCACCTGAGTCGTGCGAACTCTTCGTTTTGGCTACCGAACCCATCTCGACACAACACGAGTGTGGGTGTGGGTGCGAGGTGTGTCAGATTCGATCAATGCCATCCGAGTACTTTGACCAGAGTCAAGAACAAACTTGAGGGGGGAAATTGAGAATTAGAAAAACTCAATGACATGAAATGGATATAACTTCAACGGTAGATCAATCTTCAGCGGCATTTTGGCAGAGAGAAAAGGAATGAGATAGGGTTAGGGTCTTGTTTTTATAGAGGCCGTGGCGAGGAAGATGAAATAAAGTAGACAAACTAAGGTTTTGCCAAAATTTGTCAAATGTCCTGTTCACTCCTTATGGACTGCAACTAAAATTATTTCAACATTTAGGCCCAATCACTTCTAATGACACTTAACTCTCATGGGCCTACTATTTGTACAATCAGTGTTATGGACTTTATGGACTATGTGTAATGTAAAACCTCTTAACTTAGACAACAAATTGTAATATTATCAATTACACAATTTTTTTAGCTTTATAACTGGTTAGGAGATAAGACTAGGATAATTATTGTCACAATTGACTCAAGTTGAATTCTACAAAATATTTCTCAAATTTAGAATATCTTTATAAATCTATTTCTATAATTTTAGCCAAATCTCCACACTCGTATCCATACTCGGATTCATACCCCCCGAATCTTTTTTTTTTAAAGGTAACTTGTATTATGAACAAAGGAAGACTCAAAAAGTATTCCATTAAAACTTACAACAAAAATCATAGAAGAGAAAAACAACTGTTACACCACAAATAATACTAGGATTATCCTCTTCTTCTTAAAGATATTCATGTTTACACCAAAAAAATAAAAAGGACCACACAATTCATCAACTTCTGTAGTGAGCAACTCGGGTTTTCACTTTTCTAAGCATCTCAAGTTCATGTCCATCCATATAACCCCCAAAATGCAAGCTGAGAAAATCTTCATCTCTCACTATGTCCTGACTGATTTCCTTCTCTATTCCATTGATTCCTAATAACCCTCCATACTTTGATCCCATAGGGTTGTGTGGGCAAGTTGGTAGTCCATTTGTTCTCCATCTGAAACTTGATCTTGATTGTTGCTTTCCACAAAGTGTGTTCCTATGGTGCAATCTCCAAAGCCCCTTCTTTAGGAGGCTTTGGTTCTAAATTTTAAAATTTCCTATCCCCAACCCTCGTGCCTTTTTGCTAAGGACAACTTGATCCCACTTTACTAGATGAATTTTGTGGCCATTAGGATCATAAGTTCCCTTGCCACCAAAAGTTCCTCCTAATGGCATCCATCCTATCAATTCATTTGCAAGCATAGGGAAGACTGACACCATATATGTGGGCATGGCATCCAACACACTATTTATGAGTGTGAAACTTCCACCCAATGGCAAATATTTGCTTTTCCAATTTACTTTTTTTCACATTTCTCTAGAACATTGTTACAAATGCCTTTCACCCAAAGGCATTCCAAGATACATAATGGGGAGCTCTTCTATCCCCCCCCCCCCTGAATATTTGTTCACACTCTTATGCTAAGGCACCTCATTAATTGGGTAAATAAAGCCATTCCCCCAATTAATATGCAAAACCTGAGATGGCTTCAAACAAGATCAAGATAACTCTCAATTACTTGAGTTGGGAGCTCTCTGCATCACAAAATATCAATGTCATCAACATATTGCAAATGTGAACTGGCCAACCCTACCTATCGTTCATGTTGGCGCTAAAACCTCTTACTCGTCCTTTTTTGGGGCTGTCTTGAGCAAATCATGTAATCCTTCCGTTGCCAGAATAAAAACAAAAAGGGATAGGGAGTCCCCTTGTCTCAATTCTCTCTCAGATGGAAAGAAACCAAAGGGAGATCCATTTATTAGAACATAAAATTTCACAATCATGATACAAAACTTCAACCATTTTACCCATTTGTTGATCTTTCCAACATCCACATTCATTTGCGATCAAAATTGCATCCATAATTTGTCAGCCTTTTAGGAAGGCCATCGTTGATCACCCACTAGCTTTGGGATTACTTTCTTAAGCCTTTCAATTAAAACTTCAAACAAGATTATATATGTTCCCCATTAAACTAATAGGCCTAAAGTCCTTCAACTCTTTAGCCCTTATCTTCTTTGGAATCAATTATGAAAGTGGGATTGAAGCTTTTCTCCAAAAAAAACTCTAATTTTAAAACTTTGTACTGCTGCCACAACATCTTTACAAACCACATCCCAGCATGCAACAAAGAAGGCCATGGTGAAGCCATCAAGGACAGGTGTTTTTTCCCCAGTACTTGCGATAAAACACTCCTTGATTTCCTTCTCAATGAACTGATCCTGCAGCATGATATTGTCCATCTCATTCACCATAGCTTAAAATTTATATTTTGTCAAATCTCACTGTCAGATTCTCACCCATCTTGGATACCCACACCCGAGTCCAAGCAACATAGTTTTCCACATGATATGTTTATGACCACAAGATTAAAGAGTATTTGAATATACTTTACATATCTTTAGTTTAAGACCACAAGATTTAAAAGTCTTCTTTACTTTTTTAAACTCCATGACAAGTCAAAACTAAACAAGGAAAAGGAGTACAAAATATCTAAAAGAATATTTTCAACACATCAATTTAGGAACTTAGGGGTCGTTTGGTAGAGTGTATTAGAAGAACTAATGCATGCATTAGCTTTTTGTATTAGTAGTACCTTGTTAGGTCCACTTTTCGACATATGTATAACTAATGCTTGTATTAGTTATACACTATTACTAATACATGAAAATCCATGGTATTAGCAATGCAAGGGGATTTAATGCATGCATTAGCATGGTTAAAGACTCAAGTGCCCCTCAAAGCCTTTTTTACATTTGTTTCATCATATTCATGGAGGATATTCATTATTAAATATTCTTTTAAAAAATTTATGTAATGCATGCTACTTTTAATACATCAAACCAAACAATGCATAAGAAATAATCCTTGTATAATTAATGCAAGCATTACTAATACACTCTACTCTTATACACCCTAGCATACGACCCATTAGTCTCTGACTCTTTGGCTTTATTGCTGAAATTGCACATTATTAAGGCTCTTTCATCTAACAAGTAACTTTTAGTATTTCAAAGTCAAGTTGCAGAGTTCTAGTACATGTGAATGAGAGATACAGGATCCTCTCACCCTCCCCAAACATATATATATATATGTGTGTGTGTGTGTGTGTGTGTGTGTGTGTGTGTATGTATTTATAAAATAAAAACCACGTTGCATATTTTAAAATAAACACCGTAGCGAGTTTTATTGATACCTGTGGGACTGGGCAACAGTAGATATGTCTGAATTCCTTGAAGTGCTTCAAGAGATATTCCTCCAACTTGGCAACATCTTCCCTTCTAAAGATGTCCCAGAGTGCACCCCCTTCTATATCCTCAAATACTTCATTTTTTCCAAACACGTGGTTATCTTTGCACTCATCACTTTTATCAATATCAATTTTAATTCCTGCACTTTCATCATAATTGCTAGTACCATTGATTGCACCATTTATTAGCATGGCACCAGTACCCCCCTCTGGTTCCACACAAGAAGCAGATGGAATAATTGACTGATTGCCATAATCTGGTTCACTACTCAAGCTTTGAACTTCAAATTGATCAGTTTTTTCGTCTCTTCTACTACATCGGTCACTGCACACAGAGTGGTCATCAATCAACTCAGATGATGTATCATTTTTGCATTTTTTCTTGTCCTCGGCCATCTGAAGCTCCCTTTTGTCTTGTTCAGCATGTTTTCTTTTCACTTTTCTATTTTTGAAAGCTGATCGGGCGTCAGGTTTATTGCTTGAGTATGTGTCAACACATTCACCTACAAAACAATTTTGAAGTAGATAAATTTAACAGAGGAAACCACACAACTTAAAAAATCACATCTTTTATTGGTAAACACAATATCAACAGCTTAGTACATGTTCAGGACTTCCAATTTTCGTTTTTTGACAGGAAAACATGTAGAACCAGCTTGGCTGCTTCTATTAGCTCAATGAAATTACAATTGAGAGTCCAGTTGCAAATAAACCGCATAGCATGAATGTCCACATTCTTCAAGAAAATCCCAACTATGCCTAAGGGAGAATAGTATGCAAAAGAAAATAGAAAAGACTATGCATGCCATAAGAATGGACCAAAAAAAAGGTATACCGCATCAGACATATCACAATGCAGCTTAGTCACAGAGTCTCCACGCCCTAGCTCCTGAGGAACTCCATAAGCAATGTATGTCTTTGGTCCCATGTCAGGCTTCAACGAATCATCTGGCAGTTTGACAGCGAGATTTAGGTAGCCACTTTGTGGATTTGTGTACTCCTTAAAAGGCAAGCTTCTAACAAACTCCGCCCCATGACGAGGTAAACGTTCATCGAATAAATCCGATGGAGGCCAATCTTTCAACTTCAGAATCTGGGGCCAGCCAGCATTATCAGTTCGACCTTCCAAATATCCCTTAAAAAACTGGTGGATGTTAACTTCTACCTGTAGTCATCCAACAAATAACAAAATTATCCATCACACCTAGAATATCACTTAACAGCAAATAACTAACTTCAGAAACTAAAATGGAAAGAAAATCATTTTTTCAAACATTGAACATCACTGGCTCAGGTAAAACTGAAATTCTACATGGTCTTTGGATAATCACATTGAGCTATTATTTTCAAGAAAAAGAAGACATGTAGTGTATGGCTTATGTTCAAAATACAAGAACTAAAATATAAGAACACATAAATAAAACGAAACTAAAAACACATGCTACACAAAAAATAGAAACGCAAGAATACACATGTACCAACTCAGCTTTCCATTTCTCTACAACATATGGTAAAAGATACAGCATTGGTCTAACATTTGTACACACTGCTTCTTGGTCTGAAATTGTTGAGATTGCTGCCAGCTGTGCACTTCATAGCAAAATGTATTAACAAGTCAATGCTTCCCTTTATACTTCTTCAATCCCATTGAATTGACTTCACTTCTATTCAAAGAGCCACAAACTTTACTATCTGACCGCAAATGTCCTTTATTATTTGTATATCAGTATTAGGTCAAAATATATGTGGATAGAGGAGTTCCCCATAAGTTCCAAATAGCAAAAAGGACTGATATTGTAATACAAGTCATTCTTCTAAACTGTACTCCATCAGAAAAAATGTAAATGAATTACACAGCAAGGTGGCTTTAAACTGAACATATTAACAAGGTTGAAATCATAGCAATACACATTGCATTAAGCATCACATTCTTAGATTTTGATATAAACTTAAAACTGCTAGGTACTTCAATCTGTTACTATATAAAGTCCTAAGTAAGATTCAACAAAAAAATGATGTACTGCACTGATAGATTAAATATCCGATATTATTCTGAAAGTGAAATTTTTCTAAATATTATACAATATTTAAATGTCTGGTCAAACTAAGAATTAAAAATCCATAACGGATGGCTTTAGGAAGAAGGCAAAATGGTAAATAAAACTATGGATCACCAAGACAAGTAGAATTACTAGAAAAAAGTAGAGAATGTTAATGAATGTGTGATTCGCAAGTAGTAAACTGACCTCACACCAATCTAAGCAATTGATAGCAATCACATCCAAAAGAAGAGGGTGGTTTAAGTTCTTTATCTGGCGACAGGCTCGCCACATAACCATGGGCTCCCAGCTTAACCCTGACGCAGTCTCAAGCACATTACGGACAATCACAGGCTCACCTTTCAGCCAGTGATATTGGAAATGCTTCAGATCCTCCTGCTTAAGATCTTTAGCTGCTGGAAAGTATAAATAGTTGTCATCACAACCATCACGAGATGCTGCTTCACACATATTGCTTTTCTGGATGTTGTTTTCATCCACTGAATTCCTACAGCAGCATGGTCCCCGAGGAATTTCAGGCATGCATTCTAATTCAAATCTTTTGGCAATATCCTCAGCTCTGGCCAGCAATTCAGAGAGACCATCTGTCTTATTCAGCAGGCACTTCAGCTCTAAAATTCCCTTACCACAACCACCAAATTTCTGTGGTGGACAAGGGATGCTACCATCTTCATTGGATTTCCATTCACCAGCAGGACGACCAGAATTCTCTAGCAGAGGCCCTCCATTATCCCCAGGTTGCATTTCAAATGCAAACCTGGCATCGCCCACCGCATCATTTTCAACCATCTTCTTGGAAGATCTACGCCTTCGTGAACTTCCAGGTTGGCTATCTGGTACAGAATCATCTTGCACATCACCATGCAAATAAGCAACCCCCTTGTCAACGAATTCCATGATGACTTCTTCATCGCTTCCCTTAAGGTGACCATCTCTAAGCTCCCGACAACAAGTAAGGCAAAGATCATAGGAACAGATAGAACAATTTCTATGAAAATCAAAAATGGATGTTTTGCAGTTGTTGCTGCACAAAACATAGCTCAGTTCAGCTAATTTGAACATCATTTGAAAGGACTGACATGGAAAGAATGGGTTCTTCATGCTCACCAGTACATTCGCTCATTCTTCATACACTTCGCCTTGGGCAGCATTAACTCTGACACTGTTAACCCTGCCCAGATGTAAAAAGGAAATTCCAGTTACAATAGGTAGCAAGTGAAGATGCATGAGGCATACAGTTTTTCCTGGACGAAGCAAGTATCTCTCTAGCTGCTACATGAAACTATGTTTTTTTTATCTGGGAAATAGCAACTACATTAGAACATCCCCTATTTGATATTTCAAACTCAACACTGCAGAATACATGGAAAATAGCTATGTTGTTTTCTAACTGTGTAAATAGATATTACCCAACTGGATCCTAAATGCACATTTACAGTTGCCCACATGAAAAGAATATGACACATCAACAACAAACACCATACCCAATGAAATCCCAAATATAAACAATTGACAATAAATATGACATATCAATTGATAAATATAAACAATTGTTGTGGCATCAGTTTTATAGAAGATAATAGAACCTTGAATCTTAGCTTCAGTCTCCTTCTCCATAACTTGCTCTGCATTAAATCTTCTCAAGAAAGGCAAAAGCTTTTGCAAAATGAATTTAGAATATTCAAACTTTTCTTCTTGGCTAATCTCACATTGTAATTTCTTCAAAGCCTGCAAAAAGACTTTCGACAAGAGCATATGACATAGTGACAACTTCCAAAATAGGACTGTAACTAAATTATAGTGGGACAGCAAAAGAATCCAACCCTTATTGGCCCATCCAAACGCAAGCATGATTTGCAATTACAGTTTTGACGACAAACAGGACAAGACTCTGCAAAAGCCTCCTCGGGCATCCCAGGATACCTAATATTGATCATAAAGGGAACGGCACTCATGAGAAAATCTACATGATTGAATGATACTTGTGTCAAAGTTAACATATTAAACAAAATAGATTGAACATATAAAGCTTTGAGTTTTTTAAAATGCTCATCATGCTTGACATCTTATCAGTTGTGACAAAAGAAATATAAGATCAATAGACAAACTGCTCAAACAAAGCCAGCCACAAGAAGCAGAGTACTATGTCTTTGCAAATCCAACTTACAATTAAAATCTCATAAAAGTTAGCGGGATAAAACCAAGTAAAAGTTTTGAGTACCATGTGTTCATGCAAGGAACACAGTATCGCTTGGTTTTACAGTTGGTGCAGCGAACAACCCTTCCTTTGTCATTCCTCTGGCACTGATGACACATATTTGATAAAATCTCATTACCCTGTCCATGTTTTGAATTACAAAATGAAGGTCATTTGGGGTTAGTAAAGAATAAATAAAATGATAAGATTTTCAAATGATATTTTTTACATTCTCATCCTTCCTCTTTCTAGCACGGGAATTTGATGCATTATCATTCCTTTGCCGCATAGAATATCCTCCAGACTCTGATCCTTTCAGCTCCTCTTCTCCCTCAGGCGTACGCTTTTTACTCCCATTACCCTCCTCAGCCGTAGTATCAGAATTGAACTTCATTATTCCAGGGTTTTTACTATTTAATTTCTCAGTATCACCTTGTGTTCTCTTCCTCCCTTGCCCCTTTCTTCTCTTACGAGTGCTACGGTCTTCATCATCCCATTCAGTCATTTCCTGTGTATATTCACTTAACTTCTTATTAGCTCTTTGACTTGACGCCCTGATTGGCCTATGCACTTTATCCTCCAATCTTTGTTTATCTTTGTTTGGGGGCCTCCCCCTTTTACCTTTGGGTTTAACCAGCTCAGTCGAAACCATGGCTTGTTCGTGTTCTTCTTCTTCTACTTTAAGATCAAAGTTTCCCTTGGTTTCCTCCATAATACAGTAGACGTTTGGGCCAATTTAAACTAGCGGGTTAGGGTTTTGGTAAAAAAAAAATTGTGGGTGGTGAGTTATTTTGGGGGGGAAAGTTTCGAAAAGTCCCGCCTATTCCTGGGAGAAGATGGCAATTGCTGCTAATGGATTTGCCTGGGAAGTGTAACGAGTTTCAAGGATCACTCTTTGCGTTGTTGTTCCTATGCTTCACCACGACTACTAGTCCCCCCTAGCCCACTAATTAAATCTGATGTGATTATAATGTCTCATTTCTTTTATTTTTATCATTCTAATCTAACATTTATTTTTTGTTGTTTATTTGTTTTTCATTGTCTAAATTAATTATTGAATAAAGTTATATACTTATTTTTTTCCTTTAAACTATACTTTTATGCATTATCTTGAAATTTAACATAGAGTATTATATTAAATTTTTTATTTTAAATTTATAATTTATGTTATATTTTTAGTTTCATTTATTTTAGTAGCATTGATTTGATAATTCATATTATGAGTCATTTATTTTTAATTAGATTTGATATATTATCTTTTTGTCAAATATTTTAATAATTTACTATGACATTATATTTATAATATTCAACATTTTTCTCGAACATGCATATCATGTTGTTCGTATAAATCTGGTATTTTTAGTTTTTATGATTATAATTTAATTAACATATTTTTTTATAATTTAGCTAAGAACATATTTTAGTAATTAATATATTTTCAAAAGATAATATATATCTTAAATATTTAATAATATTATTTATAAATACTTTTATTTGTCTAATATAAATTTTCAAGTTTAGATAATTAACTTCTATTTTTAAAATTTAATATAATCTTGTAATTATACCTGTGCAATCAAACAACACATTCGTAATTACACTATAATTAAATTGTGGCAAACAAACAAAATGTAGAAATAAAAGAAAGAAATCAAAAAGTAATTACATTACCTCCAATTCACAGTCTACCCCTGTAAATTAGAACGTGTAATTACACTCTGCCAAACCAAGTAATTGTCTGTTGACCAAGTAATTGTCTATCCAACCAAACAAGTTAGATAGTTTAATTACACCAAATTATACCAAATTCAATTACCAATGTGGTTTTCCAAACAAGCCCTAAGTGAATTTTTTTTATCCCTTTTTCATTGTTCAAAATTCAAGAAAACATTTGAAACTTTTTTCATATTTATTTTTTTTTAAATACTCCCCGATCCGTCTTTACTCGTCCACTATACTAAAAGTAGATACCTAATAATACTTGTCTACTTTATGAAATCAAGAGATGAACGGACGTGTCCACTGAGTGTATGGGGACTAGGTCCATCATCGGAACAGTAGTAATCAAAAACTGCTAAAAATTAGTAAAATAGGAAAGTAAAATGGTACAAGCTGTTTTACATGGCCCTTGCTCAAGTGAGGAGAAAACCACGACCTGCACTCATAGAATTTCAAACTAACTCCATTCAACTCGAAGGAGCAACAATTTCGATTACAAGCTCTTGCAATCAAGGAATTTAGCTCTAAATCTCTTCCCCCTTATTGTGATAACTCTACCACAGGTTCAAGCAAACTAAGTAGCCTAAATCGACTAAATCTAGCCTACTTAGACTTCAACACTCACCATAGTTGCATCTTTCTTCACAAGATGCAAGCACCATTAAGCACAAATGAAGTACACAAAAGCAAGAACAACTCTGATCTTCCTAGTGTACTGCTCGAGAGCATCACCAAGAACACTCATTCAATGTGCGTAGAAACCCCCAAGCTTTCTTCACAAGAAAGGTTAGATATATATACCAAACATCAACAACATTGGAGCAATTTCATTAACTAGACAATTTTTGCAGTCCAAGAAGATGCTTACCAACAAATAACAAACTGCCAGTGCACAATGTACTGTTTGTCGAGTGTCATTTTTAGGTTCATAGCACTCATGGGATCAGGCTCTCATATGTTCCCATGGTTTATTAAATCATCAAAATTTCATATATCAATTTCCCTCTTTTTGATGATGACAAACCCATGATATGTCTAGCAATGACTTTCAACACATTTAACATCTTGTAGCAATTTGAGCATATTTGTAACACCCCTCATATTTTTAGGTCTAGAAAACTGAAAGTTCAGAATTTTGCTCAAGGTTTGATCCTACGAGCCACTGTGGCTCGTAGAAGTAACCACGGGACGTAAGTGCACTCGTGGAAAATGCCGAGTGAAAATGGAAAATTGGAGAATTTCTAGAAGTTGACTTATGTGATACCATACAGATCATATAAGGAACCACGACTCATTAACAAGTCTCGTAGGCAGAGGACTTGAGGAATCCAAAATTTTTCTAAGTGTGGAAACAACTTACGAAAGGCTTACGGCCTATAAGCAGAATGACGGGTCGTGATGCATGTTCGTGACTTGGAAGCTACAATTCCAGTAGCTCAACTTTTGTGGCACCCAATTTCACGAGTTAAAGTATGGATCGTAGGTGCATCCATGGCCTGTTGGAGGAATTTCGTAGACGGCTCTAGTAGTTTGTAATGAAAGGTGCTTTTGATATTTCCAATCCATCTAAGTCCTAAACTATGTCATTTTGGCTACCCTAACTGATTTAATCTACTCTATAAATTTCTTTTGCTAAATCATTCAAAGTTTTTAATTCCCAAAATTTCTCTCAAGGGTTCTCAATTTTTCTCTCTCTAAGTTAAGGATTTTCGAATTTTGTTCTTTAATTCTAAGGATTCTACTCAAGGTATGTAGGGCTTTATTCATGGATTAGTTTCATCCATGAAGCTCAATCCAAGACCTTCTTTTATTCAAAATTTCATGATAATTTCTTATGGATTTTAAGCTATGATTCCTAATGCATGGATTATGATTCCTATATGATGATTATGACTAATTTATGTATGAATTATATGATCTATATAATTTTCAAGCAAAAGCATGTGATTTCAAAGTATGCATGATTAGAGCTTAATGACTTGATGTGGGTTCTTTCATTAATGATCTAATTTGATTTCAATTGTATGTTTTCTCTATGAATCTAAACTCAATTGTATGATTTTGATTCAAATGTCTATAAATCCATAGTTAGCCCTAGTCTCTTATGATAAAATTATGAATTTATATTACTATGATCTCAAGTATGAAAAGGTATGTTTAAATCATGATAATGATGATATTCTGGTAATGATGATGTTATGAAAGTTATGATGATGCTATGATAAAAGAGCGTGATGAAAATCCTAATGTTTATGATGATGTTAAGTAGGGAATATCTATCCACACTCTGATGAAAGCAAAGTAGATGAAATATTCTTATTACATGATGTTTTCATGAAAGCTATGGTGACCTCGGGGTGTCTCATTTCCCATGTAATGGCTAGTCCCTAGGTTTGAATTGTAACAATATTAACTTGTTCCCCCTATCAATAAAGTGTTTCTCCAACCAAGTCCCTGTATTAGTTCCCCCTATTAGCAACACATTAGTTCACTTGTTTGGTTTTGAAAGCATATGTAATTTTCCCTCTTTTACCATCATAAAAAAGAATTGACAGTAAATCTTAGGATTAATGCAACACTAGTACGAAAAAGGCATAGTTAATTGACAACACAAATATATCTGATAGAATCAATCATATAAGGAAAAATATAAGAGTGCATTTCATTAAAAACAATATAAACATTCTACCATTATATAAGAAAAGCAGGAGAGAACCAAATGCACAAAAATAAGGATTTCTAGGCTTATGAAAAAAGCGGAGGTTTCTCGGTGAGAGACTGGACAACAAGGGTTAGACAAGCATTGGACTTTGTGTAATGGTTGAGTAGCCGATCCTTAAGGTTGGCTACTTCAGTAGAAAGATTAGCATTTTGGGCCTTCAATTCCATCACCTCATCTGAACTAGGTCCTCCATCTGAGCTAGAACCAGTTTAGCCTTCAGCAAAGCTATCTCATCATCTTTAGAACTCTGACGAGAGGTCACATTTTCAATTTCTTGTCTCAACCTATCCTTTTCAGCTAGTAACTCAGACATCCTACTCAACTTCACTGTCTTCCCTTCCACATACTCATATTCCATGAGAGAGTTCAAAGAGAAAATCCATTTCACAGTACCCCTTACTCTAGCTTCCAAAAGATACCTTGTTTTGAAAAATTTTGGTCAAGAAGTATCTATATCCTAACCCGTGTTTGCCATCTGCCACAGTTAAAATTTTGCCCATGTGCTCCACGATAATTGTTGAGAGGTTAGTTGGCTTAAATTTGCTTAAACTTTTCATCAAGAACAAATTATTGACATACGACACAGTCCTTATTCTCTAAACGAGGAAGCAAGACTTTGTTTACAAACTCGAAGAATAATTGATACCCCCCCTCTTTCAAAAACTTCTTTGGAACACCAGCAGTGTTCAAATTGGGCATTTTCCCACAAATTTCCATGAAGTGTTTAGAACATGCCTTCCAATCATTGACCTGATCCCTTCCATGGGCACTTTCAGAACTTCACCCAAAACCTTCTCATTTATGAGCAACTTTTTCACCAATTATGTTAGTAAGACTACTATCACCCTCAACCACAACATTATAACAGAAATCCCTCCCTTGAGATTCATACAATATTGGGACATAATCAATAAACAGATGTGCTAATTGACTACAGTTCAACAACATCTACAAGATCACATATTCTAGATTTTGGTAACATTTCACTGTCATTTACCCTACCATTAAGAACCTTTTGAATTCTCGAAACTTCCATCCTCTCTTTTTTGGTTAACTCCATCTCAAACTTTTCTCTTGAACCTAGTCCCTTATCAGACTTAGGGACTGGTTCAACAACTGCTTCTCTCCTTTTCCTTTTCACTTCCTTGTCAAGAGTCACTCTCACTTTCCTTTTGTTCTCACCAACTACTTTAGATAAATCTACTAAATCAGCTTTGGGAACTTGGTCCTTCATAATACTTGTTTTTCTCAACCTTCTTCCTATATAGGTATGAGCTCTGTTTTCCTTCATAGCATCAGTCATCAACTTACTTGTTGTCCTCTAGTGAGATGGTGTCTCCTTTTTGGTATCGTTTCACCAACTACCTTCTTTGTTCCTTTATTTGAAGAAGGTATCATTCTTCTTTTGATTTTCCAAGAACATGGAAGATTGTCCTCATCATCATTATCCTTAAGCCCAATATCTACCATGGGAAAGGTGCCCTCAAGTATAACTATTTTTAGAATTTGATGAGCTTCCAAACTTTGAGCTAATTCAACTTCTTCTTCAGTAAAAGAAGTATTTAGCCCTTCCTTCATTTCTAACAAACTTCTTGCCACTAATTCCTCACTTGTCGCCAAAATGTTTGACTCTTTATCTTTATCTTCAGAAGGTCACTCTCTACAGTAAGATTAGAAGAAAAAGTGCAGGGAGAACTATTTTGAGATTGAGGAGCAACAACATTGTATTCCAAAAGAAGCATTGGTTGAATGGAATCGAGGGAAACTAGGTTTTGAATGGTGTTGAGATCAGAAATAGCTGGAATTTCGGAAGGTCCCCTAGAGTGAGGGTTTGTGGGGAAAAGATGCAGGGGTCTTCACACTAGTTTTAGCATAAGGGTTTTCAGAAGAAGGAGCAGGACCCTAGATAAATCTATTTCACTTAAAGCATCAAGAATTTTTGGTTAGTATTAGAAGATTGAGATATTTTTTTTTTCCAAAGAAAGAGCTGGTTTGCAAGGAATTCAAGAAAAGAAAAGAGATTTTTTTTGAATGTCTTCAAGGAAGGAACAATGATTTATAAAGTCCTATGGAGTTCTTCTACTTAGCAAAGGGAGAAAAATAAGTAAATGAAATATTTTTAGGTTCCTTGGGAAATGCAAAAGACGATTTAGCTTTTTATGATTGATGGGATATCTATCAGCTAACACAAAGATGACACAAAACAATACTTATAGTTCTCAAATGCAAATCAAATGTAATAAACAGAATGCTAAACTTTGAGAGGGGACCAGGTCCCTCTAAAGTTTCAGATGATATGCTCAAATTTGTTTTTCAACTTTAGCTATCTTGATTAAATAACTATGAGCGTATACTTGCAAGAAAGTACAAGAATTGTCTTTGCCATAGTAAGCATTAGAAAAATAAAATGATAGTTGCCCTTCTAATCAAAGCCAAAAAGGAAGTTGATTTGCCTCTAAAAACCAGAAATTCGTTCCATCTTCAGCACCGCTAGCTTCAATATGTTCTTCTCAAATTGTTCCTTACACAACGCTTTTGTAAAGATATCTGCAATTTGATCTTCAGTTTTGTAAAATTGCATACAGGTATTCCCCTTTTCAACATTGTTCTTAGGAAATGGTATCTCACATCAATATGCTTGGTCCTTTTGTGATGGACCATATTCTTTACCATATTCAAAGAACTTGTATTGTCATACACAATGGAATAATATATGCAGTGACACCAAATTTCTTTAGTTACTATTTTATTCATAGCAATTGAGCACAACAAGGACAACAACTACATACTCAACTTCAGTAGTTGAAAGAGCAACAAAATTTTGTTTCTTTGTTCCTAAGATACAAGGCATGAACCAAGGAAGTAAGCCATTCTAGAAATGCTCTTTCTATCTACTTGCTACCCAACATAATTAGCATCAACATAACCAATCAGCTTAAAAGAATTGCCTATAGGATAGTATAGGACTGGGTATTATGTTTTCTTCAAGTATCTCAGGATTCTTTTAGCTACCGTCAAGTGGGACCCCTTAAGTTTGATTGGAACCTTGTACGCATTCCAACGCTAAACATAATATCTGGTCTGCTTGCAGTCAAATATAGTAATGATTCTATGATACCCTTGTATATAGTATTATTAACGCTAGGACTACGTTCATCAGTATCTAGCTTCAGAATTGTTCCCATAGATTTTGAATTTCTTTAGCATCTCCTTGATGTTCTTTTCTTCGCTAATTGAGGTTCCTTGAGGAGTTTGTTTGATTTGGAGACCCAAAAACAAACTCAATTCACTCATGATGCTCATTTCAAACTCACTCCCTATCATCTTTGAGAATTCACCACATATAGACTCTGAAGTAGCACCAAATATGATATCATCAACATAAACTTATATGATGAGTAGGTCCCTTTCTCTTGTCTTCAAAAATAATGTGTTATCTATTTTGCCTCTTTTAAAACTATTCTTAAGAAGAAACTTAGAAAATCTCTCATACCCTGCTCTGGGTGCCTGTTTTAACCCATACAATACCTTGTCCAATTTGAACATATGATTTTGGTGATCAACATCTTTAAATCCAGGAGATTGTTTGACAAACACTTCCTCTTTTAGGTAACCATTAGCACTCTTGACATCCATTTGATAGAACTTGAAACCCATGAATGTTGCAAAGGCTATAAGAATTTCGATGGCTTCCATTCTTTTAACAGGAGCAATTATCTCATTATAATCAATGCCTTATTCCTAGTTGTAGACTCGAACCACCAACCTTGATTTGTTTCAAACAATAGCTCCATGTTCATCCAGCTTGTTTCTGAAGACCATCTAGTTCCAATGATTTTTCTATCAGATGGCTTAGGGATCAGGTGTTAAAACTTACTTCTTTCAAATTAGTGCAATTCCTCTTGCATGGAATTCACCCAATCAACATCGGAGCTTCCTTCACATTTTTAGGCTCAATAGAAGAGACAAAAGTTAAAAATTCTTCCATGTTTCTCATTTTAGATCTAGTTTGAATTTCAAAGTCCAAAGATGAGATGACATTATCAAAGGGATGAGCAGATCTGAGTCTCCTTAGAGATATTGTGAGAACCTACTAACTTCCTTACTATCAGCGCTGACTTCTTCATCATTTGTATTGTCAAATTGTTCAGTAGTGTCTTGTTCATCATCAATAACTGCTTCAGGACTAGGTCCCCTATCAGGAATACTTGTATCACCTAAAACATCAAAATTAGTATTAATCTACTCTAAGATGTCTCCTCCATGTTGATCAGCATTGATACCATCCCTATAAAACTG
The DNA here is from genome assembly GCA_025642045.1 of Solanum sejunctum. NCBI lineage: Eukaryota > Viridiplantae > Streptophyta > Magnoliopsida > Solanales > Solanaceae > Solanum > Solanum sejunctum. Next base: position 11,381,705 of record JAOTQJ010000083.1, read on the forward strand.
CAATAGTTCTTCAAATGAAGCCTCTTCTTGATCTTTCAACTTTTCAATTTCACTAAACTCATCAAATATAACATGGACATTTTCTTTAATCAATTGTGTTTTTTAGTTGACAACTCTATAAGCCTTGCTGGAACTTAAGTAACCAACAAATACACCTTTATCACTTCTTGCATCAAACTTGCCTAAGTTTTCCTTGCCATTATTGAGAGTAAAACATTTGCAACCAAAAAACCTTAAATAACTCACTGTAGGCTTCTTGTTACTGAGCAGCTCATAGAGTGTTTTATTGAGAATTAACCTGATCAAGCATCTATTTGTCATGTAGCATGCAATATTCACAGCTTCAACCCAAAAGTTCTTTGGAAGTCTAGAATCCATCAACATTGTTCTAGTAATATCCACCAAGATTCTGTTCTTTCTTTCTACCACACCATTTTGTTGAGGAGCTTTCAGAGTTGAGAAATTATGATGGATTCCATTTTCTGCATAGAAGGTGCCCATATTTGTATTTTCAGACTCAGTTTTATGGTAGAACTTAATCTCTGCTATCTTACAGATCAACTTTCTCTGTATAATCTTAGCAACGATCATAAACACCTTATAGCTTTCATCCTTAGACATCAAGAACATGGTCCAAGTAAATCTTGAGTAATTATCCACGACCACCAAAATATACTTCTTTCCTTCTCTGCTTTGAATCCTCATTGGCCCATATAAATAGACTCCAGTGGTCCGGTAGTACTAACCTGATTCTTTTGGTTGAATGAGGATCTAGTTTGCTTCCCTTTAACATAATCCTGACAAACTTTATCTTCTGCAAACTTCACTTTAGGCAGCCCACGGACCAGATCCCTTGCAGCAAGTTTGTTAAGCAATTAGAAACTAACATAACTAAGTTGTTTGTGCAAAATTTTTGCATTCTGACTTTGAGCAGTAAGACATGTAAGATTATTTCTAGGGCTGTCAAAATGAGCAGTAACAATACGATCACCAATACTAAATGTCGATTCAGATGCTACGGTGGTAATCGGAACATTGAGAACATCTTGTGCCATCACTGAAAGATTAGGATATTTTTTTCACTATCCTTTCAATGCTTGATAACATCCATTTCTGAAAAATCTCATAATCAAGCTTTTGTTCCTCCAAACAAAGGTCTAGTTCTGCCTTTCCAGCATTATAGATAGATATACCCTCAAACAATTTTAATTTCCTATTAAAATTTGAAAGAGAAAATATGAGAATAGTAAATAGAGAAAAAAAAAATTAAATACTTAGAGATAAAATTAGTAGAGTTTGTAGAGGAAAAAACTTAAATACCCAAGCAAAATAGTAGAGTTTGTAGAGAAAAAAATTAAATACTTAGAGAAAAAAATTAAATATTTAAAAAAAACTTAAATACTTACCGAAAATAATGTGGACTTCTTTTGTTTAGATCGACTTCCTTCTGCATTTGGTTTGTATCAAATGGTAGAAGTAGTTGTTCCAATTTGATTATTTGCATATTATTCAAAGAGCTTGTATATTTTTGAGTTTATAGTTGCAACATTCTCTTGTGTCGAAGAAGCATCCACCTTTGAAAAACAATATTCTAAAGTTCCATCTTGAAGTGAGGATCCAAAACTGCTCCAAATGATAGCATTATACTATATTTATTCCAGTATTTTTGAAACTTTTTGAACATTCTTACAATCATTTCCTTAATAACATCAGTTGAATTACTTAAGTTCTCCTTGAGCAAGCATTTAATCTTCCAAACTTGTATAAAGTACATAGTGGAAGTTAGATAACTTGAACCCGAAATCAAATTTGTTATTTCATAAAAAAGTTTCAAGGATTCAAATATTTTTTTGTCCTTCTCTAATGATCAAATGTAGGGCAATTAGAGTAGTTTGTATCAATTAATTGTAGACTAGAATTTTTTTTCATATTGTAGTACACTCTCAAACATCAAGTATGTTAAGTTCCATCTAGTTGCCACATCCAAATGTAAACCCAAATTTTTAGTAATCCCTACTTGCTTAATATATAGGTCACATTTTCTCATTCTGTCATCAGATCCTTTAACATACTTCACACTTTCTGTAATGTTACACAAGACATTCTTAGCCACTTTAAATTCGAGGGTCAAAGAGTTTTAGAAAACATTCTTGGTGGAAAAAATGTGAATGAAGGATCTCACTAAATTGAATTGGGTCCATGAATCTAAGAAATGGTGAGAATTCTTGATCTCCCTCAATATCTCTCTCAATTTGAAAATCCAGAATTTGAATTGATGTCCTCTCATTGATTCCTCCTAAATTGCATTAATTTATCCTAAAAATTTCATTTCAATTGGAATTTGGTTATTCACCATGTACGAGGATCCCCGCTAAGCATCCATGGCTGAATGGTTAAAGCGCCCTAACCTTCTTGGACAATCAAATTAAGAATATGAACAGAACAACGTACATGAGAAAACTTACCATCACATAACAAACTCTTTTGCAAACCAAGATGCTCTTTTAGAATAGTTTGCATGCTATCGTTATTTGTGGCATTATCTAAAGTGTCCAAGAGTACCTTTCTATCAAATTCCCTACTCTTTCAAACAATCATATATAGTTGCAGCCAATTTAAATCCAGTATAATGAGGAATCATACAACAAAAATTTAAAATTTTACTAACTACCTTCCAGTTATCATCAATATATTGAGTAATTAAATAAGATAGCCCTCAGAATTACCTGCTGTCCAGCAATCAGATGTTAAGCAAACTCGATTAGGAATCTTAGGCAAAACTTGCTTTAATTTTTTTTCTCTTTGAAGTACACTTTTTGGACATCAATAACAGAAGTGTTTCTTGACGGCATTACCACTTCTGGATTTACATATTCTACCCAAGCTATAATCTCTTTATATTTAATAAAAAAATATGGCAAATCATGCTCAATAGTAGCTTCAGCAAGCTTTTTATGAGAAATCAATTGATCTATTTTTTCAACTGTACGTTACCTAGTTGATCCATATACATCTGACCCAAATCATAGAACTTAACCTTTTTATATTTAAGCAAATGACATTTCAAATTTGATGTTCCATAGTTCTTACCATTAGGTCCTAGAGTAGAGTCAACTCTATATTGGGTCGTACAACCTCTAGATATTGCAACTTCTACTCCTTCTTTATCTCTGCCGTTCTTCTTGAAATATCTCATAACAGATGATTTTAACTCCCTCATTTTCTTCTGTACAGGTTCTTTAGGTTCATTATTCACTTCTACACTAATTTCATGTGCACTATATTCATCATCATTCAATATTGATTTTGCTGTAACAAGATAAATCAAGAAATTAATTAAGAGAAGAGAGTCACAGACTTAAAATTTGGTACCTAATTCTTTGTACTATTTTTTCTTGAACATAGTAACTTGAGATTTTTTTTTCAGAAGTTAATATTGATTATTGGTAAAAAAGATTAGTGAAAATTATTTAATTTCTTGAACATAGTAATCTGATTCTTGATTAAAAAAAATTAGATTCTTGGTAAAAATTTTTTTTTTAGATTCTTGGTTAAAAAATTTCAGTTTTTTAAACATTGTAATCTGATTCTTGATTAATAAAAATTTCAGATTCTTGGTAAAAAAATTTTCACATTCTTGAGCATATTTTAAATATGAGTTTTAGTGAAAAAATATTTTTCGTATCACTCGAAGGGTTTTAAGTCACAAAGTCCTTAAGCATTCTTAAAGCACTCGAAGGATTAACAGAAAAGATGAACTTTTAGAAGTTTAGGATGAAGTTTGAATCATTTTTGTAGAAGAAACAAATTGAAAAATGAAAAATCCTTACCTATAGTTGTATCAAGAGTCAAGACAGATCTAAAAATCAAACTCGAAAGGTTGGAGTCTTGGAGAAATTTGATGAACACAAAACCCTAATGCAAAATTCTTAAAGTAAGAGAAGTTGCGCCTAAACCCTAATGGAAGTAGAAAACAGAAGAGTAAAAATATAAAATATAAATAGTGAAAAACTAATGAAAATATGGAATAAATAGTGCATTAGTGTTATAGACTGTAATGCCTTGGGCTAAATGCTAATGAGCTTGTATAGCAATCTAATGGACAAAATCCTAATGGGCTAACAAAATGTAAAACTTGTCCATAATTTTAATAAATAGAATACTACTTGACAAAATAATTAAATATATAATAAGTATTTTTAAAATTTATAGGCCACAAGCTGGCCTTCAAGACTTATGGGTTAAGAATATGAAGCAGACATGCTAAACTAGGACGAGCTGAAAAGCCTTGTTCATAAATGGGCTTAAAATATTTAGCGTAACCCCATTTAATTGAAGGATTAGGTTGGGCTAGCCTCATGGGCAAATCCTATTTCAACAGCTCTAATCATTTTCTTATATAAAATCCAGATCAACCACATATATGTTTTTCACGTTTTTTGCCATAAGTATCACTTCTTGTGATACTAGATTGGTGACAATACAACTTTTTGAGTGAATTTCACTTCATTGCCCTTGCCACAAATTTGAGATATAATCAGTAGACTAAATTTCAATCCATTCACATAGCACACGTTTTGTATTGAGTGTTCCAGTGACTTTCCAATTCTTCCAATGCCAAGAATGTAACCCTTTTAACCATTTCCAAAAGAACCACCCCCTCCTTGAAGTTCTTTTAGTGAAAGAAAACTTTCAAGATTTCTAGTCATAGACTTTGAGTAGCCACTATCCATGTACCAACATTAGCTACTTGATGTCGCTTAAGTTATACCTCCTTTTAGAGGATAAAGCGGTTGGTGTCAAGAAATAGAACCTAACCAAAGTTAGGGTCGAGCCCACAGGGAATACATAGACTCAAGACAAATTCACCATTATGCAACCCAAGTAGTTAACTGACTCAATTCCCCAAGGAGAGGGCGTTACAATAATTAATAAGAAAGTAAACTAAACTAACTATCACGAGAGACAATCAATAATAGAGAGAAATTAGGGTATTATGTTCTCTATGATTCCCCAACTTAGTATCATCGAATAACCTAATTCTTCTCTAGTGTAAAACATGCAGAACGGTAATCTAAGTTCACCAAGTCCTTTGGTCAAAGGTGAGAGGCAAATTTCACCATGCGACTTGGTCCATCTCCATAGTATGCATTACTAACCATTACCTATAGGTCCTAGTACAACCTCCCATTGGTCCAATTTGGTTGATAGACAAGAACACATCAATCGAATTCTATTAATTAATCTCTTTTCCCTATTCATTACTACTTTGGTCCAATTAATAACACTAGGTGGATTCTAATGTTGGCCAGTACTAGAAAACATGCAAAATGAAGAGAGTTAATTAAATTCATGCATATATACCTTCCAAGAATTATAAATTATCCAGTTTTACTTTGTTGATTTTTCATGGTTCCCACAACCCTAGTTGTGGATTTAACTACTCTTGCTAAGTGTAGATGAAAATATTATGAATTGATAAGACATAATTAAACACTTACACAATTGAATTAAGATCAAGCAAATCCAAAATCAATGGGAATCACAAGTTTGAAGATTGAATTGATGCCCAAGTGTTCTCAAAGCCTCTCCACAATATTATCTCTGCCAGTATTGAGTTCTTTAAGTAAAAACCCTAAAACTATTGATAAGTGACGTATCTCTCTGAATACTGACCGAAAGAACCTATATATAATAATTACAAATAAGTCCTAAACAAATATGAAAAATTGGTTAGCAAACTCCACGAAAGTACTCTACGACTCATAGTCGATGGCTCGTAATCAGCTACTGGAATTTCAGACTTTTCTTCTACAACACCCCTTTACTACTTGTTGGTTTATGACCTATAAAGGGGGTTTTGTCTGATAAATTTTCTGTAAGTCCACTTCTCTGATCCTCATGGCACGAAAGGTAGTCTATGACTCGTAACTTTCTTCACGACTCGTATGCATGTCTTGTAGACTTCAACTTCAGCAATTTTCCCCTTGTTGAAAATCCTAACGAAGCTTATCTATGACTCGTAAACTGGACTACAAATCATACAGAGTCTCGTATAACAGCAAAAACCATCGCAATGTTTTCCCAAATCTTGGCTAACCTGTAATCCTGCAAATCTAAACATAAAAACATATAAAACCCATAAATATCTCATTGAGAATACACAAAATCCTAAGTTTCAACTATCAAAAGTGCTGTATTTTGGCAGACATCAATACCGTCAACTTAAAATTATTGCTTGTCCTCAAGCTATGACTCAATCTAGATAGAGAATATAGTAACACATAGGCATCAACTCAGTGACATATATCATATATATCTCAAACTCAGATACCCACTCAAGCTTTTCAAAACCGGATCATGTAGCTATTTAGCAAACCAATGCAAACTGATGCATGTGACAACACATCTATGACAAGCAAGGGGTTATCAACTGTAATAATCACTGAACAAGTCAAATGTTAATAGTGTAATGCAAGTGCCCTCACAGAAAGAAGTCCCATATAGGACACTCAATGATGATTTCATATTTTATCTTGGGACTGTATAAAAACACTCACCCTCATAAAGATATTCATGCATAATGACTAATACCATAAGTTTTCCCCTATACTCATGACTCAGACCTTCAACTAACTAGACTAGGATCACTTTAGGACTTTCTGGGCTTGTAGCATAGGCTCAGGGAGTTTTGGTATGATATTTTAGAAAATAGTATCTAATGACCCTCCTTGAAATTCCATTTTTCTACACTCTTGCCCCACCAACTCTGTCATTTACACCATATTCTCCTTTTTTTCTTATTCAAGCTTTTTAGTGTGCTTTCTTCTTATTTTGCCAGCTTCATTTTGCCTTGTTCTTATGCTTCTTTTTCTTTTTAGCTCAATCTAAGTCATCTTTTATTTTTCTTGCACCCGGTACATGATTTCTCTTCTTTTTTTCCTCCTTCCTAAATCAACTCCTTATTATTGTGCTTTTGCTCTTTTACCAGTCACCCTCAACTTAGGATTTTAGCCTGTGTTGAGGTGCACAATATCTATCCTTCGAACCAGGGCCACTTTTGGTTGCTACCCTCAACTGTGCCTTAGCATGTCCTAACCTTTACTCCATGGCTTGTATAGAAGTTGTGGACATAAAGATCATGCCCGCGATAGTAGCCTGTGAAATAGTGGCCTCTGGTGCAGGAGCAACAATAGTAGGCCCCTTCTCATCAACTACCTCAGGCTACAGGGGCCTCTCCTCAATAGTAGTAGCGGCACTGGTGGTATCAATATCTAAACCCTCAGTTGGTGGCACTGGGGCAAACATCTCAAGAATAGGTGGAGGTTGTGCTCCCTGGAATGCCACCAGGTTCTCATCAACCTTTATCAAGATAGGCTCCAAAGTGTATTGGGCCTCAATCATCTGGTCCAGCTGGTGTAGTTACTCCACCTTAGACTCTAAATAGAGCCTGTAGATCAGACACAGGAATGGAATGGAGGTGGCCCTCTTCAATGTGGCCTCATGTATCTACTTGGTGATGAGGCTGACCTAATATATATCATAGCCAACTAAGATGCTGGCAACTAAAACTGCACACTCTGATGTCAAAGTGTTATCAGTAGCATCAATTGGATGCATGAATGAATAATAACCCACCAAAATTTGGCAGGGAAACTGAGTGAAGTCTTAACAATAGGCTCCAATGTGAGTGGTAGCCCAAGTAGGTTTTAGACCTTGCTCTGCAATGAAACTCACCACCCATCATAAAAAGTGGCTCGTTACTCAGAATCCTTTATAATAAGTAGGTTCTAAGTTTTTCCCACCCTGTAATCGAACTCTATAGTAGATCTAAGGGCACGGTAGTCAGGACTAAATTATATGCGACGGATAGTTTCCTTTGATATGTTGACCCGCCAACCCCTTACTTGCATCTTTGTTAGTCTGGGCTGAGTGAGGGGTTTCTTCCCCTTGGGAAGACTAAGCTGGATACTGGTCGCGTAAGATGCTGGAACTCTCTCACCATAGTTGGGGAGTACCGACAAAGAGACTCTGTTAGCCGTTGAAGCCCATACCATATCATCGTGTTCTGAAGATCGGGGATAAGGCTAAGTCCGTCAGCTATCACTTTAGGCTTCTCATAGATAAACGAGTCAGCTTTTCTTACTTTTTTGGTTATACGCCCTCCAAGTATATCGTCTTGACACCCTTAATACAACACCGATTGGTAAGGGTGTCCAATGCTGCTACTGCTGATGGTGCAATGGAGGACTCGACATTTGCTCCTTTCTTAGAGCCCTCCTCAGAACTGGACTCCTCCCCCTTCAGACTGGGAAGGACTAGCAACAGGAGCCTGAGTCTGCATAGCTCTGGTATATAGTCGAGAAGCCTCTGGGTTCGACTGGGTGTTAAAGACCTCTAGTGAATCACTCAGCTGAGTGGTATGCTCATCATCAAAAGGCTTATCCCTGAGCCTCCTCTTGATAGGTTTGATGTCTTAACATTTACATTTTGGGGCCATAGTACATGAAACATCAACAAATACACACCATGGTTAGCCCACAAATCAAGAATTGAAATGTAAAAAAAAATTGGATGAGTTCAGTTGTAGAGATTTTTTACGAAGGCCCCTTTACAAGTCATAAAATTTTTTTTAGCCAGTTATTCAAACAAATTTGGTTACTGGAAAAGTCTACGAGACCAGGTGTGACTCAGGGGTCATAGAGAATTCTAGTGAGTAATCAAATCTAGGCAGGGGTCTACGAGACCTATCTATGAGTCATAAAGTGAACTACTACTCGTAGAAGGTCTCGTTTGATGGATACTCAGAAACATCAAGTTTCTGGAATTATGTATGAGGGGCAATTACGTCTTGTAGATTGCTCTACGGGTCATAAAAACCACTCGTGGACCAGAAATCTCAGTTACCTAGGTAATCACACGGACCCCAAAAGATAATTTCAACCAACAAAGTATTAGCATCGAAGCAAGAATACAAGCACCAACATGGTTTACACAGCACACCCATCACCCCCAATATTTCCAACATATATACACCCCAACAAAAGCAATTTAGTATCAATTGTTCTAACATTCCGACTATCTCTAATTTATTCAAGCTAACATGTACCTATATTATCAATCACCAATTCACAATTATAATCATTCAATCATATAAGGTGAGTACATAGGCACAAACAATTATTTCTCCGAGTGTTGGGCATACACTACTCGTACACCATGCAAAGAAACAAAAACAAAAGTATAATAAAGGCAACTAAGGATTAACACTTGAATTATTAGTGAATTTAACTAAGTCTACCTGTATTCCCCAGTAACGACACCAAAATCTTGATGTTGTCCAAGTTATACCTCCTTTTAGAGGATTAAGCGGTTACTGTCAAGAAATAGAAACTAACCAAGATTAGGGTCAAGCCCATAGGAATACGTAGACTCAAGACAAATTCACCATTATGCAACCTAAGTAGTTAATCGACTCAATTCCTCAAGGGGGGAGGGGTTGTAATAATCAATAAGAAAGTAAAGTAAACTAACTATCGCGAGCAATAATCAATAATAGAAAGCAAATAGGGTAGTGTTCCCTATGATTCCCCAACTCAGTATCACCAGATAACCTAATTCTTGTCTAGTGTATAGCATGCAAGACAATAATTTAAGTTCACCAAGCCCATTGGTCAAAGGTGAAGGCGCATTTCACTATGTGACTGAGCCTAACTCCATAGTGTGCATTACTAACCATTACCTGTAAGTCCCAATACAACCTCCCTTTGTCACATTTCAATTGATTAAACGAGAACACATCAGTCGAATCCTGTTAATTAATCTTTTTTTCTATTCATTGCTACCTTGGTCCAGTTAGTACCACTAGGCGAGTTCTAATGATGGACACCACTAGAAAACATACAAACGAAGAGAGTTAATTAATAAATACATATACACCTTCCAAGAGTTGTAAATTGTCCTATTTTACTTAGTTGATTCTTCATGGTTCCCACAACCCTAGTTGTGGATTTAGCTACTCATGGTAAGTGTAGATGAAGAAACTATGAATTGAAAGACATAATTAAACACTTACACAATTGAATTAAGATTAAGCAAATCCAAAATCAATGGGAATCACAAGCTTGAAGATTGAATTGATGCCCAAGTTTTCTCAAAGACTCTCTCATAATATTATCTCTCCCAGTATTGAGTTCTTTGAGTAAAAACCCTAAAACTACTGATATGTGACATCTCTCTCTGAATACTAACCTAGAAAACCTATTTATATGAATTATAATAAGTTCTAAACAAATATGGATAATTGGTCGGCAAACTCCACGAAAGCACTCTAAGACTCATAGTGTCTTCTATGGCTCGTAGCCGAGGTCTCATAATTAGCTCCTAGAATTTTGGACTTTTCTTCTACGACACCCTTTTACTACTCGTAAATTGGTTTATGACCTGTAAAGGGGGTTTCATCTGATGATTTTCTTGTAAGTCCACTTCTCTCATCCTCAGGGCACGAAGGATACTCTACAATTTGTAACGTTCTCCACTACTAATATGCATGTTTCATAGACTTCAACTTTTCAGCAATTTTTCCCTCAATGGAAATCTTAACAAACCCTATCTATGACTCATAAACTAGACTATGAATCATAGATGATCTCATATAATAGTAAAAATCAACAACTTCTGCAATTTTTTCCCAAATCATGGCCACCTATAATCCTGCAAATCTAAACACAAAAACACATAAAGCCCACAAATATCACATTGAGAACATACAAAATTCTAAGTTTTTAGTATCAAAAGTGCTGTATTTTGGCAGCACATCACTGCTTCTTCCTTCACTTACCTACAATAGATCACTTGTTGGTCTTAGAAACCTATTTCAATCTGAGTTCCCAATAAACGCATAAGGGGGTTATGAACATTTTTCTTGTCTTGGGGGGTAGCACTACTTTCTTCAGCTTAGAAATATTCAAAGAATTCACCCTTTGGACTAGGTCCCACTCCTCTTTTATTTTATTCAAAATATCCTACCACATATTCTTCAGAATATTTTGTCGAGACAAGTCCTCAACTAATTCAAGAGAACTACTAAAATGAAAGAATGACTAAATAAAAAATCTCTCTGGATGCAAGGAGGTCTCACCAAAAGTTGGATGAAAACTGATCTTGAACGATGTGCCTGTTGAGTACTTGTATGTGCATCATAAAATGATGCAGGTTAAATGACGTTAGTATATGGAATGTACGATAAGTAAAATGGATAAAAAAATATACTCAAGAATACATAATGGAATGAACATTGAAATAACTCAACCAGTCATGCAAATATAAGAATAAGACAATACTTAACAAAAATTAAAAAAGTAAATTTTCAAGCCCCAAAACGGTACCCTAGGCGTGACCAACACTTAGAAATAATTATGTTTATCAAATGAATCACTTGACTCAATTTACTTACTCAAGTAGTAGAAAACTCAGTGAAATAAAAAGATAGTACTCTAGCGGGCATCATCTTATAAAATAATAGTATGACTTCCCTTTAATAAAATAACTCAATGTTCCAATTCAATAAATACTAATCATTTTTCTTAATTTACTCCAAAAAAGACAAACTCCACCCTAACTCTATCTGACTCATTATAAAGCATCTATAAACTCATAAGTTGGTGCAAGACATGTCCAAGGCCACCTTGACCATGCCCAAATTACACTTCCTAATCGAAGCATAAGCAGTTGCTGTCAAATATATAATCTAACTATGGTTTCGATTGATCCCATGAGGATTATGGTCTTAGACTTAGAACAGTCTAAGCAATTTTGCGTTGTTAATCATCTTATTTCAAGAGGGGGGAGTTCATAATTCAATAAAAATAATAAATAAAACCTATTCTAATGTCAAACAAGAAGAAAGTATCATGAAATCAGTGAAAGAATGCAACTAGGATATTGTGTTTCCTATGAATATCTAACACAGTATAACCTCATAACTGTAACTTTTTTTAGTATGTAATATGCAGAACTGGTAAGTAATATTCACCTAAGTCCTTGGGCCAACAAATATATGAATTTCACCACACAACTTGGGTCGTCTACGGGTGTATGCATTACTAACCCTTACCCTGGTCCCAGGTTTAGCTATCCCTTGGGTCATTCAAGATAACTAGATGAGTGTAATCGTATCAAATCTCTATTATTTATCCCTTTTCCAATTTATTAGCCCCTTGGGCCAACGAGTAAGAATAAGACGAGTTCTAACTGTCTCAATCCAAAATTGGATCACAACTAAAGAAAATAAAGTGAAAATAAACACAATATATAATTCAAATCCCAAAACCTGGAGTCATGAGTACAAGAGCATCTAAAGTAGTATAAAAGAGTAAATACAACTGTCTCAAATGAAAATTCAACTAATGTCTAATACAAAGTCTAAAAAAGAAACAACAACAAAGAAAATCTCAAAGATCCATTACAACTCGAATGTTTGAGCCTCATTGCTAAGATCTGAATAGATGGATCAAAGCTCTGGTAGAGTGAATTAGCTCCCTGTATGGGCCCCTGTGCTCGATTTGTAGGGAAGAAGCAAAGTAGGGGGAGTACACTGAAATGTACCTAGTAGGTTCAACGAACTGAGTAAGGAAAATCGAATAAGTATGCTATAAAGAATACTGCCACCTGCAAGGAAAGAGTTAGTGCACAATATAAACACGTATTATGATAGAACAGAATAATAATGACAATCAAAGATGCAATGCACATATAGTGTATGAATATGATGCATGAGGTGGAATCACGACAAACTCTGGTGCCGATGTATACATCTATAGAGCTGAAGCTACCAGGTAGAACCCATAGGGGTCTCATTAGACCATATACAAAATCTCTAAAGTGTCATGATGATCCTTGGCACCAATGACACCTCTATGGAGTCTAGCACCGATAAAGAGGTCTCTAGTTTAAAGATAGGCTTTGGAGTCGATGATACCTTAGTGGACTTTTGCGCGGGGAGGGACATATCAGGTAATAAATATGTCTCTGGGCTAATGTAATAAATATACAATGCATGCCAATTCACAATATCAAGATGTATATCAATAGTAGTATGCCTCGGTGGACTCTGGCACCGTTAAATAGATCTCAAGCAATATAACTGTGTAAAATATTAGTTTGAGTCTTTTGAGTAAAGTCCGGTGAGCCTAGATGAGATGATTTTGAGTAGTTTATTTACTTGATGTATATGAGCATAATGAGTTAGTTTTGAGAGAAGTATTGAGCACTAATTTGGGTAAGAGTTTAAATAACTCAAACCCTATAAACTACGTAGCTAGTGTAGGATAAGATTATGTTGTTCTTCCGATGACTTCTCACTTATCCCAAAAGAGGGTCTTTATTATAGATCCACTGACATTACCACAACAATTTGACCTTGGGGCCTAGTTGTACACGACAAATGAGATACCCGAAGGCATATCACTTAAGCCATCTTAAGCATTCATAGGCATAAACATAAAGAAATGTGAAAGTAAAATAGGGAAAGGATCTATGGACATTTACAAGACAATTAAGCAACATTTAAAGAATCTTGAATAACTAAGACATCTTTTTGTCCACAAAAGCATATTAACTAACATATCAACAAATGAAACCTGTAACGGTCGGTTTCCATTAAATAGAAAGGACTCCAATGTTTAACAACATAAAAAATAAATTCCTTAAATGGGCCACAAATTTATTACCTCAAAGTAGAATAGAAGATAGATTGGAAAATGTTAGAGTTCCAAAATAAAGGCTCACCACAAATAAAAGTGCTAGTCTTGAACATCAACTACTAGCCATAAGTCGGTGGAGGAGTGCCTATCCCTACATGGTCAAATCGTGCAGATAAAATATGCATTAGTACACCGGAATGTACTAAGTATATGAGATGCAATGCATGCATAAAATTGTGATGCCATCTTTCATAAAAATAACATATAAGTGCATATGAAATGAAATGTACATAAAGTGAGCTCTAGCATGTACAAGGAATATAGCTCAATATGGATGAAAGTCAATGTAAGAGATCACATGTAATGAAACATGTCAATGAATCATAAACTTATGGGAGAAGACCTTAACCGACATATAAGACCATATGATCTACTACATGGAATCCAATATAACCTCTACGTTGATACAAGAAGACCATTTGCTGGGTGAAACTCTATCAACTTCGCATGTATCTTAATAACATAAATGGCCTACGTGGATCTACTAGCCTAGCCTACAAGGGCTCCTATGGTGGCACATAGTTAGAGACAATGAGATTTATCCTTGATGGATCATGCCGCATCTAACAGAATAAATCTCAATCTCAAGTCCACTCGGTGCTAAGTCATCCCACAAAATCTTTAAAACATAACTTAAAATCATATGTAGCAATTATAAGAGTAGCTCTAACTTTAGGAATCACTAAGAGAGTGTTGTCCTTTGATCTTGGGACCTTCTTTAAACATCTATTAGGGCAATAGTCAACATGCTTATATCTTTGACAAATCATAACTTCAAATTTAATTTCATTACCCTAATCATCATCATAAATCATGCAAGACTTTACCTGAAAACTAGGTGGGTTAGACTTTTATAATTGAACAATCATAAAACACATAACTCATGAAACTATACTTCTTTAAAGATATGTAAAACAATCCACATCTATAAGGACCCAGATTGGTAAGACGTTAATATTACATGGAAATTTTGTTCCCAAAAGTTTTTGACCAAGGTGACACCACATGGAAACCTCCATGGGTTGTGTGACTTATCACTAGCCGTGTGGAGGAGCCTTGAGGTGGCCCTTAGCCTTGTGTGTAGAGGGATGACATTAAGTTGGAGTTCAAGACCAAGCCACTCATCACATGAACCCCACATGGCTCGTATGACACTTTAGAGGCTGTGTGGTGGCTCATGAGAGTATCCTTGACCTTGAAAACCATATTTTGTCCAAGGCACTTGACACATGAACCTCACACGGGTCATATGACCCTTTCACGAGTCGTGCGGTGTCCCGCATGGGTGTTGGTCAGGAAATTTTCTAAGCATAGAATCACCAGCTCGGAACTTCATCAATGAGGAGTTTTCTAAGTAAATCCACATGGATGGGAACATGGTCTGTGTGACCCCTACACGACCCATGGTGTTCCATTATGGTACCCTTACACTTTTTGCACATATTTCATTAATGGATTTCTTGTAATTTTTGCTATTTCTAAGGATTGTTTATGGCTTTCTAACCTATCCTAACCTCCTAAAGTACCTATACTATTTTATTCTCTTTCAAATTATATTCATACACTTAAAATATTCAAATTCTTATCAAAAGAACTCCTTTTAAGTGAGCCTTGAAGGATTGACTTGGAACTTAAGGAAGGGTCTTCTTCTTCAATCAATTTCTTCTTGATTCTTTGTATTAGCTAAGGTATGTGGGACTGATTCATGGTCCCTTTCAACCATGAAAACCCCAAACTCTTTTACAATTGATTTTTATGAAATTGAGCTTACTTTAAACATGGGTCTTTTAGATTATTATTTATTTGATTCAGTTGACTTATGGGTTATGTTTAATTGTTGTTTTTAAAGTGATTTAAGCCATAATATGTTTAATTGTGTGAGTATTATGAAGATTCGATATGCATTGTCCCTTTAAGGTTTGATTTAAGCATGAGTAATCTCAATTGTGATTTAAAAGTGGACTTATGGATTTACTTAATTTCTTATTGTATTGTTGATTTAAATTTAAATCTCTACTACCCATGTTATTCTCGAATCATTCACGACTTATCCATATATGGACATTGGTTTTTATGAAGATTGTGAAGTGGGATATGAACCTTTATGTTTATGAAAAAGATTTTGATGAGAATTTATTTGGTTATGACAAGAATGTGATCACATAAATGTCTATGATATGGCTCTTTGAGCAACTTCGAGAGTTTACACCACTTTGATTTATATGAATGAGCTATTCCTATGTATGAAGGTTTGATTTGAAGTATGATTTGGCTCTTTAGCCCAAGTATGGAGGATTCTGAAGAATGTTCGGCTTTTAAGCCTAAGTTTGCATTGAAATGATTTGAAATGACTTATGCCTCTTTTGAAAGCATGTATACGTATATGTATTCTTCTTGGATGATGACTTAACATCGAGCAGACTTGTCGGAGGGGGGCTATCTACACAGGTCCAGTACTTAAGTCCCATAACTATATGCCACCATAGGTATTTATTTATGGTAACCCTTATCTAAATGGATGGCCCATAAGGTATGGTTACAACTTTAATATGATATGAATGAAAATATTATCCAAAATGGGAGCTCCCAAAGGAAGGTTATATCTCTAAAATCGAAGGCCTGTAAGGAAAAGTATGGTCTATTTTTGGAAAATAGATTACCTCTTATTCGATGTGGGGAAGACATCAGAATTTTAAGTAATAATTCGCTTGCTTTTATACGTCGGTTGAGGTCTCATCCCTTCTAAGTATTATGGCATTTCATGCATCATTTATTTCATGGCATATTAATATTCTACTCTTCTTTGCTTATATACTTCTTTCTATATATGCGCCCTTGTCATCTAACATTGAATGTAGGTTTAACGAGTTCATATGCATTGCATGCTCACAAACTTAGTATATTTAAATATTCTAATGCATACTTTTACCTACATGATCTAACCATGTAGGACTAGAGATTATATCCATCCACCTTTTGTTAGCTAGTTAGGATTCGTAAAAGTTATTGTGGTGAGTCCTATCATCTAAGGACAAGCCATTATCCATCTACCGATTATGTTGCTTCCGCTTATGTAATATTTACTTTGAGTGTGAGCCTGAGACATGTCTTGGCCCCCATCCTATTCTATGACTTAGAGACATTATTGGACAACTTGTAGACTCTTGTATGGATATATGCTATATTTTTCTTTTTGGAGATTATAGTTATGGCTATCTATTGAATATAGTTATTATAATATTTGTTTATGATATAATGTGGAAATGTGGAAAGTCCTAAGTCCCATTCTATCTCCATAGCATGAGTCATACTTATCCGCCCCTTAGTTACTATATGTTATATGGATTATGCTAATCCTTATCCATGTAACATCCCCATAGCATGAGTCCTACTTTATTATCTCTTAGAACTATGTGTTACTATTTCATGCGCTTACAAATCAATGATGTGAATGTGGATACCTTGAGGCTTGTTTGGGGACTCTCAGGTTCTATTGGCCATATCTCTCCTAGACCCTAGGTCCAGGTCATAATAAACTTGGTATTAGAGCACTAGGTTTAGAAATGATCCTCGGAGTCCAATATGCTGCATCGAATAGAGTTCTATTCATGGGCGTGAAGTTCACCATGCCTATGAGTGGGAGGCTACGATGGTGTTCTAGGACTTGTCTCACTTTTTCATATCTTATATTATGCTTTGGATTATGTATTAAGGCTTTCTAACCCTGATTATATCTTTGCTATCTTCCAGAAGATGCCTCTATGAAGAGCTCCCCACTAAGGCAGGCCCTAGTTAATTAGCACCAAGTTCCTCAAGAGCCTGTGGGAGAGCCAATCACTCATGATAAATTCTGTACTGCTATTTCCATGCTTTCCCAAGTGGTGATAACCCAGGCTAGACAGGCTAATCTTTCTCCTCATGCTTCCACTCCAGCTACTAGAGTGAGAGATTTTGCCTGGGTGAATCCTCTGGAGTTCTATAGATCAAAGACTGATGAGGATCTTCAAGACTTCATTGACGAACTCTCTAAGGTTTTGACTATTATGGGGGTGACTTTAGAGGAGAAAGATGAGCTAGCTACTTATTATTTGAAGGATATGGCTCAAGTGTGGTACACTCAATGGTTGAGAAGAGGGTCTGCAGTGATGGGATTAATTGCAAAGAGTTCAAATTTTTCTTTCTGGATCATTTCTTCACTCTTGAACTTAGGGAAACTAAGACAATATAATTTATCAACCTCAAATAGGGTGGTATTAGTGTGAGGCAATATGCTCTCAAGTTCACAAAGCTCTCAAAATATGCTCTTATGCTAGTGGCCAATCCCCATGCAAGAATGCATAAGTTTATTTCCGTGATCTCTTATTTGGTTATGAAAGAATGTTCTATACCTATGCTTATTCAAAATATGGATATCTCTAGGCTCATGACATATGTTGAATAGATCGAAAGGGAAAAGCTCTAGGAGAATAGGGTGAATGAATCCAAGAGGACCCATTATGATGGTGGGTTCTTCAGCTCCAAGGGTGGTGGTTATAGTCGCTTCTAACAGGTCTAAGGTTCTAATGCAAAATTTGCCAATGCTAGAGTACTTCCTCCAAAGGCATTGATTAGAGATTGCACAATGCCCTCTCTATGTACTACTTATGGGAAGAATCACTCAGCGCATGCTTTAAGAGCGTAGCTAATTATTTCGGGTGTGGTGATAAGAACATAAGATTGTTGATTGTCCTAAAGCTGCTTAGAATGGTCAAGGTCAAGGTCAGGTGGCCCAAGGTGATCAAGGCCAGCAAAGAGCTCCGCAAGGTGGTGCCCCCAGAAATAATTGGTTCTATGCTTTGTATGCTCATCAGGAAGTAAAGGAAACTCAGGATGTTGTGATTGGTATGTTAAAAGTTTTTGATTTTGATATTTATGCCTTGCTTGATCCATGTGCGAATTTATCTTTTGTGACCCCTCTTTTGGCTGTTAACTTTGGTTTGAATCCTAAAATCTTAAGGGAGCCCTTTCTGATTTATACTCTCCCATGGGTGAGTCTATTATTGCCCAAAGAGTGTATCGGGGTTGTCCCATCTCTGTTTTGCATAAAGTACTTTCATGTGTTCTTGTGGAACTTAAGATGTTTGATTTTAATATTATTCTTGGGATGGATTAATTGCATGCCTCATTATGCCTCTATAGATTGTAGAACCCAAAAAGTCAAATTCCAATTTTCAGATGAACCCGTTCTTGAATGGAATGGTAGTGATTCTGCTATTAAAGGATCGATGGCTTATTTGATCAACTTCAAAGTGCTATCCATTTATCAAAGATTAACTTCCATTTTGGTTATCACCAATTGAAGGTTACGGAGTATGACATTCCCAAGATGACCTTTTGAACTAGTTATGGACACTTTGAATTTATGGTGATGTCATTTGGTTTGACTAATGCTCCGATGGTATTTGTGGACCTTATGAATCAGGTGTTCAATTCATTTCTTTGATAGTTTTCTGGTTGTCTTCATCAATGATATCCTTATTTACTCCCAAAGTGAGCAGGAGCATATGGATCATTTGAGGTTAGTTCTTCAGACTTTGAGGGAGAAGTAATTGTATGCTAAATTCAGCAAATATGAGTTTTGGTTGGGTTTAGTAGCTTTTCTTGGTCATGTGATATCTGGTAATGGTATTGAGGTTGACCCAAAGAAGATTTAGGCCATGAATAATTGGCTTAGACCATTGACTCCTTTAGATATTTAAAATTTTCTTGGGTTGGCTAGTTATTGTAGAAGTCTTGTTGAAGGTTTCTCAACCATTGCATCTCTATTAACCAAATTGACTTAAAAGAAGGCCAAGTTTGTATGGTCATATGAATGTGGGAAGATTTTTCAAAATTTGAAAGATAGGCTTACATTGGCTCCTACTTTGACTCTACTTATTAGCTTAGATAGGTTTGTAGTGTATGGTGATGCTTCTTGGATTGGGTTGGATTGTGCACTTATGTAACATAGTAAGGTGATAACTTATGCATCAAGGCAATTAAAGGTGCATGAGTGTAATTACCTGACTCATGATCTTTAGCTAGTGACTATGGTATTTGCTTTGAAGATTTGGAGACATTATTTGTATGGGGTTCATGTTAATGTCTTCACTGATCATAGGAGTTTGCAATATGTGTTCACCCAAAGGGATCTTAAATTGAGGAAAAGAAGGTGGTCCGAACTTCTTAAGAATTATGACATGAATGTTCCATATCATCTGCATAAGGCAAATATTGTAGCTGATGCTCTTGGTAGACTGTCTACAGGGAGTGTAGCGCTTTTGATGGAGGGAAGAAAGAGTTGGTAAAAGATGTTCACCATTTGGCTAGGTAGGGTGTTAGATTGGCTGACTCTAATGATGGTAGCATTTATGTTTAGAATGGTGCCAAATCTTATTGTGGTTGTTAATGTCAAGGCTAAGTAAGATTTAGACCCATCATTGGTTGAGTTGAAGAAGTTGGTTGAGAAAGAGAAAATAGAGGTTTCCCCCCGAGGGGGGGGGGGAGATGGTGTGCTTCAGTATTAAGATCGATTGTGTGTTCTAGATGTTGATGGTCATAAGGAGGTGATCATGAGTGAATCCCATAACTCTCGTTATTCTATAGATCCAGGATCTACCAAAATGTGTTGAGATTTGAGGGAAGTATATTAGTGGAATGGTATGAAAAAAGATATAGCCGAGTTGGTATCCGAATACCCTAATTGTCAATAAGTGATGGTAAAGCATTAAAGGCCCGGTGGTTTAGCCCAATATATTTAGATTCCCAGTTAGAACTAGGAAGAGGTGAACATGGATTTTGTGGTTGGTTTGCCTGAACCCAAAAAAAATTGATTCAATTTGGGTTATTGTGGATAAAATGACTAAATTGACTCATTTCTTATCGGTTATGACTACCTTCAATACCGAAGATTATGCAAGGTTGTATATCCAAGAGTTGGTGAGATTGCATAGTGTGCATAGGTCTATCATGTCAGATCGTGGCACCCAATTTACTTTTCACTTTTAGAAATTATTCCGAAGAGGATTTGACACTAAGATGAATTTAAGTACCACTTTTCATCCTTAAACTGATGGGCAAGCCTAAAGAACATTTCAATCCTTGAGGAAATATTGAGGGCTTGTGTGTTGGAATTCAAGGTTAATTGGGATGATCATCTACCACTTATTGAGTTTTCTTACAACAATAGATTTCATACTAGTATTAGTATTGTACCATTTGAGGCTTTGTATGGTAGAAGCTATAGATCTCCAATGGGGTGTTTTGAATTGGGAGAGATGTCTTTGATTTGCCCAGATTTGGTGTTATAGACCATGGAGAAGGTTAAGTTGTTTAGGGAGAGGTTGAAGGCAACTCAAAGTTGCCAAAAGTCTTATCCGGACGTTACGAAAAGGAATCTTGAGTTTCTTGTTGTTGATTGGGTGTATGTGAAGGTCTCACCCATGAAGGGTGTAATCTATTTTTGTAAGAAGAGCAAGCTAAGCCCTCGGTATGTAGACCTATATGAGATTGTGGTGCGGATATGGAATGTAGCCTATAGATTGGATTTGTCTCCGGATTTTAGTTCTATACACCCGATTTTCCATGTGTTCTTGTTGAGGAAATTAATTGGTGATCCTAGTATAATTATTCCTTTGGAAGGTGTGGAGGTTGAGGAGAACTTGTCTTATGAGGAAGTCTGGTTGAGATCTTGGATATACAAGTGAAGTGGCTGTGCAATAAGGATGTCACTTCGGCTAAGGTGCTTTAGAGGAATCAACATGTGGAGAGTGGTATATGGGAGGCGGAGCTAGACATGATGAAACAATATCCCCCATCTTTTCCAATCTACTCAATCCTAAGGTATTAGGTTATTCCTATTTCAAATGGTCCTTATTCTTTTACTCTTGTGTTTCATGACATGACATGTATACATATGCACAAAAATAATTTAAAGATGTTTTGATATGAGTTTTAGTGACTTTATGATTTTCAAGTGATGAGATATGCATTGTGTCTTTATGTTTGGATGTTTCATGTACAAGTCAAGCTTTTCAAGCCTTGTTCTATCACATTCGGGATAAACGTTCCCAAGGGGGAGATAATGTAAGGACCTGGACTTGGTAAGGCCTTAATAGTGAACGAAAATTTGGTTTCAGAAAGTTTTGACCAAAGAGACACCACATGGGCACTTCCATGGGTCGTGTGACTCATCACTGGCCGTGTGGAGGAGCCTTGAGGTGGCCCTTGCCTTGTGTATAGAGTATTGGCCTTAAGTTGGAGTTCAAGAGCAAAACATTCATCACACGAACCCCATACGGCACGCATGACACTTCACTAGCCATGTGGTGCTAGTGAGAGGAGCCTTGGCCTTGAAAACCACATTTTGGCCAAAGCACTTCACATATAAATCCTACATGGGTCGTGTGACCCCTTCACAGGTTGTGTGGTGTCCCGTATAGGTATTGGTCAAAAACTTTTCTAAGTATGTAATCATCATTTTTGAAACTTCTCCAGTGAGGAATATTTCTAAGTGAAGCCATATGGATGGGCACACAGTCCTTGTGACTGTTACACGACCAGTGGTGCGCTATTACAGGACCTTGACACTTTTGACACTCATTTCATTAACGGCTTTTGTAATTTTGGCTATTCTTAAAGGTTGTTTATGACTTTCTAACCTATCCTAAACCTCTCAAAAGACCTATACTCTTTTATTCTCATTCAAATCAATTTAGACACTTAGAATATTCAAACTCTCATCAAAAGAAGTCCTCTCAAGTGAGCCTTGAAGGATTGGCTTGGAGCTTAAGGAAGGGTCTTCTTCTTCAATTAGTTTCTTCTTGATTATTCTTTTTAGCTAAGGTATGTGGGATTGATTCATGGTCCCTTTCAACCATGAAGACCCCAAACTCTTCTACACTTGATTTTTATGAAATTGAGCTTACTTTAAACATGGGTCTTTTAGATTATTGTTTATTTGATTCAATTGAGTTATAGGCTATGATTAGTTGTTGTATTTATAGTGATTTAAGCCTTAATATGTTGAATTGCATGATTATTGATGTGCGGTCAATATACAACACATTTGATACCTAAAACATAGAATTTTGTGTGTTCTAATGCGACTTTTTTAAAATGATTTTTATGTGTTTTTGTGTTTTTTTTGTAAAAAAATACAGGTTGGCTTGATTTAGGGAAAATTTGCAAATTTATGTTGATTTTGAAGACCTACGGACTCCACTTCGAGTCGTAGCCTTAGCTACGAGTTTTAGAGGCTGGTCGTAGCTGTTAATAGTGTTCAAAAACAAAATCTGAAAATTTAAAGTTCATCCATACAAGCTCAAGGTATGAGTCATAGTCCCCTCTATGACTCGTAAATGGAGGACTTGTAGCAATTGTCAGTGTTGATCAAAAGTGGACCATGAAATGCAATAGTAGACTACGAGAAGGCACTACGAGTCGTAGACCAGGCTATGTCTCATAGAGGTGGATCATAGCAGTGAAGTCCAAAATGCCAAGGGCTGAGCACAAATGCCCGATTACAACTTGTAGGTCATCCTACGAGTTGTATCTATGGGCCGTAGCATACGCCGACCAGATTTTCTAATTATTTTAAGATTTTTTTTTGTAAATACTATAAATAATATATGTTAGGTTTTTAGAAGATGCTTTTGATTAGTCTTTCATTATTATTCATATCATTGAAATTTGTAGAGAGATTTTGAGAGAGAATTTCTAGGGTTTTACCTTTAAACTCAAATTTAGAGATTTAGATTCACTTGTGGATTAATCTTATTGTTCAACCTTATGATTCTAATTTTAAAAAGGGTTTCATTGTTCTTCAATTTTCTTGGGTATGAAATCTTCCATGTCTTCTTTTATTGTTGATTTGTGTGCCCAATCCATGAGTGGCTAAACCCACAACTTGGGGTTGTGGGAACCATGAGTAGCTAGCTTAGAAACCCAGATTATTCGCACTTCTTAAGTTGGGTATTTGCATGTATTATCCATTTTTCTTCATTTTGCTTGTTGTTTAATGGTGGCCAACATTAAACCCCGCCTAGTGTCGTGATCCCGATCAAGGTAGTGATGAATAGGAAAAGAAAATAGATGACATAATTGCATTGATGTGTTCTCATCTAATAACCAAACTCGGCTAAGGAGAGGTTGACTGGGATAATGGGTAACGGTTAGTTTGTCACACTATAGTAGCCAGCCAAGCGCCATAGTGAAGTTTGACCTTCGCCTTTGCCTAATTGGAAGAACTTAAGTTACCTCCTTGCATGCAATGTCCTAATTAGGTTGTGTTATCCGGGGTGTTTGAGTTAGTGAATCATGGGGAACATAATTTATCAAGTTGCTCTCCAATTTGATTGTCTCTACTTTTTATTAGAATAATTTTATTTACTATTAACCATTGCAACTCCCCTTGAGAATAGAGTTATTTAATGCTAGAATTGATTGTTGCTGAATCAAAGTGGTAAAGCCCCGTATTCCCTTGGGATTCTACCCTAACTTATGGTTAGGTTTTATATTTGATAATGGTCACTTTATCCTCAAAGTGAGAGGTACTATTTTAGCGTGATCAAAATTAATGGCATCATTGCTGGGGAATACAACAAGGTTTTAATTTGATTTCACTAGTAGTTAATTTAAATATTGATTTCTTAATTCTCTTGTATTTTACTTTCGATTTTGTTTTTGTTTCTTAGTTTCTTTTGCAGGGTATACTAGGTGTATGCCCAATACAAGGAGCCAAGGCAGAACCTTAGCTCCAATTAATCTAGAGAACTAATGTGTTGTAAGGAGAATGGCCCAAGCAAACATGGATATTGTAGTGGATGAAGTCATGGATCGAAATGATGATGATGTTGGTAGAGAGGAAAATCCACCACCAAGTGAAAATAGGCCACACTATAGGGATGTCAACGAGAATGCATATGGTTGGAATCAATATTGGTTGAATACTATGGCCATGGACATCACAGGTGCTATAGTGTTGCCACCACTACTAGCATACACTAAGTTCAAGGTGTCAAGTGGGTTACTCCAAATGCTTTAGAACCGTGGTTTGTTTGCAGGGTTACCTACTTAGGATCCTCACAGTCATCCTTATAGTGTTGCTTTTGTGTGTAAGAGTGATGGGTATGAAGAATCTTTCTATGGATGTTGTTAGGTTACATGTGTTCCCTCTATCTTTTACCGATAATGCAGCAATATGGTTGTAAGAACTCCTACCGAGCTCAATCACCAGTTGGGCAGAATTGCAAAGAGCCTTCTTAGAGAGTTACTTTCCAAGGCCTAAAAAGCTCAAACTTAAGGATTAAATCAATAACTTTGAGCAATTGCCGTGTGATTCCATTAGCACACCTAGGATAGGTTCACCAAATGTTTGAGAATAGTTTCGAACCATAAGATCATGGATGATGTTGTAGTGGAGATCTTCTATCGGGCTCTTGATGAGAATAGTCAAGCATGTGCCAATACCATCATGGGAGGCATATTCTTAGATCAATCGTCCATAAGGATAGCAGAAATGATGGAGCAAGTAGTTAAGACCAATTGAGCATGGGGACAAAGGGAGAGAGCTACTACAAGGAGCTCATATGCGATGAATGTTAGTTCAGAGCAAGTAAAAATCAATGACACGATCATGCAACAAGTTGCTCAACTCCGGACAAGTGTGGACTTGGTGGTGAAGCAAACTCAAGAAAGTGTTCACACGGTCATCCACCAACCTCCAAGAGTGCCCATGTATGGTGAGTCATATTATGATGAAGATGCTTGCTTTGTTAGAGATCAAGTGGTGGGTTTTTTGGAACAATGCCTAAGGGTCCAATCTGAACTATTGTCATTGAGGTTTTGGAAATCAAGGTCGGAACTATAACCGAGAGGGGGCATATAAAACTAACTGTGGTGTTTTTTTGAGAGAGATAGGGTGTTAGAAGTCAAGTGGGCCCGAAGAGATGGGTATAGAAATGGTCTTTATGTGCCTCCTTATAATTGTGATGCCAGTTTTATAAATTTAAGGATCGAGGAAATATTTGACAAATTATTGAAGAGAGCAGAGATCCAGATGAGACTTTGAATGGAATGAATTTGGATATTTCAAATATCAACCAAAAGATAGAGTCTCATTCAGTGGCCATCAAACAACTCAAACAATAATTTTGTCAAGTGTCCCTCCAATTAAATCAATGCCAAAAGGGTACTTTGCCTAGCAATATGGTTCAAAACCCTAAGAATAAGGGGCATTGCACAACGTTTATGATGAGGAGTGAGAATATTACCATTCACCCTCCTATGCCGGTGGTTGTTAATGAGGATCATGAAAAGAGTGTTGAAGACAAAGTTGAGTTTGAGGAAGAAGGTTTGGTCAACAATGGGGTGAGAGGTGAAGTGGTGAAGGAGAAAAAAAAGAACAAGTCTATCCTAAGACCTCCTCCTCCTTTTTTCCCAAAGGGTCAAGAAAAAGGAAGAGGATGGTAAGTTCAAACACTTCCTCTCCATGTTGTAACAATTGTCTATCAACATTCCCCTCATTGAAGCATTAGAGAAGATTCCTGGGTACGCTAAATATATAAAGGATTTGGTGACAAAAAAGTGCATGGTGAGCCAAGAGCTTTTGTAAGAGCTCCAATATTGTAGTGCCATTAATACCAAATCTTTACTCTAAAAAAGGGAGGATCCTTGTGCATTTACCATCCCATGTACCATCGGCGATGTTGAGTTTGCAAGAGCGTTGTTTGATTTGGGAGCAAGTATAAATTTGATGCCTCTTGTTGTGTTTAAAAAGATTGGTTTGGGTTCACCCACTTCGACAAGAATGAGGTTATTAATAGCGGATAGGACAATCAAGAAGTCGAAGGGAATACTCTATGATGTATTAGTCAAAGTGGATAAGTTCATATTCCCAACGGATTTTGTGATTCTTGATTATGAGGTCAACTTCAAAGTCCCTATTATTCTGGGAAGACCATTTTCAACCATAGGGAGAGCCCTAGTGGATATGAATTCAGGTCAACTCAAGTTTAGGGTAAATGATACCAAAGTAGTTTTTTACATTCATTAGTCTATGAAGTACCCCGATGAACTCAAAAGTGAAGTGTGGGCTGTTCAGGAGTTTTAATCACCCAAGATGACTAAGTCATGCCATGACATTAAATCAGGTGCTACTTGGGAGGCAACCCAAAAGGTTTTAATGCTTTTGTTTGTTTTTGAATTTATTGGTCATTTATCGAATCTTATGCAGCATTTTAATTGTATTTTGATTTTTGTTTTTAGACATTGAATTGGTAGTATGTTGGTATAACAATGTACTTTGAGAAAAATTGTGCAGGTTTTGAATAAAGTGGAAAATTTACAAAAAATGGTAGTTGAAGTAGCCTCTACGACAAGGTCTATGAGCCGTAGTGTATCCTATGACTCATAGTCCTGCCTCATAGTCCTGCCTCATATAGAGTAACAGTGATCACCTGTTACAACTCATAGCTCTAAATGGGGTTCGTAGCATCCAAGTATGATTTTGAAATTTTGTAAGTGTTGAATGACTTAAGAAACCAAGACCTATGGGCCTTAGTCAATGCTACATCCTGTAGTCAGGGTTTTGCAGACCCGACTGAGTTAATTTTTAAAATTTACCTGGTAAGAGTTAAATAGGGGTCAAAATCATTTTGACCCCATTTTAACCCTAATCCACCAAAATTAGTCCTGAATCTGATTTTCCCTAATATTTTCTAATCACTTTTCCAGCCATCCAACCTCATTTCCCGCTTCTACTCTGGCAATTAGGATTTCAAATTCCACCCTTTTTCTTTTGCTTTAGTTCTTCCGCTTGTATGGTATACAACTTATTTCATTTTATCCTCAAGAGTTGGTTTAAAGTGCATACTATGAATGAGTTTGTGGTGTTGATTATTATCAAGGCATATCATTTGTGTGTGTGATGCAACTGAGAAGTAGTTAGGGTTGTTTTGAATGTTTTTTATGGTGTTAGCCCTAATTTAGGGATTTGTATGTGTTGATATAATAGGTTGATCATGTTATTATAATTGTTGTGTGTTAATTGAGTAGTATTGATGTGTGAGATGTTGATTGGCAAAACAATGATGACATGATAATGGGTTGGCTAGGGTGATGTTGACATTTTTAGGTTGATCAATTCTGGATTTGCTCATGAATCAATCGCATAAATCTTGATTTATGTATTTATATGTTGGTGTTGTATGATTTGGGAGTGATTGCATGAGTTTATTCTTGAATGAGTTTGAGGGACAAGGGTTTGATTGTCTATTGATTGATATAACTTTATGATGGGGTAAATTTTTTATTGTAATTTCATGTTAAGGGTATGGGTTGTTTTGTGCTTGATTTGTGGATGAAATAATGTTGCTTAGATGCTGTTAGGACTAGGTATGCTTCATTCTTTAGGTCCGTGTGGTGAAATGATGGGTTTTCAGGTACTTGTTACTCCCTGCTGCGGGAGTCTCCTACGACTTGTAGAAGGGTCTACAAGTCATAGCTGCCTCTCATAAGGTATAACAGTGACTTAAGGACCCTGAATACTTACCATACGAGACCCACATACGAGTCATAGTCCTCTCTACGAACAGTAGTAGGGTCTCATGGACCTAAGCCTATGTTAATTTTGTAAACAAAAATCCTATACGAGACTTGTTTATGACCCGTAGTCAAGGCGATGAGTCATAACTATGTCTTGTACCTAGTTTTAGTTTTCAAAATTATTATGTACCTATGGACTATGAGACCACAGTATGACTCGTAGTCTCCACTACAAGTCAAACCTGACTCTTGTACTGGCCACCTGCAACTGATACATGTTGATTTTCCTTTGTTTTTCGTTTGTTTTTGTTTTAGTTTATTAAATATTTTAGGGCTAATCATGGTTTGTTTGTGCTCATTTTTAGGTATTATGGCCCCTAAGACTAAACATGTAGCAAAAAGAGCTATTAATATAAGACTTGTACACGAGGAATCTGCAAATGAACATTCAGGTGGATCGAATGAGATCCACAACATCCGTATTAACCCCGAGGCATAAGTGCCTCAGACTAGGGCTACTGCTGCATGAGCTGCCCAGACCCAAGTGCAAGAAGTTAGTTCCTTCTAGTCTGACGGGGAGGGATATGGTGATGGGTCCGTGAGGAGTTCGATGCAAATGACTCCATCTAGTTTGAATTTTGATTCAGAAGAGGTACCCTAGGACAGAGGAGTAGTCTAGACCTCGATTGCCCCATCTATTTCTCCTACAGTTCCTTATTATCATCAATAGGGTGTTGAGGGGATGAAGGTGACCTACGATGAGGGGTTGGAGCCAAAGGGGTAGGGGACACTAGTTCAATCATTCTATAAGGAGCCCCGACTCATTGACAAAGGATTGAGCCATGTACCCGGACTCAAAAAGGACATAAAATGACATAGGCTCAGTTGGTTGACTGATAGGCTGGGCAAGTACTCCTCTCTTATAGTGCGGGAATTTTATGCAGCTTAAAAAACCACTATTCTACAGGGTCTTCCCAAGAAAAAGAGACCTCTCGAGGAGCCCAGATTATGAGAGGTGCTGGTTAGAGGCCAGCGGGTCGACATATTTGAGGAGACGATCTGCCACATGCAGTATGGTCCCACATATAGAGCACCACAGTCTACAGCTTAGTCTGAGCCACAGATTATGAGATTATACAAACTCTTATCTATAAGAGTATGGACTAAAGTACTGAGCTTCTGAGATGTGTGGCGAGTTATATTACTGAGTGTAGTCCATAGCCTACATGGATCACAAAACATTTAGAGCTGATAGTGAAGTCCACCCTCTCTTTTCCTGCCAAGGTTTGGTGGGCTATTGTCAGGTCTCGTATCCGACCCACTTTCACAGATAATATACTTACATTGGAGTAAGCTATTCTAGTAGCTAGCAACTTAGTTGGCTATGATATTGATTGGGCATGACTCATAGC
Organism: Solanum sejunctum; assembly: GCA_025642045.1. Taxonomy (NCBI): domain Eukaryota; kingdom Viridiplantae; phylum Streptophyta; class Magnoliopsida; order Solanales; family Solanaceae; genus Solanum; species Solanum sejunctum. The sequence continues at coordinate 11,411,442 of JAOTQJ010000083.1, forward strand.
AGAGCAGATACATGAGTTGGCGCTCAAGAGGACCACATGCATGCCATTTTTGGTACTAATCTATAGATTATGTATGGAGGCGAAGGTGGAGGTATTGCTTCACATAGATCACATTATCATGGCCCTCCACACTATTGATCCTACCCTGATAAAGGCTGTTGAGTACCCAGTGGCACTCTAACGGGCACAACCTCCCATACCCGAGACATTCATGCTTGAGCCATAGGTGAAGGGTTCGACGGGTGTCATTACTACTACTCCAACTGCTACAACTATTGATGAGGGACCATAACAGCTTATGGCAGTCAATATTGAGAAGGGTCCCACTACATTTACACCTGCACGACAGCCGTCTACATCACAGAGTCCTATTGAAGACATTATGTTTGCTATTGCTTTTCAGGCTATGGTGCAGAGATTATCACGGGTTAAGGCTTAGTTGGCTGAGCTTATGTGACAAATTAAGCCATGGGTCCAGCAGACAGTTCAGGAGTCAAAGGATCGATGCAAGGCATTCACTACTTCTGTAGTTGACCATCATATTACTCTGGTGGATGCCCGATTTGACGCCTTTAAGAAACGAGTGTAGAAGAGATTAGCCGAGGCTCGGCGCAGAAATGACCCAAAAAATAAAGTGCCCAAAAATATGTCTCAAAATACCCAAAATTTAAATTTCATATATCTCAAAACCCATGTGCTATATCAAAAATTGACTTGATAACCTTGTTCAGCGGGTCAAAATTAGGGGGAAAAGGTTCTAACCCCACTTTAAGAGCAAACGATTAGCAATTTCATTTTTCGTAAATTTTCTTATCCAGAATAGATCTGTGATAGTGCCACGATATGTTGCTATTGCAGACATATGTTAATTTGGACTTTGCGATAGGTTTGCATCGAGGACCAGACATAGACCTATGTATTTTATTGCCAGTTATTTCAATTTTGGTCCAAGGCCTTTGGGTCTTGGGCCTAAGTGTTACCTAACATGTTTTTATCTACACTTAGCCATATTTCACCCTCATATCATCCTAAACATTCCCCTATACTCACTCAAATACTTAGTCATATTTTCACTCCCAAATTCAAGTCTCAAACCCTTATTCGGAACTAAGGCTTTCCTTCAAAGTTCTTCTTCAAGTTTCAAATCTCCATCTCCAATCTTCACCAAGTTTATCTCTAAGCTAAAGTATATGGGTTTTTTTATAGTCCTTTCACCCATGATACCCAAGTCTCTTTTTACTCAAATTACATGATTTAAAGTTAATTTACAAATGCGTCCTGCTCATTATGAAATTCACTGCACACTATATTAAAGCTATGTGAAATTTTGAGCTATGTGTCTTTGATTGATTATAAGATTTGAGGAGTTTTGATGTATGTTGCTTGAGGGTGTTGCAAAGTGTTGATTGACGATTTTACAATAGATTTTCTTGCATGATTTCATCTTTATATGTCATGGTTTTATACTAGCATTACACACCCTGCAAGTGTTTGATAAAAAGTTCGGATATGGTTTCTTGAGGAGTTGAAGGTACAAAGGATGAGATATGATTGATTATATGGTGATGAAATGAGCTTATGTATATGATATACTCTATATAGTGTTTTGCATTAGACCATGCTCGATTCGGAGGGACAAGAGCCTCGGTAACCGAAGTGGGGTTTTGTACTCATCAACCATATAAAGGGTTTGTACTTCGACACTGTGGTGATAAGGTGTGATTATCATCAACCATATGAGGGGTTTATACTACACAACTGGGATAATGGGGTGAAACCATCATCAACCAACCGAAGGGTTTGTACCTTCGAAATCTAGCTTGGTCTCTGCTACACATATGATATCCTTTATGAGCATGAGTTACTTAAGCATATTTTACTTATGCATCGATCATACATACCATATTTTTATGCCTATTGCCTATTGTTACGCATTTTGAATATGGTGCTTATCACTTGTTGCATTGCATTCTACATACTTAGTACATTCAAATGTACTAATGCATACTCTTGCCTACATGATATCACCATGTAGGAACCGGTGCCCAAGTT
>JAOTQJ010000083.1:11424464-11435828 GCA_025642045.1 Solanum sejunctum
ATTATATATTAGTTGTCATCCACTCATCCATGATATCTATGCATATTTAATATATTTTTATTTTTATACTAAATAGCTTCTTTTTTTAAAAAAGCGCGCGCTTCGCTGGCTTTTTTCCGCTTCTCGCTTCTCAAAACACTGGTTATGCTTATATCCTTGATTGTCTTTCTGATTTAATGTTTATTTTGGTTTTGTGAAATAACCTAACAACCTTTCTGATGTATACTTGTTGCATGTCTCGTATTCTTGGAGACTTAGTGAAGTATTCCTTCCATAAGAGATGCTGACAGTTCTAGTTCTTGTTCAATTATCATTTTTCTGATCTATCTAAAGAGACTTATTGGTCCCTTTATTATTTATTATGATTAGATGAAATGTTATCTGATGTGGTTGGAAGTCCTTACTATGTTGCACCTGAGGTTTTACGCAAGCATTATGGACCTGAATCTGATGTATGGAGCGCCGGAGTTATTTTGTACATATTACTTAGTGGCGTTCCACCATTTTGGGCAGGTATCCCCCACCCCCACCGCCCCTCAAAAGTTCGTATGCTTCTGTTGCAGACTCTCTTGTTGGTGCTTTTAATATCTTAACATTCAATTGTTCCTTTTGATTACAGAAACTGAGATGGGAATATTCCGCCAGATATTGCAAGCAAAATTAGATTTTGAATCTGAACCATGGCCTGGAATTTCAGATAGTGCCAAGGATTTGATACGTAAAATGCTTGACAGGAATCCAAAGAGGAGGTTAACTGCCCATGAAGTTTTGTGTATGTTCCTATTCATGCTTAGGTTTAACTGCAATATGTATTCAATATAGTTTCTAGAAAATGTCATTGAACTCTTTACTGCTTCTCTTCTAGAAGTTGGATTTTGGGAAGAACTTGAAAGGACATGAAAGAAAAATGCCTTCACAAGGAGCTTATTTTCTTCTTTTCTTGTGTCTCTCAGGCCATCCATGGATTGTGGATGACACAGTGGCCCCTGATAAACCTCTTGACTCTGCAGTTCTTTCACGCCTCAAGCAATTTTCTGCAATGAACAAACTTAAGAAGATGGCCCTGCGTGTAAGATTTTGACAATGTTGTCTACTTACTATAGTTTATTGTGTAATCTCAAAAAGTCCCTTTTACCTTGAAAGAACATAACATAAGGATTTGTTCCATATAGGTCCCATTCTTCTACTCTTTTCTGGAAATGGATTAACATTGTGAATACTAGACAGTTTACTAGAAAGTGTTGCAGGAGGGTTACCATAAGCTATTAGATTTTCTACAGAGATGGATTCAGTCTCCACTGATGATGAATCTGAAGTAAGATCTACATGCTGTAATAACAAATAAAGAAAACCTGTCTAGTAGAGCAGAATATAGGACCCCCCTCCCCGTCTAAGGGCCAGGCAATCCACATAAAAAGGAAAAAAAGCTACAAATGTGAGACTTGGAGAATTCAGTTGTATCAGGGGTGGGGGTTTAAGAAAAATATCATGTCAACCTGTTGCAAATGCGTAAAACTAATTATGCTCATACTATAAAACTAGTTGGCGATGGCCCGCACTGAATACTGACCTAACATGCCTGATTTAATAATTAAAACTTAATCAGTCTAACTGTATTCATCCAAATGTCTCTGCATTAACATGGACATGGCATTTCTTTATAGACAAGTGCGAAGGAGATAAGCTTATATACCTTTGAATAATATTGATCGTCTTGTTCCATTCTTGCATGGATCAAGATAGACAAGTCCAAATATTGCTCCGTACTGAAGTTTAAATAGATAATAATAAGCAATACTCTATGTATAATGCGTGCACAATTGTTTTTTCAAAGTACAGAAAGTTCATTCAATTCTGGAATCAGACCTACTATTAACGTGGGTAATATTGCCGGAAAGACTAGGCCTACTAACGGCAGAATCATGGTATGCACTTCCAGTTTGGGGGAGAGATACTATTTCACCAATCGATTCACAGGTATCTAACATATTTATAAGACCAGCCATAAATCAAACCTTATAGATATATGAACTACATATCATAGCATGTGCTATTAGATTCTCTTCTATCTTACCTAGACAAGTAGTACTCAATACTGTCCTTCAACCAAAATATTCATCATGGCCCTAGCCTTAATGTCCTGTAGGTGATATCTTGTTGTCTTGTTCATGTTCTCGAGTCCTATACAACAACATACCCAGTGAAGTCCCACAAGTAGGATCTGGGGAGGATAGAATGTACGCAAACCTTACCACTACCTCATAGTTGTAGAGAAGATGTTTCCTGGGAACCTTCATCTCAAAACCCATAAGCAGTATAAAACTAGATATGACAAAAAGGAAAGAAAATGGAACAGAAAGAGCCGCTAATAATTAAAAGCACATGGCAGTATGTAAATACGATAAAACTAACACATATACGACAGGAAATGACAACACATGATAAAAAAACACGTCCTCCACCTAACCCTACTATACCTCAAGGCTATACATCCACCTAACCCTACCAATTAGCCTGCTACTCTAATTCGCGTCCTCCATTATTTTCTATCCAAGGTCATGTCCTCGGTGAGATCAAGTTTCGACATATCTTGTCTGATCACCTTCCCCCAATACTTCTTCGGTCTACCTCTACCCCTCCGTGTAAATTCCCAAACCAACTTCTCACACCTCCTAACAGGAGCATCGATACTCCTTCTCTGCACATGTCCAAACCATCGCAGTCTCACTTCCCTCATCTTATCAGCCACAGGAGCCACCTCTAGCTTCTCCCGAATGGTCTCATTCCTAGTCTTATCACTCCTGGTGTGACCTATAAGATCAATAAATTCACTTCATACATAACCAGTATTTGTGAATTAGAAAGAAACACAGATCTATTGTTTAGGAAAAGAAGATAACATGCAAGTGTCACTAAAATTATCCAAACTGCGGTTATTTAACATTAAGAAGTGCAACTACCATTTAGATACTAGGTCTTATAGCACCTCTTATTACCAGTATCTCGAACATAAACAATATCTTAGATATACACTCGTCAGATATGGTACCTGAATGTGAGCCTACATATGCATGACACAAGCATACTTCAGCTTCTTCTTGGACTTGCATCAGTTCTTGTAGAGCCTATTCAACTGCACTGAAATGATGAATCAAACAATATTGAGGCAGCACACTCCATGAGGTGTCTTAACATATCCAACAACACCAACTACCACCATCAGGCATGTTTCAATCATAGTGACAGCTTCACATGTCTCTTTCTGGTGGAGTTTTACAATTTAACCAGATAAGATGTGAAGATTAATATTTAACATCAAAAGGCTAATAACATAGAGGAGGAATAAACTTATACCATTGTCCTTTCTATCAAACTAAAGTTATCCGAGAATATCCAATTTACAACTATATTCTCAATTACGGTTCTCCAATGAGTCAACTCTTATAGGAAAATCACTGAAAAAAGGGAATGAGAAAACTCTCTTCACATTTTTTTGTCACACAAATTGGCCCAAAAAAATTGCAGTTGCATAGCAAGAGAGGAAGAGAACTCAAATGATCATTGTATGAGTTTGTGTATTACTAAGCATGCAGTGCAAGTTAGAAGGAAAAAAAAATACATTGTCCAGTTAGTTAGTAATCAAACGAAGATTTCTGTTCAAAGAAGCTATACAACGCAAGCAGACAATAGAGAGAAATTTCATTCCTGATCTCTTGATAATATGAGCTACTCACAGATCACAATAGCGGCTTCTTTTCCATCCTTGCCATTCTTTTCCACTTGAATTCTAAAAAGCCCCTATTTACATTTGGAATATTTTTGATTGTTTGCTCCATGAATGCACTTCAATCTAACCTTAGTCAAAAATCACAAATTCCCAATGAAAATATAAACTAAAAGAAATTTTATACATGCAACACTTCAGCAAAACACAGTAGTCTCATGGTACTACACAAACACTGCTGGATACGAGGTTGACACAAAACAACTCTAGAAAGCCACAGAAAATTGGCACACGGTGTTCTCTTTGAATAAGTTTTCTTCCCCCGGATATGGGGTTCATGCATATATCATTGTCCTACTTCTGTTAACGTAACAAATGGCCAGATGGGAGGCATATTTGGGTCAGTCACCCCTCGGTAGCGGAAGTTCCTTTTTTAATTTTCTACGATGATCCTAGAAGCTCTGACCCCAGGAAACAACCTCTCTACTTCTATGAGGTAGTGGTAAGGTTTGCGTACATTCTACCCTCCCCAGACCCCACTTGTGGGATTCCACTGGGTATGTTGTTGTTGTTGTTTGTATCGTAGAAGCTCTAATACTATCTGCGAAATATGGGAGAAAATATTATTGAATTACATATCTATGTTATTACATTGAGACTATTTATAAGCACTACATTTGACTCCTTTTCCGACTAGGACACTACAATACAATCCTTTTGTAAGTAGGATTCTATATACTGTATCTGTTCCTATTCCTATTCTAAGTAGGATGGCTTGTATGTATCATTCTTGTTTGTATTCCTATTCTAATAGAAATTTCATTATAATATATCCTTTGGTTCCTGCAATACTTGAAGAAGTGTGTCATAGACTTGTATTCTAGTTTTGTACATGGTAAAGAATGAGAAAAGTTCCACATTGGTGGTTAATGAGATAGGTGGACTCCTTATAAAGCGAGCTTAATTTGAGTTAGGCTCAAGACTTGATTTTACATGGTATTAGAATAGGATCCATCTCACCCAATGTTGGGCCCCCGAAATTAAAATTGCCCACACATTAGATGCTAAGCATTAGGCATGAGGTGAGGTGTTGAAGAATGACAAAAGTTCCATCTTGATGGCTAATGAGATAGGTGAACTCCTTATAACGCTTGGGCAATCCTCCTTCCTTTGTGCTGCCTTTTGGGAGTGTAGGTTAGGCGAAAGACCTGATTTTACAACATAAAAGTTGTTGGCCCTATTATTCTATCTTTCTAAAGTATAGATGCCACAATTGCCAACAGACAAATTCATTACTGGTATGATTTTTATTTCCCTTCAGGTCTGTTGCATTTGCTTGGTCATTCTTGCTTTCTAATCTTTTGAACCTTGTTCCACTCTTGTTGAGAGATCATCCTATTGTACAGTCATTCAATCTAATCCTGAAAGTCATGTAAATAATTCTAATATATAGAAGCTGAAAAATCAAAATAGAGAACAACTGAAAAAAGAGTAACCAAAACAAGGTTCAAATTTACCCCGAAATTATCTGACTTGGCTTATTGTTTCCCTCTGTTTACTTTTTGGTCCATGAAAGTCTTCCCTTAAATATCTCGTCCCATATTTGCCCCTACCTCTATTAACTGTCCAGCTTGGCTTTGACATTTGCTACAGTGGAGCCTTCTAGAAAACAAAAAGATCCACATTTACCCCAGGACTATTAAAATGGTTTATATATGTCATCTACAATAATTTAAGTATGCCTTATAACAATTAAAAAGATCCAAATATACCCTTGAGCAATAGTAAATGCCTAAATATACCTCTGCATGGTGACCAATTTTTCCATGATTGAACCTGTTAGTGGGAGTGGTATATTTGAGACGAAAGATGATAGTGAGGGTCCTGAGAGCTCATCAAAGGATAGTATAAAACAAATTGCAAATGTTAAGGATATATCCAGACTTTTCCCCAAAAAATTGATTTCCATTGGAATTGTATGTGGATAACTGAAATTCTAGTAATCATCCATTTTATTTTCGTCACTAATTGGAAACTGTTACTCTCTATGTTCATTTTGTAACTGGTGTTTGACTAAGCGTGAAGTTTAACAAAGACTTTTGGCACATTCCAAAAACATCCGTAAAACTTGTAGTCTTAAATATGCCATGACGTTTCTATGACTATAAGAGCATGTCATTAAGAGTGAAATTGAAGGTTTAAAGTTTGGCAAATATATTGAAAAGTGTTCTTTTCTAAATGGGATAAAAGAGAAAGACTGCCATATAAAATGGAACTGAGGGAGTATTTATTTTTTGTTTTACTCTCTTGTTGCTTATAGGTGATTGCAGAGAGGTTATCAGAAGAAGAAATTGGTGGCCTCAAGGAGCTGTTCAAAATGATAGACACAGACAATAGTGGTACAATCAGCTTTGACGAACTAAAAGAGGGTTTGAGACGAGTAGGTTCTGAACTAATGGAGTCTGAGATCAAGGATCTTATGGATGCAGTAAGAATTCTCCTTGTCATGTTACTAATTCGCTTTTACGTCTCTGAAATATGTCTACCACTCCTACTTGCTCGTATTGTGCACTTATGTACGTCTGTCTGTGACATTGAGTTGATGGCATCATTCGTGGCATGGTGTATTTGTCAGGCAGACATTGACAACAGCGGAACAATAGACTATGGGGAGTTTCTTGCTGCTACTGTGCACTTAAACAAGTTAGAAAGAGAAGAGAATCTTTTATCAGCATTCTCTTTCTTTGACAAAGATGGCAGTGGATATATTACTATTGATGAGCTTCAGCATGCTTGCAAAGAATTTGGTCTAAGTGAGCTTAATCTCGATGAAATGATCAAAGACATTGATCAAGATAACGTAAGTTCTATTATCTGCAAGTTTTGTGTCCATGTGTGTGTACGAGGCGCAATGGACATATGTTATTTTGCATAGAAACAACGTATCTAGTGAAATCCCACAAGTGGGGTCTGGGGGAGGGTGGTTGTACGCAACCTTACCCATACCTTGTGAAGGTGGAGAGGTTGTTTTCAATAGACTTGTGGCTCAAGTAAAGCATATCCAAATCAGTAAGAAAAGAAAATTCAGTAGTGAATTAACCATACAGATTATAATGGAGAAAAGAGCAGTAAGCATAACAAATAATATGATAAATGAAGTAGAGGAAACAACAGGTCCAAAAAAAACACGCAAAGAATAAGGCAGTAGGAAAGTACTAATGATACTACTAATACGGGGAACTCGACAAACACTCGAATAACTACTAACCTTCCACCCTAATTCTTGACCTTCATATCCTCCTATCTGGGGTCATGTTCTTGGTAAGTTGTAAGTGTATCGTGTCTCTAATCACCTCTCCGATACTTCTTCAGCCTACCAATGCCTCTCATAAGACCAACAATAGCCAACCTCTCACACCTCCTCACTGAGGAATCTACACATCTTCTCTTCACATGCTCGAACCATCTCAACTTCGCCTCCCTCATCTTGTCCTACATGGAGACCACTCCCACTTTGTCCTAAATATCTTCATTGCTTTATCCTTACTCTTTTGGTATGCCCAAGCATCCATGTCAACATCCTCATTTCCGCTACTTTTATCTTTTGGACATGCGAGTTCTTGACAGGCCACCACTCTTAGTCCTTTGCATAGAAACATTGAATCGAATACAAAAAAAAAGAAAAATACCGTGTGTTTGTCTTTTAGATTGATGGAGTTGCCTCTTTTTTCTTATGTTCCTTCTTCTGGCTAATCAAGAGAGGGACGGTTTTGCAAATGAAATTTGTAATGGACAGTATTGGGGGATGCCTAGTACTATCACAAGCCACCCCCACCGTCCATCAAAAAGAGGAAGAAAAGGGAAATGCTTCCTACTCATATGACATATTTGATCTTTCCATTATACAATGTTTTTCAGCAGAAGACCTGAGTGACCATTAATAACCTCAGTATTATTCCTTTCTCATGTTAGAGAGTATATGCAGCGTTACTGCCATATGCACTGGAAAGCCCTGTTGCACCTTCAGATGATGACACCACACTCATAACTGATCTAATTAAACCAATCTCTGTGGTTTCCTTATAAATTTTAATTGACTAGTTATTGCTCGTCTGAGGCCTCTGTCTCTAATTTCCACGTCAAGTTCTCTCCTATATAGCAACAGGTGTACCAGTGACCTTTTAATTCCTTCAACATTTTTAGTTGCCTAGGCTTTCAACCTTCTCTTTCTTTGTTCTTTTTCTCTTTTGGTCTTTTGCCTGATACTTTCTGTTTTTTTCTTTTAAAGAACTTTCAAAATATTAGGGTGAAGAAAGTGGCAGAGTTCAGTTTTGGCAGAACGCACTTAAGTCATTCCAAGATTTATCTGTATCAAGGTTTTAAATCTTATGATTAACTTTCTAATCTACATATTAACTTTCTAATATACATTTTGTCATTGAAATAGTGGGTTAAGTGTGTAAATCTGTAGCATCCAGCAAATATCTCCATTTCTTCACGTTTTCGATTAAGTTTATTCTTTTCTGTTGAAATATCAAATTGTACAAAGTTTCTTCTTGAGGTCCATGAGTTGGTGATTCACCTATGTATGTCAAGCTACTTTTACACCATAGCTCGGTAATACTTTGTGTAGTTTAAGTACTGCTACTCCAGAGAAGGTCAAAAGCGTAGTCAGTCTGTTGCACATTGAATTTAGTAGTTTTACTTTGAACTCTGCCAACATATGTCTCCTTTTCCTTTAAGTGAGGTACCTCATTTTTCTTTTTTTTTATTTGCACCGGGTGTCCGAGTCTCTTAGAGCCCCGACTCATCCCGAGGGTGAGATACCTCATTTTTCTAATAAAGGAGTATCTTATCTCTTGTATATCACCAAAAATTTTATGAATTCCATGTTGAATCTTGTAAACTTCTAACGCCAAAAGAAGGTGAGTCATTAGTCAATACCTTCACACATGATCCCCACTTGTCATAATAGAATCCATTCACTTAAACATTTGACCTCTTTATTTTATCTTTTCTTTTTCACCCCTACGTCCCCCTCCCCCTTCCTTTTCTTGTTGCTTAGTAGAAGGGGATATTTGTTTATTTTTATCGTACTTACATACTATCATTTACTTTTCATTATTAGTCATTTTTCTTTTTTTCCTTTCTGTTCCCTTTTTTTTCCATATCTAGTACCTTCTACTTATGGGGCTCGATTTTTAGACGAGGGTTTTCCAGAAACAACCTTTCTATCTATATGAGGTAGTGGTAAGGTCTGCGTACATTTTACCCTCTCCATACCCCACTTGTGGGATTCCACTGGGTATGTTGTTGTTTTAGTAGAAGAAGGGGGAGGGACGCGAAGGAAGTATCTCTCTCTTGTATACAACCAAATTTTTTAAGACTAGTTTTAGAAAAATGTGTCCCATTTAAACTAATCCTCTATATAAACAGCTATGCACCTTGCTGGCAGGAAGAGAAAGTAAAGTAGTTGAGCTCAAACAAAATGAGTAAAAAGGTAGAGAAAGATGAAGTGCAGAACACTTGAGATGAAGGATAAACTCATACGTTTGTAATTTGAATTTTAAAGTAGTGGTGATGCAAGCTTTTTTAATACAAACAACCTAATCATTTACAGAGGACTTTCCTCATTCTATTTTGTTATGATCTGTGATGATGGAATTTTGTTAATTGAATTGGAAATTGAGACTCCTGAGGCCACCCTTTTGCATCAATTTGTGCCCTACTGTTCTGTGCTGTCTACTGCACCCAGTAAGACTTGTTCATAGTCTGTCTGTGCTGATAGTGCTTCAAAATTTCAGGACGGACAAATAGATTATGGGGAATTTGCGGCAATGATGAGGAAGGGCAATAGTGGAGGTGTTGGAAGGAGGACCATGAGAAAGACTTTGAATTTGGGAGAAGCCCTTGGACTTGTAGACAGTAAAGAAGATGTATGAGCTATGAACTAATCAAAATGTACTCTGATTTATCTTTCTAGTTGCTTTATGACATGTAGCTCCCTCCAGCGTATAATATCTAGATTACTTTGTGGAATCTCTTCCCATGTTCTATTGATGGCTCTCTTTTGAGTTTATCATTCCACATTTGATTGGGGGTAGGAGTGTTGGTTTGCGCAAGGCTGAGAAAAAGGTGCATTCTCCACTGTCCCTTTTCTTCCCATTACAAATTCTCCATACAGAGAGATGGTTACACTCTTCGGATTTATGTCCATCAGATTTAAGACAATTGAGGTATTCCTTCTGAATTATACCAAAAAGAGCAGAAAATAAGGTAAGGAATTGAACACCCCGGGGAAAATCTATGCTTTCTATGATCATCGAAAAACAAATTAAATATGAGAATTTAAAAGGATTCATATGGAATTGCCAAAACATATTTGTCAGCCATCAAAGTATTAACGTTGACCTGCAAATTCATTTTTTTGTTTCTGGTGGGTAATATTTTAGAAGAACTGGAACATTGAGAGGGATTTGAATCTAAAATTTGAGTTAGTGTTGGGTTGAATTTTAGTCGTAGTTCATTGAAATTCAAATTATGTCAAATATATTGAGTTGTATTATAATTGTTTGTTGAGCTTGTTTGTTTGGTTGTTTGTTTGTTATTTTTGTTTTAAAGTTTGCATGCATGTTGTAGTAACATCAAATTTTTATGAATACGGATAGCATGCACACTGTTTTTCTTGTCAAATTATTTTGAGGAACTACGTTATAAATGTTAATACTAGGCTCTAAGATTGAGAAGCGCGTATACTAGTACTATGCTCTGGGATTGATCATTGTCCTAGAGCTAGTAGAAGGTTGAGAAGCATAATAATTTTTAAAAGTAAAGAGTGGTCAAAGGCCACATTTTATATAAATAAAATCCTAATTTAGATAAATTAGAGATTTGGGGAAGCAAGTTGATCAACTAACAGGTTACTAGGCAAACATTGTCCTAGATCAAAGGGTTTTTTATGTAGTTTCAGGGACCTACCAAGCAAGGGAAGGCAGATAGTTGTGACTAAGCTTCCTAGCCTAAGCTATTTCAGCTTATAAAAAGAAGCAGCAAAATGGGAGGGTTATGGAGCCGGTCGGCCAAATGTAGTGCGGATTCAGTCAGGAGCTTGAAAGGAGTCTGGGAGCAACACCATCTTCACCACTGCTTTAGCTGGAAACAAAATGAATATAATGATCAGTAATTTGGTCAAGAGAAGAGGCACTGAAAAGCGAATACACTAACCTCAAGCTTCAAGACTAAACCTCCTGGTTCAAATTCATCAATGAGTTCACCTTGAACTCAAACACCTACACCAGAATACACAACTACCAGTAGGAAGAGTTAAAGGAATGAAGATATCAAGCAGAAAAGAGAAACTAAAGGAAATACGCTCACTTTTGCGAGCTGGATGTACACCACCGAAGCTATCAATGAAGATTGTTGATGATCTAGAGGAAAAGCGCGAACAAAACACGACTAAGAGCTTGTTTGGATTGACTTATTTTAAGTGCTTTTATGTCAAAATAGCTTTTAAGCATTTTTTCAGTGTTTGGATAAATTTAAAAAGTGCTTATAAGCACTTGCTTTTAAGCCAAAATGACAAAAATAAGTCAAAAGCAATAAACTCATCCAAACATGCTCTAAATGGTGACTGAAAC
>JAOTQJ010000083.1:11438638-11450106 GCA_025642045.1 Solanum sejunctum
ATCGTAAGTAAAGATTCAGTGTAAGTGATTGTCGTGGTGCCCTATCGGCACCATTCGCGGCCCCTGGGTTGGGTCGTGACAGAAAAGGGGCATCAAGTTAATACTGGCTCCCAAATCACTTAATGCTTTGGCAAATGTAAGTTCTCCAATAGTTCATAGTATGGTGAAGGCACCTCAGTCTTCACATTTTTGCACTAATGACTTTGTGGTGATGGTACTGCAGCTTTGAAAATTTTGAGAGATATCTTGGCTGACTATTTGCTTCTTCTTGTGAAAACACTTGTCCAAGTTGTTGTTCTAATTGTTTAATCACCACGGAGTAAGACTCTATTTTTTTGGTTTATGCATGAAATGTCCAATTTCATTCCTTTCAAGGTCTCATCTTGGTGGTCGGCTCTTCAATAAATTATCAAACATTTCTTTGATCCTAGAGTTACTTGACATGATATCACGATTGTGGAGTGGCACATAAGGACCATTTCTATAGCTATCAATGCTAGCCCATTTGGCATTCGGCACTCTCTCCCTTTCATAGTAGCCACTTTGGTTGTCTTTATATATACCCTCACAGTTACAGCTCCAACCTTGATTCTCGAAACCTTACCTTCAGTAGTCTTAATTAGACCCTTGGGTGTTGTTTCAAAAACCCACCTCTTGGTTGCTTGCGAAGCAAGCATCTTTATCAAAGAATGGATCTTCATACATAGGAGTCTTAGGAGTTTGGTGCGCTACCGCTTGAACACTTGCTTGGTTTTGCTTTAAGACCAAGTCCATATGTGTGCGAAGTTGTAAGTTGTTCCATGATCTCTCTATTGAATTTTTGCTTGCTCATTGTTAATGGTTACTGCACATGAGTTCTCATTGCAGCTCGCTCTCTTTGACCAAATAATCTATTTGTTTAACCACTTGCTCCATCCTTACGGCTATCAATGCAAAAGGTTGGTCAAGAAACATACCTCCCATGATTGTGTCGGCACAAGCTTGACTATTTTCGTCAAGTGCCTGATAGAAAATTTCAACCAAGGTAGCATCAACAATATTATGATCAAGGATCATACTCAAGCATTTAGTGAATCTTTCCCATGTGGTACTAATAGAGTCATAAAGAAATTGCTCAAAATTATTTATTAGGTCTTTGAGCTTAAGCTTCTTTGATCTTAGGAAATATCTCTCTAGAAACACTCTTTGAAACTCTGTCCAGCTTGTTGTTATACCCAAAGGAAGCTCAGACAACCAAATAGCTGCATTACCATCTAGTGATAATGGGAACACTCGCAAGCTAACTACATCCAATGAAAGATTTTGTGTCCCCATGACACTCTTGCATATGAAGGCGACATTATAGAGATAATGATGAGGATACTCTGAAGGTAGCCTTGTGAACAAATCAAAGTTTTGGAGCATTTGAAGTAATCCATGGCCATAGGGTTCAAATGATATTGATTCCATCCAAAAGCATTTTATTGAAGTCCCTAAGTTACTGCCTATTGTCCCTTGGTGGTGGATTCTCCTCTCTTCCCACATCCTCATCATTTATATTCATTTCTTCCTCAACTGTGATATCCTCATTCACTTGAGCCATTCTCCTAAAGAGTCGATAGATCTCCAAATTGATCAGAGCTAAGGTATTTCCTTGGCTCTTTATGTTGGGCATACAACCTAGTACACACTGAAAATAAAATCAAAAAACAAAAATAAAAGTAAAAGTAAAAATACAAGAGAGTTTAGAAATTAATACTTGAACTAACTAATGGTGAAATCAAGTAAAGAACCTAGCAATATTCTTCGGCAATGGTACCATAATTTTTTATGGTCGTGCTCTAATAACAAAGTGGTTGCAGTTAGCAATAAAAGTAAACAAAGGTTAGGGTCGAATCCATAGGGAAAACAGGGCTTGATGATAGAGATGTACTATCAATTATTTCAAGCACCAATTACTAAAATCTCTAAATGGGGAGGGGGGGTTGTGATTTAAGAATAAAAATAAAAATAAACACGATACTAACTATGCAAGATGACACTCAAATTTAAGGACTACTTGGGAATTATGTTCCCCATAATTCGTTGACTCAATTACCCTAGAAAACATAACTTTAATTAGGAATTCGCATGTAGGATGGTAACTTAAGTTTTTCCAGCCCTCTTGTGAAAGTGAAGGTCAAATTTCACTATGGCACTTAGTCAACAACCATGATGTGCCATCTAATCGTTACCAATTGTCCCAGTAAATCTCCCCTTGGTCAGGTTTGGTTGATTAGATAAGAACACATCAATTGAATCTTATCGTCTACTTTTCTTTTCCTATTCGTCACTACCTTGGTCGGAATCATGATAGTAAGCGGGGTTTAGTGTTGGCCACCACCAACATCAATCAGAATGAAGGAAAATAAATAATACATGCAAAAGCCCAATCAACGAAATGTACAAAGTCTAGGTTATTACAAGTCAACTACTTATGGTTTCCACAACCCCAAGTTGTGGGTGCTTAGCTACTCATGGGTAAGGCAAAATCAACAACAATGAAAATAGAAGACATAGTTGAGAGTTTACCCAATAAAATGATGAATAAGAACACTACAAGTTGCAAACTACAAGCTTGGATAAATGGAGAATGAGCACAATGTAAGTTTTGCAATCCCCAAAATTGGGTCTTCAAATTAGAAATGAGAATCTACACTAACCCTGGAAAAACCCTTAGAATATTCAACAGAATATTCAAGGTGTTCTACAAAATATTCTATGTCTGGGATCTCCCCATTCGAAAATGCTATCATTAAGTATTTATACTATTTACAATTTAACCCTAAAAATTAAATAGAAAAAACAGCTGGCAGCAGGTACGTTGCACAGGTACGACTCATAGGGTGAGCTATGAGTTGTAATCAGGGTTTTATGGTCAACTTTTTGCACTTTGGACTTGACTTCTATGACCCACTGTTATGAGTCATTGCTTAGGCTATGACTCGTATGCTTCTCTCGTAATCTAGGCCTTTAGTTTTTGATCCAAAATTTTAGCTCAAGATTTCTTGCTATGATCCTGCCTATACAAGTCACAGTGAGACCTACGACTCACAAAGTGGCCTCGTAGGACTGACCTCCACTTAACAGATTTTTGATTTTGCTCACTGTTCCTTGCTATGAGGGCACCCTATGACTTGTAGCTTGGGCTACGACTCGTAGGATGGCTCGTATGTCCTGCACTTAAGCAAAATCTATAATTTTCTCCCAAAATCATGCCAACCTATCTTTTCTGCAAAAAAAAAAACATAAAAACACATAAAAATCATAAAAAATCACATTTAAAACTTGCGAAATCCCTTGTTTCAGGCATCAAATATGCTACCTTTTGATAGCACATCAATAAATATAATCATAGTCTCCATAAGGAAATAGCATACATATATCAAGACCGTACATAGAGTTTACCTAATATGCAACAATGCCTCTTTTTCATAGAATAGGACAGGGGCCAAGAGATATTCCGAGCTTACCCTTAATGTAAAGACATAAGTGAATATAAAATAATAGGTAGATAGAAGGTGGGTCTTGTCCTTGGATTAAAGGACTCACCACTATAAAGCTAACAATCTAACTTAATCGTTAAGAGGTGGATAAAGATAGTCCTTGGGCCTATATGGTCAGATCATATAGGCAAAAGAGTATGCTTTAGTACATTTGAATGTACTAGTATGTAGTCATGCAATGTATATGAACTCATTAAACCTATATTTCAATATTAGATGACAAGGGTACATATATATAGAAAGAAGTATATAAGAAAGAATAATATATCAATATATCATGAAATCCATGATGCATGAATGTCATAATACTTCAACGTACGGGAATGTGACCTCAACCAACATGTAAGACCAAGCAAGATATTACTTGGAATCTCGATGTTGCCTCTACACGGGAGAAAGATTGGATTACTTGCCAAAAGTAACTCATATACTCTCCTTATGAGAACAACACCCATTTTGGAGAGTGACTCACCTTACGAGAACAACATCCATTTTGGAGAGTACCTTACCTTATAGGAACCCCACCTATTTTTAAATGGATTTCCATAAACATAATCATCCATAAGAGACATAAATAAGAACCTATGTTTGGCGCACAGTTATGAGACTTGAGGACGGGAACCTTCGAGATAGCCCCCTCATATAAGTCCGCTAGGTGCTAAGTTATCATCCCACATGAATATATATATATATATATGCTTTTAAAAGGAAAATAAGTCTTTTCAAATCTTCATCATGCATACTTAGACTTAAAAGTTAAACATATTTCTAATCATACATCCTTGGTCTAAAAAGTCAAATCATACTTCATATTATACTTTCATGAATAGGAATAGCTCATCCATACTTATACATGGTGTAAACACCCACAATTTCTCAAAGAGTCAGATCATAGACATTATTTGATCACATGTTATGTCATAACCATACTTGCCTTGAAATCATAGTCATAATCATAACTAGGTCTTAGCCCACATCATAACTTCATGAAAAATAATGTTCATGCATGCATATGCCATGAATGAATGAGTGGATAGCATGGGTACTAGTAGTTCATAGTTAAATCTTCATAATATACTAAAATCATAGTAAATTCATAAGGATATCATTAATTAAAGCATGTTGAAATTACCTATGCCTAGATTCAATATTTAAAGGATTATGATGTTCAAACTTTCATAACATCAATCCAATTCGACATAATAGGTTTAAATCACTTTAAGAACATTATTAAATACAATCCATATCTCAATTTAATCAAATCAAACAATAATTTAAAAAATTCATCTGCAAAATAGACTTAGAATTCATGAAATTAAGAAATAGGAGTTTTCGGTCTTCATGATTGGAAGGAAATCATGAATCAATCCCATTTACCTTTCTTAGGAAGATGACTTTGAGAAGAATTTAGCTTGAAGTTGAAACCCCAATTGAAGCCTAGATTGAATCCTCTGAATGAGTGACTTCAAGAGAAAGTCTTAAGAGTAATGAAATAAACTAAGTGCAAAATTTGAATGAGAGGTTAGAATTAGTATAGGAGATGTTTACGAATGTAAAGAGGGGTATAATAGTCTTAAAAAGCCTTAGGCATGTTCCAAAATATAAAAAATACCTCAATAAAATGATCTTTAGGATTTTATCCAGAAATCACCACGGATCATAAAGCTTTTCACAGTTCGTGAAAGCTCATTGTCCTAGCAAAGATAAGTTCTTTGAAACAGGGAATAACTTCTTATTTTGAACTCAGGAGTGAAATTAGATGCATTGCAAAGCTAATTCAAAGAGATTCAATTTGGTAGGTTGTAGTCCATCCAGTTCTTTATATGCAAGATGATATGACCATTTAAATTTGATCCTTCTATTGATTCATGTGAAAAGCTTAGCTAATAGAATTCCTTTGAACTTGGCTTGATGAAAAAGGACCGTGATGACCCTAAACCACATAAATAAGCTTGGATTTAAGGTTTGAAAGTGAATTTATATTGGGCTTGAGGGTTCTATGGAGATCTTCCAATTAGATCTTGAAAAGAGATTTGGAAAGCATTTTCAACAAGTGAATGAAGAACTCAGCATTATAGAGTGCATGGAGTGATATGGAAAGCATAGAACTGATTTGGGAGGTTAAAGGACTAGTCCCAATTGAATGGACTTTGAAAGATCACTTGGCATCTCCACAAAAGCTCTTCACGAGACGTACAGACCTCCATGGGCTGTACAAGTGTCCATGGAGGGTGATTCATCATCGAGATAGTACTACCATACTTAGCAAAATTACCAACATTGCTCCTATGGAAGCCATATGATCCGTGCAAGGCTATACGGTCCATGAAAAGCACCCGCACAAAGGTCCAAGTTCCTAGACAGTGATTTGATACATAACTAAAATTTTGCTTGACATCTTCACGGAAGCACCACCACTAGTTGTGGGAGCTTGTACAGACTATACAAGTGGCGGTAGTAGTATCCTTAGCCAAAACAGAGGGAGCACTAGCCTAGCCCTTTCCACGAGACTCTTTCACGAACCATGGTAAGGACCACAGCTCGTGGATGTGCCCATAGTGAGGTGCCTTGGCCAAAAATGCTTGGAACCAATATACTTCACATTGTTAAGGTTTTTCTAAAGTCCTTACATGAATCTTTAATTTTGAGCATGAGTGGCTAAAACCCCCATATAGGGGGTGTGTAAATAATATGGGTCTGACTGCTATGCTAGGTCTATGATAGTTTACATTTTTGTTGTTAATTTAAGTGAATTTATGTTTATTTCTAAGTTATATCTATAATCCTAAGGTTGTAAACTTGGGGTTTACCTCGGATCTCTAATTTTTGCTTTAATCTGAGTAGTTAGAATGTGGAATAAATGTATTAGCAGGAAACCTTTCGAGGTTTCAGTTTAGTGCCATAACCATGGATTCAATAACTAAGGTATTAGGTGGTTTCCTATAATTTCTCTAGCCAAGCGTGTCCTTGAGTGATTCATGCATGAGTTCATAATAGATTTATGTGAAGCACCTTCACTGTCATAATTGAAGTGTTGGTTATTAGCATCCTAACCTATTCACTTATCTTTAACTTGATTAGTCAAATATTTAGATCTAGCTTAATAGGTCTACTCTCATATTTGCACATCCCTAACATCTCTTAATATGTTGTTAGATTACTAGTTCAGAAGTTGTCATTAGCTAAATCTTGATTTTTTTATTGTAACCCCCAATTTGAATCCACAATTGCCTAATTTAGTGAAGTACTTCACCTATTGAACCATCATTCCCTGTACAATTCGACTCTAACTCTTTTGTTAGGTTAATATGTTGATAACAATCACACCTACTTCCTTTGAATAATAGGTTTGAATGTCATTAATAACCTACATAATCATTTAAAAAATAAGGCTCATACATAAAGTTTCATGACGTCTAACAATGCCTCTAATTCATAGAAGGATGGGGGCCAAGACATACCCTAAGCTCACCCTCAAAGTAAATAACATAAGATAACCATAACATAGCATAGTTAGATAGAAGGTGGGTCTTGTCCTTGGGATAAAGGACTCATATTAAGCAAACTTTCTCAATGAACTAGACACAAAGAAATAGATAAAGTAAGGCTCTGATTCCTACATGGTTAGATCATTTAGGCAAAAGTATGTCTTAGTATGTTTAAATGTACTAAATATGCGGGTATGCAATGCATATAAACATGATAACCTGCATTCCAGTTTTAGAAGACAAGGATATATATATAGATAGAGAGAGAGAGAGAGAAAGGAGTATATCAGAGAGAATATCATATCAATCTTGCTTAAAATCTTGAATTTCATAATACATAAACATAGTAGGGATAGAACATCAACCAACATGTAAGGCCATATGAGTTATTACATGGAATCTTGATGTTGCCTCTACACTAGAGAAAGAGTATACTACTAGCCAATAGTAATTTGTACCCCACCTTACGGGCCTTGCCCATTTTGGCTGGTGGTTCTCATGACATAATCATTCATATAGGTAAACATGACCCTATGGCGGCATCGTAGTTACGAGAAAGGTAGGTTTTATATAAGGACTCTCAGGGATAGTCCCCCACCACCATTTTTATTCGGTGTTAAGTTATCATCCCATGGTAATACATATACATATACTTATTTTTCTATAAGTTATTTCAAATTATAGGCATGCATACTTGAGCTCAAAAGGCCAAATCATACTTTAATTCATGGTTTTCACGCATAGGAATAGCTCATTCATACTTATAAATAGTGGTGTAAACACACGCATGAGTTCTTACACCTATATCCTAGTCATTTTATGGTCATATTCATGTCATAATCATACTTGTCTTGAAATCATAGACATAGTCATAATTGGGTAGCAACCAACATCATAAATCTCACGAAAAACCTTGTTCATGCATACTTCTGCCATTAGGAATGAGGGAATATCATGGGTACTTGAGATTCATATTTAAAACATCATAATAAGATGAAATCATACTTAATCCATAAGGAAACAACAATTGAATCATACTTGTGATTTCCATGTATAAATTCATCATTAAAAGGGACATGCATATTTAATTCTTAAAAAACCCATGTAAATTGACATAAGAAGACTTAGATCATGATAAAATCATCAATTGAAATCAACCCATAACTTAATTTCATCAATTTAAAGCTAAATCACAAAATCCACTAGTAAATCATATATAGAAATCATCAAATTGGAGAAATAGAATTTGGGATTTCATGTGCAATGACCCTCGGTTTAGGAGCATTGAGTGTAGGAAAGTTGGCCTGAAAATAAACTGAAGTCTGATTTACAAAGGAAACTTACGGCTCATAGGTAAACTTGGCCCCATAAGGTTAATCCTTAAATATGAAACTTCAACAAAGGAGAAAGTTTTCAAGTGTGGGGTAACCCATAGACCAAGAGATTTCCTATAGAAACCTTTATGGCCCATAAAAAGAGGTCGTGAATAAGACTATCAGACATGGTGAAAATTTGGAGTTTGCTGAAAGGTGACCTATGTATTACCAGACGGTCCATGAAATAGGATATAGCCTGTAAGTAGTCTTATGGAATAAGACCCAAAAAAGTAAGAAAAATGGCTAAGTGTGGAAGGACTCTATGAGTCCAACCATGATCCATATGTGTTTGCACGGCCCATAAAAGTGTTCATAGTTTTGGATCTAGCAAAGTCAGTTTTAGGAATTTCAGATATGTTACCAAAAGAAAGGGAACTATAGCCCATGGTTTGACTCTCGACTCGCAAGTGGGTTTCCCAAGTCAAATTCAGTAGTTTTAATGAGGGGTAGTTTTATCATTTTTATCCTTTCTATTCCTAAACTATGTCATTTCAGGGATGGTAAAAGAACCCTATATTAGCCTTCAAGCCCCAATTCCCTCGTTTTTCACTCTCAAAATTCCTACGGCAAAAAGCTCTCAAGAACAAGTTAGGCAAAGGCTAGGGTTCCAAGGTTTCTTCTTCAAATCTTCAAGTTCATTTCTCCCAAGTTTTCCCAAGGTCTATGAGTTGATTTATGGATATACTTTTACCCATAAAGTTTCTTATTAAGTATTTTACCTTTTCTGTAAGTTCCTTAAGTTAATGTGCATGCTTATGATGATTTCATGATATTTATATTTATTAAATGCTATTTATGATATCCTACAACTACTTTACTAAATATGTATGTATGTTTGAACTATTCATGATGACTCCATGATGGGTTTCAATGTTGATAAAGGTTGGGCATTTTTGATGTTCCTTAAAATAAAAATTTTCGTATAACTTATGTGATTTATGATTGTTCCATTTAAAAATTCTAGCCATTTAAAAATCTTAGCGCACCTAGTTTTTAAGTAAAGCTTTATGGTAATGATGATTAGGGCATTAAAGTAAAGTTCTAAGTAATGACCTGTCAAAGATATAAGCCTGTTGACAATTGCCCTAAAAGATATTTTAGAAAGGTCCCCAAGATGAAAGAACAATTCTTACTTTGCAGTTCCTAATGTTCAAGCTACTCCTATGATAATTACATATGATTCCAAGTTGCATTCTAAAGAATTCCGTCGGATGACTTAGCACTGATTGGACTTGAGGTTGAATTTCATCCTGTTAGTTGAGGCTTGATCCATTAAAATTAAATCTCAATGTCCCTAACTATGTTCCACAATAAGAGTTCTTATAGGCTAGGCTAGTGGATCCACGTAGGCTATTTATGTTAATATGATGCATGCAAAGTTGGTGGAGTTCTACTAGGCAAGAGGTCTATCCGTGCCAACGTAGGGGGTTATGTTGAATTATATGTAGTAGCTCACATGGTCTTAAATGTCAATTAAGGTCTACTCTTACAAGTTATGAATCAATGATATGTTTTCATTACATGTTATTCCTCATGCATATACTCTTATTCATTTTGAGTCATCTTCCGTGTGCATGCTTAAGCTTACTTTATGTATCGTTCAATTTATAATGTACTTATATGTTATGTTTATGAATGATGGCATTACAATTTCATACATACATTGTATCTTATATACTTAGTATATTCCAATGTACTAACATATATTTTGCCTGCATGATTTAACCACATAGGGTCGGCACTCCTCCATCGGCTCATGGCTAGTACTCAATGTTCAAGAATAGCTTTAATATTTATGGTGAGTCATTAGTTCGATACTCCTCCACTCTTCATTCTGTCATGTATCTTAGATTTATTTTGAGATGATGTATTTGTAGTCCTTTTGAGGTGCTTAATAAAAATGACCCTAATAAGTTCTCAAAAAATATGCCTCAGAAGTGCCAAAATCATAATTTCCATATATCTTAAAATTTATGCATGATATCAAAAATTTGACTTCATATTCTTGATCATGGGGTCAAATTGAGTGGGAAATGGGCCTAACCTCGATCTTAAAGCGACTATATCAAAAATTTATTTTTCAAAGTGACAAAAAAATAGTGAGCAGGCACGCCCCTGGCATGACGCGGCCGGGGCATGCCCCTGGTGCAACGCCAGGGTGCGCCAGTGTATTAATATTGTTTAGTTTTTATGTTTCGGTTCAAGGCTTTTGGGTCTTGGGCCTAAGCCTTTCCATATATGAAAATACCTATACTTAGCCATATTTCACTTCATATCATACAAGTCATTCCTCAATACTCTCTCAAATACTTATACTATTATTTCAACCCAAATTTCAAGTCCCAAAACTCATTCGGATCTTAAAAATTTCACTCAAGCTTCAAGTCTCCATTGCTAATCTCTATCAATAATTCTCCAAAGTCAAGGTATGTGGGTCTCAACCATTGGGTTCTTTCACCCATGGTGTCTAAGCTCCTTTTTACCTAAATTGTATGATTTTGAGTCGATTTACTTACGAGTCTTACTTATTAGGAATTAGACTATGAATTATGTTGGGGTTTCATGAAACTGTGAATCTTTTAGCATGTTTTGAGCTATGAATCTAAGACCTACTATGGGATTTGATGAAGGGTTTTGATGTATATTGCTTGAGGGTGTTACCAAGTATTGATGTATGGTTTTACATTGAATTTTCTTGTATGATTTCATCCCTAAATTGCATGATTTTACATTAGCATCACACACCCGCCAAGTGTTTGATAAAATGTCTGGTTATGATTTCTTGAGAAATTGAAGGTCCAATTCATATCTTATGAGTTGAATGACTGTATGATGATGAAAAGAATATATATATATATATTCTCCTATATAGTGTTGGAAATTGACCATGCCCCACTCAGGGGCTTGTAAACCCGCGTAATCAAGTTGAGAGTTTTGTACCTTGATAACCATATTGAAGGGTTGTACCTTGATAACCATGTCGAAGGGTTTGTACCTTGATAACTGGGTTGAGGGGTTGGTACTCAATCACCATGGATGGTAAGGTGACACACTCCACCAACCAATTGAGGGGTTAGTAC
>JAOTQJ010000083.1:11450206-11466185 GCA_025642045.1 Solanum sejunctum
GTACTTAGATTGACTATGAATTCTATGATCATTTATGCATGCCACATTGTTATATGTCCATCCATTGTCTAACTATGTATTTTGATTATGTTGTTTATCCATTGTTGCATTGCATTTTACATACTTAGTACATTTAAATGTACTAACACATAATTTATACCTACATGATATTACCATGTCGAAATCGAAGCTCCTATTGATTCCCCTCCATGTGGCTAGACAGATTTTTCAAGTTAGCTTTTAGTGAGTTCTCAATTTCGAAGACAATATCTATCTTCTCTCATGCTTGTGTTTAGACTATATCTTGCATATTTGGATTACCTATTGCCATTATTGTGAGGGTGATCCTGGTTGCTTATTTTGGCACCTGCGAAGTTCTATGTTTAGATGTGTTCTTGCACAAATATGTAATGATGCTATATGCTTGACTCTCTTTGACTCTCTTGATGTTTTTATGAAATGAAGGTTTTCCCTTAGTCTCTATGCCCTTATTTCTATTCTTTTGTTGTATTTAATTGCTTCCATGACCAAGGATATATAATGATATATTAAGAGGCTCAATTGGGGTCCCTTTAGGTTCCTCATACGCTGTGTCACATCTAGGCCCTAGTTTGGGTCGTGACAAACTTGGTATCTGAGCATTAGGTTGTTAATGGTCCTCGAAGTCCAACACATTGCATCAATAGAGTCCTATTCATGGTTTTGAAGTATGCCATGACTATGAATAGGAAGCTATAAGGCATTTTTAGGAAATGTTTCCCTTCTTCTTAATTTATGTCATGCGATAGAGTTAAGTCCCCTAAAGCTTATTCCTTATTTTAATCATTGTATTTCAGAATATGTCTCAAGCTACTCAGAGTGGTGATATATCACATACTGAGGTTCACAATGCTCTATGGATATTAACCAAAGAGGTGACAAAATTGACAACTCAACTCAATCAGCCAAGTGAGAGCCCTCGAGACTTCAAACGGTAAGAGGATGAGTAATGAGGCCAAGAAGGCCCATTTTGGGAGTAAGTTCCAAAGTCCCAAAGGTGGTGGTGGTGGTGTGGTGCTTATGCTAGGTGCCCAAGATGTGGTATAGGCCATGATAGCCTATGCTATAAGGGCACTAATACTTGTTATGGTTGTAGGGAGTAGGTCATAAGGTAAGGGATTGCCTCATAAACACAATAAAAGTAAAGGAGGTGATGGGGGTGTGGCAAAGCCTAGGTGCCAAAAGTGTGGGAAACGCCATGGTAGCCTATGTTTGAAGAGATCTAATTCTTACTTTGGTTGTGGCGGATTTGGGCACAAAGTTAGTGGTTGTCCTCATGCTCAACCTGAAGGCAGAGGTAAAGGTCATAAAGGTGGTGCTCATGGCATAATAAATTTCATACTCTTCAAGAGAGGCAAGGAGGGGATGAGACTCCCAATATTGCTACCTGTATGTTGAAATTTCCTTTGGCTTTGATATATATGCATTGATGGGCCCAGTGACACTATCTCTTTATTTTTCTTTCTTGTTGCTAGTGGGCTTCAAGTGTGCCCCGAGTTATTGTGTAAATGTTTGGAGTCTACCCCTTTGTTGAGCCTATTATTGCTAGAAGGTTCATAAGTATTATTCCGTGTTCATATTATACTAGATATTGCCTTATGGCTTGTTAGGTTTGAAATGGTGGATTTGATGCCATACTTTGGATGGATTAGTTGCATAAATGTTGTGTCTCCTTTGATTGTTGGGCCCATAGAATTTGATTCTAATTCCCTAATAAATTGGTCCTTGAGTGGGGACTTCTAAGGTGGATGTAAGGGAGTTAGTTTGTTTCTTACCTTAAGATACAATTGATCTCTAAGGGTTGCATTTACCATCTTTTAAGACTTAGGGGTGTTGACCTTAAGTTATTTTTATTGAGTTGTTCTCAAGAATTCTCGAACAGCAAACAACCATTTTAGATGATCAGTGAGTTAGTGAATGTCTTTTCCGATATTTTGAATTTGGGTGGTGTCTTTTTGTTTGGCTCATGCACCAATTATGTCTACAGGTCTCATGAATAGGGTCTTTATTCCCTACCTTATTATGTTTGTGGTGGTCTCTAGTGATGAAGTAATGATTTAATTAGGGCTTATGAACCATTTGAGGGTAGTATTGTAAATCTTGGGGAAAAGAAGTTGTATGCTAAGTATGAGAAGTGTGAATTTTGGTTGAAGGAAGTTATCTTTCTAGGTCATGTGCAGTCAGGGGATGGTATTAAGGTGGATTCTAAGGAAATGGATATGATTAGAAATTGGCCTAGACCTTTGACTGCCTCCGACATTAGGAGTTTCTTGGCCTTAGGAGGTTATTACCGAAGGTTTGTGAATAGGTTCTCTTCTATTGCTTCTCCTATAACTAAGTTGACTCAAGAAAAGGCTAAGCTGCGTGGGTCGATGAGTATGAAAAGAGTCTTTAAACCTTGAAGGATAAGCTTGTCTCCCCTCCTATCTTGTCTTTACTAGAAGGGTTGGAAAGGTTTGTTTATGAATTGTGATGCCTCCCGAATTGGTTTGGGATACGTGTTGATGCAATCTGGTAAGGCGATAGTCTATGTTTTTAGACAATTTGAGATGCATAAGAAGGATTATCCTATCTATGACCTTGAGTTGGCCGTTGTGGTATTTGCTTTGAAGGTTTGACGTCATTATTTGTATGGGTTGCATGTTGATATGTTTATTGATCACAAGAGTCTCCAATATATGTTCACCCAAAGGATCTTAGCTTGAGACAAAGAAGGTGATTAGAACTTCTTAAGGATTATGATATGAGTGTGCATTATACTCCTGGTAAGACTATGTTGTGGTTAGTGTTTTAAGTAGGGTGTCCTCGGGTAGCCTAATTCATAATGATTGTGGTGGCAAAAGGGTGGTTGGGGAGGTCCTTTGGTTGGTTAGATTGAGGATTAGGTTGGAATAGGTTGACTATGGTGGTATTATGGTTGTTGGTGGTTAAAAAATCTTCCTTGGTTGATGAGGTAGAAGGAAAGAAAGATCTTGATCCTTCCTTATTAGAATTGGAGGCTTTGGTGAGCGTTAGCATGGTGGAGGTTTTATCCAAAGGGAGAGATGGTACCCGTAGGTACCAAGGTAGGTTGTGTGTGCCTAGTATCGATGACTTGAGAAAGAGGGTTCTTGATGAGTCTAATAGTAGCTATCATTTTAGTATTGGTATGGCTCCTTATAAGACTCCATATAGTAGGCATTGTATGTCCTCGGTTAGGGTGATTTGAAGTGGGAGGAATGGCTTTGTTGGGTTCAGATTTGGTTATGGAGGCTATTGAGAAAGTGAGGTTGATTAGGGAAAGGATGAAGCATCCCAAAGTCGTCAAAAGTCCTATGCTAATGTGAGGAGAAGGGATCTTGAATTTAAAGTTGGTGATTAGGTCTATGTGAGGATTTCACCCATGAAGAGGGTGGTCTGATTTGGCAAGAGAGGGAACTGAGTTTAAGGTTATTGAGTCCTTATAGAGTGTTGAGGAGGATTGGTAAGGCTGCATACGAATTGGAGTTACCTCTGGAGATTGATATGGTTCGTCCGGTTCTTCATGCATCTACGTTGAGGAGATGTGATGGTGATTCAAGTGTTATAGGACTCTTTGAGGTTGTGGACATTGTGGAGGATGAGTTAACTTATGAGAAGGTCCGGTGGAGAAGTTGAGTGGATTTTGAGTAAAGGTTTGTTTGTGAGGGTATAGTGTCCATCAAGGCCCTTTGGGAGAATCGTCAAGTTAGAAGTGTCATTCGGGGAGCCGGAGTAGGCGTGGAAAAGCAATATCTGCACCTCTTTTATTCTATTCTAGCTTGTGATAACACGTCAAGTCCTTTTCTTTTATTGTTCCAAGTCTTATGTTTCAGCCCCTATGTCAATTGCATGCATTCACATAATGTTGACAAGTTCATGATGATTTCTTTACACTTATGTTGAGATTTTGAAAATGGTGTTTAAGTGTATTATTGCATTCTTGTTGGGTTTGATTTCTTCATGATTACTCTTCTTATATACGTCTCTTTGACTTTCAAAGATGAATGTTCCCAAGGGGGAGATATTGAAATGACCCCAAAAAGTGCTCGAAAAATGTGCTTCGAAAGTTCTAAAATCGTAATTTCTATATATCTCAAAATTCGTGCGTGATATTAAAAATTCAACTTCATATTCTTGATCAAGGGGTCAAATTAAGTGGAAAGTGGGTCTAATCCCGATTTTAGAGCAACCATATCAAAAAATTATTTTAAAGTGACGCAAAAACAGTGAGTATGCACGCCCTTGGCGCAATGCGGCCAGGGCACGATAGTGTGTTAATGTTGTTCAATTGTTATGTTCTGGTCCAAGACTTTTGGGTCTTGGGCTTAAGCCTTCCTATACGTGAAAATGTCTATACTGAGTAATCTTTCACGTTCATTTCATGTAAGACATTCCCCAATACTCTCTAAAACACTTAGATTATTATTTTACCCCAAATTTCAAGTCCCAAAACTCATTCGGATCTTAAGGATTTAACTCAAGCTTCAGGTCTCCATTTCTGATCTTCATCAATAGTTCTCCAAAGTCAAGGTATGTGGGTTTCAACCATTGGGTTCTTTCACCCATGGTGCCCAAGCTCCCTTTTTACCTAAATTGCATGATTTTGAATCGATTTACTTACGGGTCTTACTTATTATGAATTAGACTATGAATTATATTCGGATTTCATGAAATTGTGACTATTTTAACATATTTTGAAATGCAAATCTAAGACCCATTGTAGGATTTGATGAAGGGTTTTGATGTATATTGCTTGAGGGTCAAGTATTGATGTATGGTTTTACATTGAATTTTCTTGCATGATTTCATCTCTAAATTGCATGATTTTACACTAGTACTACACATCCGCCAAGTGTTTGGTAAAATCTTCAATTATGATTTCTTGAGGAATTGAAGGTCCAATGTATGTCTTATGATTTGAATGACTTTATGATGATGAAAGGAATGTATATATATGATATTCTCCTATATCATGTTGGAAATTGACCATGCCCCACTCGAAGGGTTGTGAGCCCAAGTAATAATGTTGAGGGGTTTGTACCTTGATAATCATGTCGAGAAGTTTGTACCTTGATAACCATGTCGAGAAGTTTGTACCTTGATAATTGGGTTGCGGGGTTGGTACCTCAATCACCACGGGTGGTAGGGTGAGATGCTCCACCAACCAATTCAAGGGTTGGTACCTCAAGCACCATGGGTTATAGGGTGAGACGATCCACAACCAATTGAGGGATAGTACCTCAATAGACTATGAACTCTATGATGATGGTCTATTTCTACATATGTAATATATTCTATATATAAGCATGTTTACTCCTAGTATCATTCATGCATGCCATATTGTTATATGTTCATCCATTGTCTAAGTATGCATTTTGATTATGTTGCCTATCTATTGTTATATTGCATGCTACATACTTAGTACATTCAAACGTACTAACGCATACTCTATGCCTACATGAAATTACCATGTAGGAACCGGAGCTTCCATTGATTCTCCTCTACGTGGCTAGATAGATTGTTCAAGTTAGCTTTTGGTGAGTCCTCGAGTCTGGGGACAATGTCTGTCTTCTCTCATGCTTATATTTAGGCTATATCTTGTATATATGGATTACCTATTGCCATTATTGTAAGGATAAGCTCGGCTACTTGTTTTGGCCCCTGCTAAGTTCTATGTTTAGAGGTGTTGTTGGATAAATATGTAATGATGCTATAAGCTTAACTATCTTGATGTTCTTATGAAATAAAGGTTTTCCCTTAGTCTCTGTGCCCTTATTTCTATTCTTTTATTGTGTTTAATTGCTTCCGCGATCAAGGATGTGTAACGATATATTAAGAGGCTTTCTTGGGGGTCCTTTCAAGTTCCCTATGCACCGTGTCACATCTAGGCCCTAGTTTGGGTCGTCCCATTACTTTTTATGTTGCACTATTATGAATTTCTGTTTATTTAATGGAGATCAATCGTTACTGATCCCATCATCGATGTGGTAGTCTGTATGCTTTTGGACAAAAATGAATGTTAGTCATTTTCACTACCTTTTAATGTTGCTTCATTGCTAAAGTATCCCATAGCCAGTTCCCTTAGTTTTCTGCAAATTGTTTTCATTAAATGCTTATGAATGCTTAAAATGGCTTAGGTGAGGTTCCTTCAGGTATCTCATTCGCCATGTGATAGCTAGGCCCTAGGTCGGGTCATTTTATCATATTTAGAAGGTAATCACGAATGAAATAACATATACCTTGCTTGAATTAGAGAGATTAGGATGAAATAAACTTGAGCTTGAAGTACCCTTGAACCCCGTAGCTTGAATCTTCAAAATTTTGCGCTTGAAGGTTCCATGGAGATCCTTCGACTAGAGCTTGAAAGGAGGATTAAAAAAGTGTTTCGAGTGAGTGAATGAGGGACCAAGTGTTATAGAGTGTATGGGGTGATATAAATAGCTTAGAAAATGATTTTGGAGGAGAAGGGAGTCCTTACACATAATACGTGATTAGGAATCTAAAATTGGCTTAGCAAACATTGCCAAGTGCATCTCCACGGCACACTTCACGAGTCGTGAAGTGCACCACGACTCGTGGTGCCTTCCGTGGAGTGCAAGAGGTACTGGCTCAGGGAAAAAGGGCTCATCATGGAGCCTTTCATGTGGTGTGTAGCACGTCCCGTGAAGTGGCTAGTGGCATGCACCTAACTAGGCAGTCATCCTTTTCATGCCAAGGCAAAGTCCATGAGCCCCTTCATGGCCCGTGGTGCCTTCCACAGCTTGTGAGGGCTCCTTGGATGGTACCCATATCCAAAAACCTTGGAAAAGCTATATCCAAACTTGGTTCACCCTTACGGAGTTTGAATACTTGAAAAACTTCTCCCAAAAATGAAATTTCTAGCGTTGATCTAATATTACAACTTGCGAAGTATTACATACATGACTTACGAGTATCTATATAATGCCAAGTGATATTAAATTAATATTTAATATTTGTGAAGGAATAAATTAGTAAATTACTAAAGTCTTAATGAGTTATGGATTTATGAAATAACTCATTACCAAAAATAAAAAATAAACTGATAGCCAAATAATTTTTTTATAAAATGATTAAAAATTTGTTAACCTAATAATCTAAAGTTAATAAAATAATAATATTTTTCGATTCAATTAATCAATCGATTTGAATCTTGCACATGTCTAACCACGAAGACACTTCTACGAACCATAGATTAAATGACTAGCCATCCTGTTTGTCTATGGAAAAATGTACTGAAAATACCCTCTTTGAATCTCAATTCACAAGCAGCCACTTACAGTCCGAAGCTTCATCATCATCAACATCAACATACCCCAGTGCCTCAAAAGGCTCCCGCTCATTACGGGGTGAGGGGAGGTCGGATGTACATAGCCTAACCCCTATGTTTAAAAACATAAAGCGGTTGTTTCCAGATGACCCATGAGGAGCGTCGAAAGTTGCATTGACTAACTGCTACTTCACAAATGAAAAAAGCGCAGACAATTTAAAGAGCCATTTTGCTTTATTCCATCATACTCCAAAGCCAAAAAATAATCAATTTTTGGCTTCATCTACAATTCATAAATAGTCTCTTCTTTTGTCATGGGTCCAATCCCTGAACTCTCTGAATCTTATCTACAAGTGACAGTCTATGACTCGTAGAACAATGCACAACTTGTAGATACCCTTATGAATCCTAACTTAAATTTTTAATTTTTCTCAAGCTCTCATACCCATCTATGATCACCACCTAAAACTCATAAATCAATTTATGTCCCATAGATGAATCTCCTAGATTCTGCATTAGATCACTTTTCTGCACTTTTTCTTTATATTTTTCAACTTTCTGATTTTTGGGGTATTACATTTACTTCTTTTACTGGCTTGTAGTACATATTTGTTACTACTCTAAATTGGTTTATGATGCCTATTAGTACATATGATTTATACTGATGCCACTCCTACACTTTTCTGTTGAGGTGCAGATTGTGTTCTATAGTTATCAATGTGATCCCACGTTTAACAATCAATTGTTGGATTTGAGCATTAGTTATTCCTATCCGGGTTGTCATAGATTTTTTAATGACTGATGTCTATTCATTTCAAACATTGTTCTATTTTATTAGTTTTGCTACTCTTGGACATTTGTTAGTTAGAGTCCTAGTATGATGATATTTTTATTTTGGGAATGTAATACTTAGTTTATGCTCTTTGTTTTATTTTAAAATTTTAGAGCTCTTATTCCAAGCCTCAATGTTTATAAATGTGTTAGATGAATTGGCTATATTATTAGCTAGTTGGTAAGATATGATTCGCTCATTGCAAAGTTAGTGTGAGTTTCAATTATGACAGTTTGGGTTTTGATAGAGCATCTGAACAATGATTTATTTCATTGTTTTATGATAGTGCAAAGATAATATTAAATAAAGACAAAATCAATTATTTAGATTACATAACGGAAAAAAATCAATCAATATGAAACTAAAGAATTGATTCTCTACTTTATTTAAGTATCAACTAACAAAAATTTAAATTCATCATAGAGAAAGAAGAAAAATATCTAATAATTTGTAGCTTATTATCCAACATTATTGGAATACCCTGTAGCTAACTAGTTACTACTCGAGGAGTTCAAACTAATTTAGTCACAATTGGAGCACTATAATAAGTTTCAGTATTAGGACTTCAAGTGTTAATTATGTTGCTACTTCCATCACTCGGGTTTAGAGTAAGAAACTTACACTAATATTTGTTTTTAATAAATTTAATATTTAAAATATATTTTATTTATGTACTATTTGATATATTCTTGATTATTTTTTATAACAAAAAAATCTATCTAATGATTCAATATAATTATAAATTTATATTAAAATTGTCAATCTTATAACATAAACCTAAAAGTTAATTCAACCGATTTAATTTGATTTCTTAAAAAGAATAATTACATTAAATGATACGATCATTTCGTTTATCTAAAAAATGGCTATTCAATATATACTCAATATATAATTCACGCATAGTCAAGCTATATTCAGCTTTTAGGTGTATCATACTGTACATTCAATGTATAACTTTTTATAACTATATTTAGTTTTTGAATGTATCATATTATATATTTAATGTATAACACATATATCAGTAATTATATTGTGTACTTCTTGTAATATTTAATAAGTTATATTGTATAACCTCCGTATATTTTTTATAATTTAACCTTTTTTATGTCAGTAAAATATGTCCATATACATTTAAAACTAGTCTTGTTGTACGTAGTTTGCGGGTGATCAAAATGTGTACCTTATCTCATAACAAATATTATACAAAATATTAAATTTAATTATCAATTTCTGAAAAAATAAATAATTTAGTACAAATGTTATTTCGATAAATTATTTATTTATGAAGGTCCTATATATATCATGGTAAATTAGAATTTTTCTTAGTGGTCATATAAGATTTTTTTTATTTAAATAAGAAAGAAATAAAAATTTATTAAATAAAGAAGATTTGGGAGTCTTTTCGGGGCCAAAATTTTTTTATTTTATTATTTATTTTATATATTTTAAAAATCTATATTATAAATATAATCAAATATTGATTTTTTTTTTAAAAAATAGTAACAAGACGAGCTTTTAATAAATTTTGAAGATATAAACACGCTTTTAATAAAGACGTTGTTCCTCGTGACCCTCTCTCCCATCTGAATATTACAGGCAAAAAATAAAAAGAAATTCACAAATAGCATTTTTAACTCCATCTTCTACCTCCCTGCAACAGAGGCAACCCCATCTCTCACTCGTCTGAAACACGCATCACCATTAAAGCTCTCTGCTTTCTGTGATCACTTGTAAGTAGGCATTACATATGCTTATGATCCCAATAATTTCTGTAGTTAGCCGCAGATCTGAAATTTGATTTTGTGTTGTTGCTGGAGATTGACAGTTAGTGTTTTGTAATAGGGCACTATGAGTATGAGTATTTATACGGGGTTCACCAGGCTTTGCAAGGGTCTTGCGGTTGTGCTTGTGGGCGGTCACATTGTTGTTCAGATTCTTCCTTCTGCTCTTTCGTATCTTGCTCTTATCCCTGCCAAGTACTCTTTATATCTCCTTTTAATTTAGATTAAGTTTTGATTTGTGTTTGCTCTGATCATGGGATTTTTGAATTGGAATTTTCCTACTTTACTCCCTGATTTGAATTGGCTTTTCTTCAAGGTTGGATTGGCTTTACGATAGGAACCCTATGATGCTAATGTAGTTTTTCTATCTGTAAATGCTCCAATGGAATCTCAACTTCATGGATCATGTGCTGATTTCTGTAAAACATTTGTCTGCTCGCGTTTGTATCCTTTTCCGACATGCTCCTCTGTAGAAGAAAACAAATTCTTTCAAAATGCTAGACAAAGACTTGCTTGGTGAGATATGAAATTTCGGGTTATTTTCTGAATACCTCTTTGAGAAAAAGGAAATTTTTTTGCCTGAGCATAGGTTACTCCTTGTTCTACTTGATGTGTATTCCAATTACAAGACAGCTTCCCTGTGCATGTGTTCCTGAGTATAGGCTTAATACATGGGCAACAGATGCAAATTTAGGTTTTAAATTTGCGGGATCAATATTTAAGGTTATTAGTATTGAATTCATTGTAATTGTAAAGCTATGGGTTCAAACTTACTTTAGTGCCATATTAATGAATGTAAATTTATGTTCTGTGTTAAAAGCGTTGGTTCAAATGAAGCCAGTATCTGCATTTTGCGTCTGTCACTGATGGATGATCCCTCAAACTTACCTCATTATTCCATTTAGACACTTGAACTTTGGACCATACCTATTAAACACTTGCATGTGAGTTGAACTATGTTTATTAAATACATATTTTACAACAATCTAGCTAATGCTATAAAGTGGCAATGTAACAAATCAGGAAATGATTCCTCAACAGTTTTCTGTTTTTTGAAACAGTAAAAGGCATTATTGATAAAGGTACAAAGAAGGTACAGAAATATAAGACTCTAGAAAGACCAAAATATATTGAACTACATTAATTATGCAACTATGTCCTTCCTCCTAACATTCCTAGCAAAATCATAAATGCTTCATACTATCAACTTGCCTACTCTTACACCAGATGCTCCCAATGACATTCCTCAGGACCTTTCTCTCTCCTCCTTCATATGTGGGAAGATCTCCTTTTTGTTGGTTCTCAGCCAGAATGTTTTTCTTTCCTTCTTACATTTCTTGGTCCTTCTTTCTTAATTGCCATTTCTGTGGTAGTTTATTTCTGTCTCCCCCACTCCCCCTCCCCCCTCCCCCCTCACTAGATGCCTCTTTTACCAGAGATATGGAAAGTAATATGAGCTACTTTTGCTAGAAGATTCAAGTCTTTTGACATAACCAGAACAGAAACTAGAGCAAAGGTGTGGTATCATTGGATAGAAAGGGTAGAAGTTTGATATGCAAATCCTCTTGCGACCAAAAGACTATGGAATGGTTGTGCATTATTCTCTAGAATGCTTCAAGAGTTAAAGGAAATGTTATGGAAGCTCCGGGACCATGTTTCTCAGTACTTCTGTTCCAGGAACTTCAACATGCAGGGTAGGTGTTTTAGCAAAATTAACATCAAAGGCAAGAGGAGATCTAGTATCATCATCCCAAAAGTCTCATTTAATGCAGGTTGGTCGGATTTAGCCTTTAAAATAGAGAAGTTCATTTATTACGAATCTCAAAGGCCGATTATAGTCAGTTATAGAACTACGGACGAGAATATCCCATACATGGAGAACCTAAGGAGGAGTAGATGGACCTCAAGAGAATTAACTGAAGCTCTGATTCAACAGAAGGGGGGTGGGTGGGTTCTCAAATCATTGCAGCACGCCCTAGTGCTTAACAGAATGAGACTCTCAAGGGGAGCATTGTGGGATTTCCATGTGATATGCTAAATTCTCTTACACTTTTGGAGATCAGGAGACAAGCTAATGCTAACTGGAATCAAGCCCATGGCCTCGACATCTACAAATGGGAGGAAACAATTGCTTCTTTTAGAAGATAATTGAGGGTCTCTGTGGAGCAAACATGGATTAATATGGTTGGTTTCCCTCTTCATCTTTGGTCAGCTAAGGCCTTCAAGGCACTTTTGGTGACTACTGCAGTGGGTGGACTCAAGATGGAGGAGGAGGCTGAGTTGAGGAATCACCTGAAATGGGCTAGGTTGTTGATTATATGAGATGGTAGCTCGACTCTGAAGGAGGTGAAGGTGGAATTTGAAGTAACTAGTATGTGATTCTGGTCTGGAATGTGACTCCCGTAGGGTTCTCTGTTGAAGAAGATGCGTCGGACCCTTGAATATTGAAGGACAAGCCATCTATATTGAATGGATATCCTAATCTATCAGAATCTATAGGGAACTTAGTCCCCTCAAAGATTTTTGAAAATTTAAGTCACCCTCGTGCCCACCCATGTGTTGGGATTTATGGAAATAAGAATAAAGCAGGGGCTTTTAAGAAAGTTTTCGGCCCTGATTTATTGGCCCAAACATTCTATACTTGGGGGCTTATAATAGGCCCATCACTAAAGGGATTAAGGAAGTCCAGGCCATCCACCTCACATTTGAACAGAAGAAAACACAAGCAGGAGTTCCATTAATTCCAGTTATAGACACGATGTTGTTCACAGAACGAGAGGTACACATGGAGAAAAATCAGATTGAGTCATCAGAGAATGATGACGTGATGTCCATCATCTATACTCAATGCCAGGTGTCTCTGGAGGGACATGCTACAGGAAACTTGCAGTTGGAAGAGCAGTAGATTGCTAGGGCCATCAACATAGATGAAGCAATCCCTTTAAATTCTTGAGAATAATCAGAGGAAGAGGATCCAGATATTGACAGTCATATATGGGTTCAACAGAATATATTAAGAATCAACAAGGAATTAGGGGGCAAGCTTTCAAGGATTTGAGTCAGAGACACTTGGATTATTTCTGAAGATAGATGAGAAGAGGCAAGCTATTAGGGAAAAAGCTAGTAACAAGATACCAACGATCTCTAAGATTAAGGGGTGAGAAGAGGTAAGAATTTGGAGATAGGGAGTAACTTTCACAGTTATGGATCCAAAGTAGTTCTTTTTTAACAATTAATTCAGAGTCATGAAGGTGAATATTATGTCATGGAATGTGAGAGGACTAAACATGCTGAGAAGAGATTATTGATCAAAAGTGTTATGAATAACTAGAAAGCGGTTGTTTTTTCGTTTTCAAGAAAATATAAGGTGTTATAAGGGAATAAATTAAAGAGCTATGGGAAAATAGATGGGGTGAATTTTGCACAATTGGAGGCAAACTGAACTGGAGGAGAAATAATATTGATGTGGGATAGAAGAGTATTGGAGGAAGAGGTGTATAGTCTGGGTATGTGCTCCATCTCATGTACATTTAGCGGAAAGACTCAGGATTTTTGGTGGCATCTATCCAGTGTAAAGTGTTTATGTCTCAAATGATAGGAGGGAATGGGAAGAAGTTTCCTGGGAATTGGGTTCAGTCAAAGGGTTATTTTCAGGGACTTGGGTATGTGGGGATTTCAATACAATTAGATTCCCATCTGGAAAAATATTTTTGTACATGGTGACTTCTTTGAGTTCATAGAGGGTATGGAACTTGAAGACCTTCAATTAGCAGGAGGGAGTTACACTTGGAGAAAGGGATAGGGTCGTGACATAGCAGCCATACATGATAGGTTCTTGATCTCAGATGATAGGGACTTGAAAAACATCAAGCAATCAGTTCTTCAGAAAAGTCACTTATGGTCATGTTCCTATAATTCTAGAATGTGGAAGTTGGAGATGAAGAAATCTAATTAAGTCTGAAAATTGGTGGCTTAAGACAAGAAGGATTGAAGGTAAAAATTCAAGAATGGCAAAAGTCTAGTGTCTGTAAAGGAAGACCCGACTATGTATTCGCTTTTAAGCTGAAAGCCTTAAAATAGATTCTTAAAGTTTTGGAGCAGGACAATTCAAGACAACTTACGGCTTCAAAAGCAGAGTATCCTTAACCAAATGACAGCCCTAGAAGAGATTCAAAGACTCAGTTTCCACGCTGGGATCTTTTCTTCAGAAGGAACATCAATGATCAGGAGTTAGAAAGGATGTATACTTTGTGACAAGTGCTTGGCAGTACTATTTCAGTCATCAAAAGCCTTACTCAATTCTTTGGAAGGGTCATACTGGTGGATGTTTCTCAGTAAACTATGTTGCCTGTTGATTTCTCACAACACAAGCTTGTGTGTGTAGAAGAAAATTTGTTACAACAAGGCTCCCTTAAGGTGTCTTCTTATTCTTGGTTTGTGCCTAAGGAGGCTTGTGACTGACCTTCAGAAAAGAGGATTCCGACTTTGTTGTATATGTTTTCTTTGCGAGGTGCAATAGGAGATCTTATCACATCTCTTCACGGTAGGTTGGAGTCAAATTATGGAGCATGCTTTTTTGCCCATCTTGGACTTAAGCCAGACCACCAAATTTCATATTGGTTTTTTGCAACTGCTGTTATAACAAAACATATCAGTTAGAAGGCTTCCAGATTGGGAACACTATTCCTCATGTTAGTTGCGAAGCAATTTGGAAGAAAGAAATAGTTGAATTTTCAATGGCAAAATAGAAATATTCTTAGCCTTAAATGTAGATCAATTTTTTTGCAACCTTTGGTGAACTCTGGTCTTTGTACTTAAGACATTATTGGGGACCTGCAAAATCTGTAACTATGTTAAATGCACTTATTATTGTTGTATTATAAGAAAGATCGTTGTTACTTTTCAAAAGAATGTTATCTCAAGAAAGTTGGAAGATAGAAATAACTCAGATATACTTTTTATTTGAAATAACATAGCCACGAGAATGTCATCAACAAATGTCATGAAGGAAGACTAAAGTTGACCCGTCTTGTAGTCTGGATATCCAAATGAACTTCAAATCTACACACATCCTACTTGAGAAAGAAGCACCAGCTTGTTTCTGAAACTGACATGTACTCCATTCTTGCTGAAGGCCTGATGCCTGTCTTTTGACTATTAATGGCTTTTCCTTGGGATATGGCTTTGAAAAACTTCCTTTGGAATCTTGAAACACTTTCCCTTTCTTTTAGCTTTTATTTTTTGCTTTTTAACCGGCCTCCTTTTTTAATATTTTATCAAACTTGTGAATTCCTTTCATTCAATAAGGTAGGGGAGGAGGGCAGACTCTTTATTACATGTAAAAGTAGCTATTATCATTTCGTGCGATAGCAAATATAACATATCATGTTGAGGATTCATATAGCCAGAGCAACTTCTTGGGGATTGAGATATGGCTGTTATTGTTGTAGTATATAGATTTTAACTTTTGCCTCTTAAACTTCTTAATTCATGGGATTTACACAAGTTTTATGCCAATTTCCTGTTACTAATCACAAAAGAAAATGACAAAAATGATTCCTTATGTTTCAGGTCAGTTTAAGATACTATTTTGAATATACTCTATAAGTTTTGGTCTTATAAGCTTGTCAAAAGTATATCAGTTTTAGGGTCTGTCAAATATTTAACAAACTATAATGGTTCAATTTAATGGATGTGAAGAAAACGATTTTCCCCAAGGGCTTTGGTCTGTGATGGTAAGAAAAAATGCATGATGTGTAGATTGATTGCAACACAGGTTCAAACCATGTTAGATAAAAACCTAGTGCTTGAGTAGGTAAGGTAAGAGAGGCATATCCATAAACCACCAAGTTTCGAACCTTGCACTCTGGCTCTCAGAGATTTCATTTTTTTGAAAAATATTTGTCTCTTCCCAAAATACCCCCTAGATGTGACTGGCACCCGCCCACACTATTTGTCGGGAGAACCAAATATTTATACACACCCAAACTATCCAAGAACTAAGAATATATGTGCAACTCCAAACCTCATCAATACTCA
>JAOTQJ010000083.1:11470959-11490015 GCA_025642045.1 Solanum sejunctum
TTCATGTGTTGATACACCTCAAAATAGAGTTATTGAAAGGAAGAATGGGCATCTACTTGAGACAACTCGAGTATTTTAGTTACCAGTTCAATGCATAATTGTGTATTCAATTAAGCAATGCATTCATGCTCTGGTCATTTATGAGAATGATCTGGTGATACGTTAACTAAGAATTTAATGATGTCTTGTCACGAATTGTGATAGTAACATGTTTCCTGTAGGCAATAAAGCTGTTGTAAGTCTTCATTTTTATTTTCTATTTTTATGTTTTTGTTGTATGGAAGAGTTTCTAATAATTTTTTGATGATTGTCCATATATGAATACTAACATCTACTTAATTTTTGACTTGGTCATAGAAGAGTACTATCCTGTATGCTGTTAGTCCTAGATGAGAAAACTGTCAGTATTTTATTTGAGAATTTCTAATTTTTATTTATGATTGTTGGGCTTGGAGATAACCATGCTGCAGATCCATTATAGCTGTCCAAACTTAAGCCCTTAGCTCTGATGTTATTTTGTTTCTTTATATTTGATTTTAGCTCCACTTGTTTGATCAAGTTGGTTAGTGTAGTGGGTCAGATCCTTTTTACTTGGTTTGGATCCTTTATACTTGGTTCGTGTTAGCCAACTGTATATAAGGGAACCATGGGCCGTTGCATGATTCCGGAACAGGTTGGCTCTTTATCTATTTTCTCCACTCTGAAAATATCTCTTCA
The DNA here is from genome assembly GCA_025642045.1 of Solanum sejunctum. NCBI lineage: Eukaryota > Viridiplantae > Streptophyta > Magnoliopsida > Solanales > Solanaceae > Solanum > Solanum sejunctum. Next base: position 11,471,677 of record JAOTQJ010000083.1, read on the forward strand.
TTGCTCACACTCTCTCTCCCTCTCAGACATAGGCTTAATGTATTATGTCTGCTTTTTATGGTTGGCAAAAATTGTTAGTTTGATACTTAACACACATCATATGTGTGATATGGTCAAATGAGAGTTTATTTTGTCAGTGCTATAATCCGAAGCGAGTGAAGAACACTCACCAACCAATGAATGAGTTGTTTTGGATGCATGGACAGAGTCAATTCACTTCTCGTTTAACTGGTTTGTAATGAATTTTCTCGTAAGTATGATTTGCGAGAAATTAGGGAAGTTTGTTCCATTCCAGTAGGCATAAGATTGTTTAGTGAAGGATAGTTTCATATTGTTGTGATTCTTTTACGTTTCGCCTTGCATGCTGATAGGATGAAATCTAGTTTGTTGTTAACCTCAGGATTTATACATGGTTCACTTATGAATTGCAGGGAAAGAGGTGCCAGAGCACTTGAAGAAAGATTGGCAGCTGAGCGTTTGGCTGCTGGAAAGAAGGCTGAAGAATCAGAAAGAGATGTGAACGATAATGTGTAAAAGCTGGTCAATATATATGTAATGCGCTTTGTTTGCAGAAAGAATGTTTGTCCGCTAGAAGCTAGAAGATTGTGCACATTTTTGGCAGTGTACTCTTTTGGATTCTTGACGGAAGTTGTTGTCTATTGTTTATCATCTCTATGGTAAATGTACATTTTTCTCCTTTTAAATTTCCACGAACCTTTATATGTGTTATCATTTTTGTTAAAATCTCCAATGAAGAAGATCTGAACTAAGATAAGAGAAATTGAGTTTGCAGGAAATGAAAGTCTGTCTGTAAGGAAGAATGAAGAAATGTATCTTTACAATATACGTGTATATGAAGGAAGAAGCTTACTACCTTTTAAGTTCTTCCTAAAAAAGGTTCAGGTTTGCTTCGTAATGGAATTGTTTTACCCTCTGTTACAATTTTCACACCAACTTCTTATTGTTAATAAGTAGCTTAGTAATAGCATCGCCTTAGCCAAACAGCTAAAAAATGCCGTCCAAACTACCAATTGCTCCAGTTTTGATGGGAAAGGGTAATTTTACCCCTAAACTGTGAATGAGACGGTTATCCTCATGTAACATCCTGGAAATTTTTTAAGCTAAGGTTGAGTCATCCATTATACATGTGTTGGTTGGAATTTGATGACTTTTAATAGACCCGTTAATATGGGCTAGGCCCGTTGGGTCGGCTTGACCTAATCTATGATTTAGCAGGGTTGAGCTATGACTTTTGGAGCTCATTTAAAAAATGTGTTGTTTAGCTTGACCTGAATAAGTTCGTTTATTTATGAGGTTTTTGCAATATGGGTTGAGTCAGTTTGTGGGTCGAATTAAAAAATAATTAAAAATAAAAATAAAATAGAATATTAAAAATAATAAGCGTGCAAAGTCAAAGTTCATTTAAAATTTTAAAATATTAAAATTTAGACACAAATTATACTTTTATAATATGTACTCCCTCTATCCGTCTTGTCCTTTATTGATTTAGCACAGGGATTAAAAAAACAATAAATAGTATGAGCAATTTTACTAAATCACCTTTTGAATATAACAACTAGAATGTCTTGAAAAATGTAACAAGAAAATAACTATTATAATTAATAATAAGGATAAACTAAAAATTAAGTTTAAAATTATCTTTGATTTCATAAAGTGGACAAGTAAAGTTGAACATCTCAAAATAGTATAGTGGACAAGTAAAGATGATGGAGGGAGTAATAGTAACACTAATACTATGTAATATTGTCTTATTTCTATTTATTTTAATATGTTTAAACTATAATTTAATTGAAAATTTTATTTAAAAATATAAGAATAAAAATATGGGGGGCCGGCAATGCCTGTGGCTCACGTATAAATGGGTTGGGCTAGCTATTTTTTAGCCCATAAAAAAAGGGGCCAGCCCGGCATGGCCTGTAAAATTCCAAAGCCTGTAAGGGTTAGCCCGGATAGGGTGGGGCGGCTCATATTGACAGCTCTTCTAATTGTGAGTATAATTTCTAAGCATTTAAAGTGTATTATATGTGGTTTAGGGTCATAAAAGATCTTTTACATCAAGCCAAGTTCAAAGAATTTCTATCGATTTTTGCATGAGTTTATATAAAGGTCAACTTTAAATGATCGTATCTTATAGAATATAAAAAGTTTGTTGGCCCATACCCTATCAAATTAAAGATCTTTGAATCTTCTTTCTAATGCCAAGTTTGCCTCATTTGGGTTTGAAGTAAAAAATTATGATTGTTTTATTGAAAATCTGCAAATTTGGTTGAGGTTCATGATGGTTTCGCGAGATAATGCCTCTTTTAATATTTTTGAAGTATTTTTGTCTCATAAACCTCTAGGGAGTTATTTTAATGTCCCCTAAGCATGTAGGAAATTAGTTCTTCAAAATTAAATCCCTTTCCTTTACTCCTAAACTTGAACACTCAAGAATTTTCAAGAACACATCAAGTTCTTCTTTAAGAATTTTAAGCTTCCCAACCCAAATTTCTTTGTCTATTCATGCTTCACTAGGAGAAATCTTAATTCTTAACCATAGGGTTTTCAAGAAGCTAATTCAAGAATCTTAAGAAAGGATTTTTTGATTGTTTTTCTTCAAGTTAGGGTTCTTCTTCAAGATCATGGAACATTTAAGGTATGTAAGGAATTTAGTTCATTCTCACACTCTACGTCCACGATTTCAATTATAAGATCAAAGTTACGATTTTTATCAAATGATTCATAATTTTTGAATTCTCTCAACTTTCTATTATTGAGTCTTGATTTTATTATCAAACTTATAGTGCTTAACATCATTGATATTGTATGATTTATGGTGCATGCTTATTATACCACATGGATCTCTATTTAGCCAAAGTTATTTATAAACCTTGTCGTATTAGCTAGGGTCATAATCTTTTTTTTTCTTCTTATTTTACAATCACTTAGGTGTGTTTGGTATGAAGGAAATATTCTTCATGGTAAATGATTTTCTAGAAATTATGTTCATAGAAAACAAGTGAATTTGTTACTTATTTTCTAGTGCTTGGTCAGTAAACAATTATATTATCTCAAGAGAATTATGTTTTATCTAACAAAACACTATGAAGGTGGATGGGATGGAAAATGGGGGTCCATGGGTGGTAGGCGTTGGCAATGGTGGAGGTGGGGGTGGGGTGGATGTTTGAGGGATTGAGAAGATGAGAGGATACAATAAACTTGAAACGTCACTTATACAACTTGGTTTTCCTACTTTTATCAGGAAAGTCATTTTTCTTATTTTAAAGAAATTTATTTTCCTAGAGAAAACATTTTTCAAATATTTTGACCAACAAAATATAGGAAAATTGAAAAAAAATATTTTTCTTCATACCAAACATACCCTTAATGGGTCTTAATAAGTTTGAATGATTAAGTAATATCATTAATATGCCTATTTAAGCATTTTCATGAAGAGAATTCATCACTACTCCATCTACTTTCATTCACTACTCTGAGCTATTATTTCAACAAGAATTACCACTGGTCCATCACAGTCAATCATCACCACATATCATCTACAACCATCATTCTCAGCCAATCACCATCACCACTACTTACGATCACCAAAATCAATGAGCATGACTATTAATTATAATTTGTAATTATTACCATTAATTATTAAATAAATTTACTAATTATTATCGATAATTTTAATCATTAGTCAACAATATATATTCCTAATTGTTGTTATCATTCACCACTATCACAAGCTATTGATATCAGTTCGCTACTAATTACGAACCATCACCACTTCTAACCATGATTAATCACTGTCTATGACTATACCCTAAGATACTACCACAACGATCAATATCAACACTATCCTGAATCAACACCACAGTCATTAATGTTAGTCATCACCACTATCAATTGCTATACAATTTTTTTAAATATTTTATTAATATAATATTAGATCAATTTAATATGTTTTTTTTTTAAATTTTGTATATTGAGATGTTGAGAAAATAAATAGTCTTAACTATTTATTATTCAAACTTGAATGTAATATTTTAATATTTAGACACTATATCTTTATATTGAGACGTGAAACAAATAAAGGTTTAGTCAATTTATACAAATAATATAGCTATTGTTATAAAAGTATAAAGTAAGAACAAGAAGAAAGTCGGGACAAGAAGAGAGAAGACTTATTATTTCTCTTGATGAATATTCAAATATGTATTACAATGAAGGAAAATACCTTTATTTATAGAAAAAAATTAATTTGGTGTCCAAGTAGGAAACTAACCTGGTCTCTAAGTAAGATTCCTAACTCTTAAGGAAATCTACATAATAAAAATTCACTATAAATCAAATATGTTTATAACACGCCCCTTCAAATATCTATTTGATAGATTATGTGCCTCAATAAAACCTTACTAGATAAAATCAGTGAGAAAAATTCTAGTGAAGGAAAAAGGGTACATATCTTTAATAATATGCATTTTGGATGCCTCATTAAAAACCTTACAACAAAAACTCAATGGGACATAAATCTTGTGAGAGAAAAAGAGTATATCATGTATTAACTCCCCCTAATGAGAACATTAATCCAAAGACTTTAATCTTCGCATCCCAATCTTGTGTGTCATTTTATTGAAAGTTGCAGTTAGTAGAGATTTGATGAACAAATCAACCACATTGTCATTCGAATGAACCTGTTGCACATTTATATCACCATTCTTTTGGAGCTTATGTGTGTAGAAAAGCTTTTAGCAAAATATTTTTTTTTCAATCTCTCTTTATGAATCCTCCCTTTTGGATCAAAGAGTTTTGCAAGTTCCTCACTTCAACTTCTCTAAGCAAATAATCTATCGCTTTTTGAAAACTCTTCAAGAGTTTCAATTCAAATAATCAACTTGCATAACCATATTAAAGATTCTTGATTAATTTAATCAATATGAGGATTATAAACAAGTTTTTCAAGAACTTGTATATGTTTCAAGCATTTTAAATCCTTCAAATACTTTCTTATTAATCTTGTCCTGTGACAATATTAAGTATTAAATGCATGACATTTTTTAGTGTCTAGATTGCAAGTCAAATAAGCCTTACGCTTATCAAGATACATCATTCCACTTGATAATTAAAGCATCCTTTAATATACAATAGAATTAAGATCCTCATAATTATCTTTAATAATATTGTGCTATATTGTATTAAAGATATCATTGTCAAAATATCTCTTTTGTCAGTTTACAATGCAACATAACTTGTTGAGATCTCATCACTTTATTATTTTTAGTTAGCTACCCCTCTCATGGGGTTTCATGAAATGTTATGTAATAAGATTTTCAACAACACATGGCCTCTTTATTATGACCACTTTGATCATCTGCTCATTTTCTTTTCAAGAATTATCTTATTTGGGATCAATTGCATGTTACATGCATGTCATAGACTCTTTCCTTTAGGGACATTTAATAAGAGCATTGCAACTCTTAGTTTATTATTATCTCCCTCATATGTTAGACAAACTAATATATATTTCAATCTATTTTAGAGAATTCATCTTTTATACATCAACGTATATTTATTAATCATATATCACGTATTAAAATTATTAGATGAAAATTATATGGTCCCTGACCATAAATCAATTAAGGAAAATTTCATCATAATGTATTAGACTGATGCATATTTTTGTCTATGATTAATCATATTTTAAACCATGAAGCTTTGCTCTCATAAGTAATGATTGACCATTTATCTGAGGAATCAGCTTAGATATTTATCAATATTTTCAAGATGAATTGTCTTGATTATGTATTCTGAAAGTTGTGTTTTTAACTCAATTATCTTGCACAAACAATCTTACGAATGTTAAACTTAAAATTGACAATAAACACACATATGATTATCTTATAGATACATCTATTTCACATATCATATGACCGTGAATGGGACCATATTCACTTTTTATACTTTTAGAATTTAGGGAATTTAGTCCCAGCATAAGTTAATCCAATCAACTTATCGTGAGAATAGACAATCTTGAGAATCTTTTGTTTCTCAATATATGTCTAATAAGTAAAATCCAAATTGACTTGTGATATGTCTTTTGCTTTAGTAAATTTCTAATTTACTATTACATGAGCAGATTTTAAATTTATACTCAGGGAGTGATTTTTATGTTTACTTCTTCTCAATTACTCTATCTCTTTTCCAAAGATGAGTCGTCATCCTATCATAATAAAGTTCACATTCATATTAAGAAGTTTTATCGAGTACTATCACATTCACTTCATAAATGGATATGTATCCATAGCATTTATCAAAAAGTTCTTATTCTTTAAAGATGGAACACAATCATCTTAGCATATCAATTTATGATAGTTTAGTACCTCATTCCATGTTCACGTGCATTATTCAATCACTTGACTTCTTTTAGACATTATGCACTGCTACCATATTCATTTTAGATAATGAAGCATTTTTGATGCATCATGACTTTGACTCAATCTCCATTTTTGTGCGATAGAACTTGAGTCTATCATCTTACCATCAATTAACAACATAATAATCAAGTTATAACGATCCCTAGTTTAGGAGTGTTGAATACAGAAAAGTTGGAAAGAAAATGCCTGAAGTCAAGTTTATAAGAATGAAATATAGCCCGTAGGTGGAGATATGACCCATAGGTTCGACCCTTAAACATGAATTTCAGGAAAGGAAAAAAGTTTCTAAGTGTGGGGTAATCCATGAACCCATAGTCAACCCGTAGAAAGGACAACAGTCCAAAGATAGGATCATAAGTGAGACTATCAGACATGAAGAAAATTTGGAGTTTGCTGAAAGTGATCTACGTGCTACCAGCACAGCCCATAGAACAAAGCACAACCCATAGAATTTCTTTGTGATAGAGTCCAAGAAAGTAGAAAAAATGACTAGGTGTGGAAGAAGTTTATGAGTCCAATGACTACTCGTAAGTCCATCAACAACCGTAAATAGAGAGTTTGTAGTTTTGGTTAGGAGAATGGTTTCAGGGATTTTGAAAAAGTTAATATGACAGATAAGACCTACAGTCCGTGGGTTCATTCCACAACCTGATATGCCAAATCCCACAATTTTAATGAAGGTCAGTTTTGTCATTTTTGCCATTCCTATTCCTAAATCATGTCATTTTTTAGAACAAAAGGGACCCTAAACTAGCCTCAAAGCGCTAAGACCCTATTCCTATCTTCAGTCTCTCAACTCTCAATTTTTGTATTACTCTCTCAAGAAAAACGCAAAGCAAAGCTAGGGTTTTGAAGTTCTTCACCAAAGATTCAAATTTGTTCTTTCTAAACCTTTTACGATATGTGAGTCGATTTATAGGTACCCTTCCACCCATAAAGTCCTTTTTTAGTATTTTACCTTTTCTTTAAGTTCTTTAAGATGTTACGCATGCTTACAATGATTTCATGCTACATTATGTTATTAAATGATTATAATGATGCCTTATGATATTTTACTAGTATATGCATGATTTTGAGTTTTTAATGATGACCCCAAATAATGAGTTCTGTTGTTGATACGATGTGGGCTATTTTATATGTTTCTTAATAAGTATATTTCCATGATTTATGTGATTTGTGATTGTTCCATTTAAAAGCTTAGCCTACTTAGTTTTCAAGTAAAGCTATATATGATTTATGATGATGATTAAGGCCTTAAAATTGAGTTTTAAAATTATGATTTGTCAAAGATATAAGCATATTGACAATTTCCCTAAAAGATGTTTTAAGAAGGCCCCTAAGATGAACAAACAATACTAATTTGGTGGTTCCTAAAGTTTGAGTTACTCTTATGATTTCTACTTATGATTCTAAGTTATGTTTTAAAGATTCCGTAGGATGACTTAGCACCGAGTGGACTTGAGATTGGGTTTCATCCCGATAGTTGAGGCCTGACCCATCAAAGCTAAATCTCAATGTCCCTAACTATGTGTCACCAAAGGATCCCTTGTAGGCTAGGCCAGTAGATCCACATAGGCCATTTATGTTACTAAGATGTATAAAGTTGATGGAGATCCACCTGGCAAATGGTCTCCCTATGCCAATAAAGGGGGTTATGTTAGATTCCATGTAGTAGCTCACATGGTCTTATATGTCGGTTAAGGTCTACTCCCATAAGCTTATGATTCTATGATATATTTTCATTACATGTGATTTCTCATACATTAACTCCTATCTATATTGAGCTATATTTCTTGTGCATGCTTAAGCTCACTTTATGTATCTTTTCATCTCATACGTACTTATATGTTATATTTATGGATGATGGCATTAAAATTTCCTATATGCATTGCATCTCACATACTTAGTACGTTCTAATATACTAATAAATATTTTTTGTCTGCATGATTTAACCATGTAGAGTGTAAGGACCCGGACCTTATATAACCTTAATGGTGCTTAGAAATTTGGTTTCGAAAAAGTTTTGACCAAGGTGACACTTTATGAAAGCCTACACGGGTTGTGTAGCTTACCACGGGTCATGTGGAGGTGCCTTGAGGTGGCCCTTGTCCTTGTGTGTAGAGTGTTGGTATTAATGTAGAGTTTAAGACCAAGGCACACACCATATGAACACCATACTGTTTGTGTGAGGCTTCACTGGCCATATAGTAGATCGTGTGGAGGGCCTTGTCCTTGAAAATTACATGTGACACTTCACTAACCATGTAGTGGACCGTGTGGAGGGCCTTGGCCTTGAAAATCTACATTTTGTCCAAGGCACTTCACACATGGACCTATCACGAACCGTATAGCTCTCTATGGTCTATGAATCCTTTCGTATTGTCATGACCCAAGCCTAGAGCCTAGACGTGATCGGCAAATGGGGAACCCGAAGGAACCCCAAACAAGCCTCATAACATATAATTACACATCCTTGGTAGTAAATGCAATATAAAATGACATAATAAACATGAACAAGAGAAATCAGGACTAAGGGAGAGAGAAAGAGAGAGTTTAATACATAAATAACATAGATGAGTCAAAGCTAAAACATAACACATAACTTGTCCAACAACACCTCTAAATATAGATACTTAGCGGGGGCCAAGACAAAGCAATCTGGCTCACCCTCATGGTCATAAGTATAAAAATAAATGAAAGAGAGTGTTAATACATAACATAAGAGAATAGTCATTGTCCCGAAATAGAGGACTCACCAAAGGCTAACTTGAACAATCTGTCTAGCCACGAGAAGAATCAATAGGAGCTCTAGTTCCTACATGGTAACATCATGTAGGCATAGAGTATGCATTAGTACGTTTAAATGTACTAAGTATGTGGGATGCAATGCAACAAGAGATAGGCATCATAATCTAAATGCATAATAATAATAATAAGCAATGAATATCATAATAACAATATGGCATGTATGAATGATGTGTGAAGTAAAACATGCTTACAATTTATTCAACTCATACAAATCATAATACATAAGTGTGGGAAGATACCTCAACCGACATAACATAAGACCAAGCAAGCTACAACTCAGAATCCCGATGTCAACCCTACATCGGAAGAAAGGGGGAAGTTACATGCCAAGGTAAACCTCCTATACCTAAGTGGATCCACTAAGCCTTGTGTGAACTGGATACTCGCCTCTAGTTCTTGGACTCGGGTACTCGCCTAAAGCCCAGACTCAAGTACTTGCCTTAAGCCCTCATATTTATGGTACTCGCCTTTTAGAGATTTGGGGACTTGCTTCTAATCCCTTTACCTATGGTGGCACGTAGTTCTAGGATTAGGGAACTCGCCTCTAGTCCACTCGATGCTAAGTCTAATCCACAGAATATATATAGATAATCATACTCCAATAACTTGCAATAAACATAGAGACATGACACAATTAGCTCTTAGCATCATTGACCTCATATGGTGAGCTTAACTTCAATCATAAAAATAGATTATCATCAACATTATTCTTTCATTATCATCAAACATCAAAGGCTTACTAGAGGTATAATCTTAGAAAAAGGGCTTAATCCGGCCCTACAACATCATCAACATTTTCATGACTTAAACACATCTTTAAAACTCATAATCATCAAAGGGTCACTTGAATTATAACTCAATCAATAGATCATAAAAACTTAAAGAATCCTTAAAAAGATATTTTATCAAACATTTGGAGGGTCTATAGTGCTAGTGTAAAACCATGCAATTCAAGAGTGAAATTATGCAAGAAAATCCATTGTAAAACCATCAATCAACACCCTCAAGTTATATATATATATCAAAATCCCTCCTTAAATCTTACAATAGATCCAAGATGTATGACTCAAAACATGATAAAATAATCATACTTTCATAAACCCCAAATCATTATGCAGTGAAATTTATAATAATTAAGACCCAAAAATAAATCAACATTTAAATCATCCAATTTAAGTAAAAAAAAAAGGCTTAGACACCATGGGTGGAAGGACCTAATGGTTAAACACCACATATCACCTTGAATAATTTCTTGAAAAAGACTTTAATGGAGACTTGACGCTTGAAGGAACTCCTTAGATCCGGATGAGGGTTTTGACACTTGAATTTGGGAGTAAATATTTGGCTAAGTATTTTGGTGTGTATTGGGGAATGTTTAGGATGATATGAAGGTGAAATAAGGCTAAGTATATGTATTTGCAAGTATGTGAATCCTTAGGTCCAAGACTTGAAAGTCTTAGATCGAAGTAAAAAAACGCAAGACCAAAATAATTCCTCAACGCGGATTACTCATTGGAATTTACTTCTCTGCACAAATACGTTCCACGAAAATGGGCATAAATTCTTCATTCGAACTCAAAATAAGTTAAAACTAAGTGCGTTGAAAAGCTAACGCAAAGAGTTTTAATTTGATAAATCATGGTCCACCCAGTTCTTTGTGTTCTAAGAGATATTCCCCTTTAAAGTTGTCCCTCCTAAATCGCATTTTTTAATTTTAGTACGGTTGCTCAAAATTCGGGTTAGACCCATTTTTCATTCAATATTTTCTTTGAACAAGAATATGAAGTCAAATTTTTAAAATAACGAATGGACTTTTTAAATATATGGAAATTACAATTTTGGGCACTTCCGAGGCACGTTTTTGGGCACTTCTTGGGGTCGTTTCAATATCTCCCCCTTGGGAACATTCATCTCTGAATGTAAAAAAAACCATACCATACAAGAGTGATCATAAATAAATCATCCCCAACAAGAATGCAGCATTACATCTAAAACCCCATTTTCAAAATCTCAACATAAGTGTAAAATCATCATAAACTTGTCAACATAAACATGAATGCATTTGAATGACATAGGGGCTGAAACATAGGACTTGGAATCACATGAAGGACTTAGTTGCTATCTTAGGCTTGATTATAGTGAATGAGGTACAAATATCGCTCCCATAAGACCACTTTAGCTTGCTTGGAGACACCCTTGACTTGATTATCCTTACAAGAGGGCCTTAATGAACACCACATCCTTATTAATCAACATCTCCACTCATCCATCCAACATCTCCACTGGGACCTTCCCTTAAGCCAACTTGTCCTCCATATCACCCACATTCTCAAAGAGTACTATAGCACTAGAGTCACCAACACATCCCATCAACCTATAAGCATGAAGAATCGGACTAACCAAACCTCTATCCATAAGCAATCCCCAAACTTATGCAGCCTTACCAACTCCTCTCTTTATCTTATAAGGACTCACAACTATAAATCATTTGTCAACCTTAACCACACCTATTCCACTTGTCGCCATGAACTACCATCTCCCCCTTGGGAGACTACCTCCACTCTACCATCTTTTCACAAAAAACTTCCAATTCTAATAAGGTGAAATCAAGGCATTGCTTAATTTAGACCTCTTAACCAAAGAAGATTTGGAACTATCAAGAATGCTACACCACCATGCTCAACTTCCCTCAACCTAACTTCCAATCTAACCAACCGATGGACCCCATTAGTCTCCTCCTTGCCACCATCAACAAAACATGCTAGGCTACTTGGAGCACCAATCGCAATATTAGCCTTACCAGGGAAAAAATAATGCACACTCATTTCATAATTATTATAGAATTCTAACCACCTTCTTGCTATCCATAAGCACACTTATCATATTTAGCAAACAATCTCTCATCCTCCAACACTTGCAACACTACGCCCAAATGATTCACAAGCTCTAAACAAATTAATACCTCATCACTAGAGACCACCACAAACATATCATGGTAGGGTTTTAAGACCCTATTCAAGAAACCCACAAACACTACCGGTGTATAAGCCAACCAAACAATTCTACCAATATTCAAAATGATCATTCCTAGTTCAAAAGGTCACTTAGGGATACCACCTACCTTCATCCACACTTGAGAACAAAAGTCGAACCTCAAATCAACCTTAGAGAAGTGACTAACCCATTGTAGTTGACCAAATAGATTGACCATCCTTAACCATCATATTACAAACTTACGAGTTATACACTCATTGGAAGCATGCTATGCCAATTGCCCAAGCTACCCCAATACCTCCAACACATCAAGCTAAGTTCAACCAAGATCACAAGGCAAGACATCTATGCAACAAGAACATGGGAAACCTTTAGAGATCAATTGAACCTTAAGTCAAGAATGAACCTACCTCTCTTTTACTACCACTTGACACCCTCCTACTCAAGACAGGTTCATTAGAGAGTCGGAATCTAACTCTATGAGTCCTACCATCCATGAAGACACAACATTTATGCAACTATTCCATCCTAAGTATAACATCAAATCCACTACATCAAATCCAATGAGTCATATCACATCTCGGGACACAGAAGAATCCCACTAGCAATCAAAAGAATAATGCAAAGAAAAAATAATAAAACTCTGATCCATTAAAATCAAAACCTTCAACTTACCTTCAAAGCACCATGGCATGCTTAGTGACTTCTAGAGGGGTATGGTTGAGAATGCCGACGACTATCCTTATAGTTTTTGAGGGCCCACAGATAATGTCTCATCTTTTGGTCTATTCCACCACATCCAAAGCACACACCGATCCGGCTAAGCAATCTTCTTGGTGGCACTTTCCATACCTGTTGCACCTAGGAGGAGCTTGTCAACCAATGCCTTCACCTAAATTCTTGGGACTTCCCACTCTACTCTTGATAATCCTCTCATTTGGAGCATGGTTGGGCTTATGATCTTGGAAGCTACCCTCAAATCGAGCACTCTTGGACCCCTCACTTCTCCTCTTCCTCAACTTTTCCTCCTCCATTCGCTCGATATAAGTCATTAAGTGGGACAAGTCCATGTCACTAATTAGCAAGGTGGACTAGCATTCTTCACTCACGAAGTCATAGACCCCCATCATAAACTTATTCATCCTAGATCTAGGGTTGGCCACCAAATGAGGAGCATACTTTGAAAGTTGATTAAACTTGAGGGCATACTCCCTCACACTCATGACACCTTGTTTCAAGTTCAACAACTCTACCAACTTAGCTTTTGTAAGCTCAAAAGGGAAAAATCAATTAAGGAAAGCACATTTGAACTCCTCCAAAAGAACCATATAACCATTTTCCTTCTCCCCCTTCCATTGATCATACCATATTTGGGCTACCCCTTTGAATTGGTATACTGCCAACTTCGCCTTTTCATTTGGCCCAATACCCATGATATTCAAGATTTTATAGATCTCATCAATAAACTCCTGTGGGTACTCATCCACTTTTGACCCATAGAATTCCGGCGGGTTCATCCTCATGAAGTCTCTTAATCGAGATGCCGAAGTATAAGCATGAGGGGATTGGGCCCCTTAGTTGGCTTGATTAGCCACAACTTGTTCAAGCATGGTGAGAGCATCTCGGAACCCATTATAAGTCAGGGTTTCCTTGGGAGGATCTTCTTCCACTTGTATTAGGTATGATCTAGCATAACAAAAAATATTCATTAAAGGGAAAACTTACTCCAACTCTATAGCACGACTTAGAACATGAAGAAGGGAAACTTTTCCTAAATGTCTCATAGCCTCCTACTCATAGTTGTGGTGCACAATACAACCATGAATAAGACTCTAATCGACGCGGTATGTTGGACTCTGAGGATCTATCAACCTAGTGCTTTGATACCATCTTTAATATGACCCAAGCCTAGGGCCTAGACGTGATTGGCGAATGGGGAACCTGAAAAAATCCTAAACAAGCCTCATAGCATATCATTACATATCCTTGGTCATAAAAGCAGTATAAAATAACATTAAAAACATGAACAAGGGGAATTGGGACTAAGGAAGAGAGACAGAGAGAGAGAGTTTAATACTTAAATAACAAATATGAGTCAAAGCTCAAACATAATACATAACTTGTCCAACAACACCTTTAAACATAGATACTTAGCGGGGGCCAAGACAAAGCAACCGGGCTCACCCGCATGGTCATAAGTATACAATAAATGATAGAGAGTCTTAATACATAAGATAAGAGAATAGTCACTGTCCCTAGATGGAGGACTCACCAAAGTCTAACTTGAACAATCCATCTAGTCACGAGAAGAATCAATAGGAGCTTCGATTCCTACATGGTAACATCATGTAGGCATAGAGTATGCATTAGTACATTTGAATGTACTAAGTATGTGGGATGCAATGCAACAAGAGATAGACATCATTATCAAAATGCATAATAATAATAAGCAATGAATAGCATAATAACAATATGACACGTATAAATGATGAGTGAAGTAAAATATACTTACAATTCATTCAACTCATATAGATCATAGTACATAAATTCGGAAGATCCCTCAACCAACATAACATAAGACCAAGCGAGATACAATTCGAAATCCTATTTTCTACCCTACACTTGAAGAAAGGGGGAAGTTACTTGCCAAACTTAACATCCTAATGCCTAAGTGGATCCACTAAGCCTTCTGTGAACTGGTTACTTGCCTCTAGTTCTTGTACTCGGGTACTCACCTCTTAGAGATTTGGGGACTCGCCTCTAACCCTTTACCTATGGTGGCACATAGTTCTAGGACTTGTAAACTCACCTCTAGTCACTCGGTGCTATGTATAATCCCATGAGATATATATAAGATAATTATGATTCAATAACTTGCAATAAACATAAAGACATAGCACGAGTGGCTCTTAACATCATTGACCTCATATATGAGATTAACTTCAATCATAAAAATAGATCATCGTCAACATTATCCTTTCATTATCATCAAATATCAACGGCTCACAAGAGGTATAATCTTAGAAAAAGGGGCTTAATCCGACCCTATAATATCATCAACATTTTCATGACTTAAACAAACATATCTTTAGAAAAAGCTCATAATCATCAAAGGGTCACTTGAATTATAACTCAACTAGTAGATCATCAAAACTTAAAGAATCCTTAAAGATATTTTATCAAACACTTGAAGAGTGTGTAGTGCTAGTGTAAAACCATGCAATTCAAGAGTGAAATCATGCAAGAAAATCCATTGCAAAACTATCAATCAACACCTTGCAACATCCTCAAACAATATATATCAAAACCCCTCCTCAAATCTTACATTTGATCCCTGTTTTATGACTCAAAACATGCTAAAACAATCATATATTCATAAACCCCAAATCACTGTACAGTGAAATTTATAATAATCAAGAACATAAATAAATCAACATTTAAATCATGTAATTTAAGTAAAAAGGAGGCTTAGGAACCATGGGTGGAAGGACATAATGGTTCAAAACCACATACCTGGACCTTGAAAATTTTTTTAAAGAAGACTTTAATGGAGACTGGAAGCTTGAAAGAATTCCTTAGATCCGGATGAGGGTTTTGGGACTTGAATTTGGGAGTAAATATTTGTCTTAGTGGGTGAGTATTGGAGAATGTTTAGGATATATGAGGGTTAATAAGGCTAAGTATAGGTGTTTTCAAGTATGAGAATCCTTAGACCCAAGACTTGAAAGTCTTGGACCTAAGTAAAAAAAAAAATAGGACCAAAATAACACTAGTTTGCGATGCGGATTACTCGCTGGAATTTGCATCTTTGCACAAACGAGTTCCATGAAAATGGACATACATTCTTAATCCAAACTAAGAATAAGGTGAATCCAAGTGCATTGGAAAGATAATTCAAAGAGCTTTAATTTGATAGGTGGTGGGCCACCCAGTTATTTGTGGGCTAGGAGATAAACCCCTTTTAAGTTGACCTTCTAAATTGCATTTTTGCAATTTTTGAATTTTGATACGATTGCTCTAAAATTTGGGTTAGATCCATTTCCAACTAAATTTTTTCCTTTAAACAAGAATATGAAGTTAAATTTTTAAAATAATAAATTGAGTTTTTAGATATATGGAAATAACAATTCCGAGCACTTTTTGGGGTCATATCATGTATAGGCGTTGGTGTAAAAATTTCTTTCGTATGGGATCACCATCTTGGAATTTTGTAAATGAAGAATTATTCTAAGTGAAGCTTCACAAGAGGCCACATGGTCTCATGGGCTATGAAGCCCTCTGTAAGGATGTTGGCATTCAATTTTTTTAAGTATCAAATTATCGTCTTGGACCTTCGCCAGAGAAATATTTTGTAAGTGTTGGATCATAGAAGGAGTCACACGGTCCGTGTGACTTGGTACGAGCCATGAGACCTTCCATATGGGACTCCAGGCGACATTTTTCTATCTATTTCACTAATGGTGTTCTCATAATTATGGCTAATCCTAAAGGTCTTCTATGACTTTCTATGCTATCGTAAGACATTCAAACGACCTATACTCTTCTTCTCTCATTTAGATTTGTTCTCACACTAAGAATTATATTCAAGCTATCTTAAGAACTCCTCTAAGGACTAGTGAAGAATTATCTTAGGAATCAAGGAAGGGCTCCATTCTTCATCAAATTCTTCTTATTTTTTCTTGGTGAACTTAAGTATTTGGGATTGACTCATGGCCCCTTTCAACCAAGAAGACCCAAAACTCTTTTACACTTATTTTCATAACATTTATATTACTTTAAATGTGGATTTTAAGATTATTATTTATTTAATTCAATTGATATATGAGCTATATTTTATTGTTGATTTTAAAGTGATGTAAGCCCGAATATGATGAATTGCATTAAAGTTATGAAGATATGAATGTGCATGTCCCCTTTAATGTTTGATCTAAGCATGGATAATTTATATTATGACTTAAATATGGATTTATTTATGATTTCACTTGAATTTCATAATGTATTGTTGATTTAAGATTGTATCTCTATTGCCCATGCTATTCTCATCTCATCCATTGGCATATGCCTACATTACTATAGTTTTCATAAAGATTATGATGTTGGCTAAGTCCCAATTATGATGATATTTATGATTTCAATGGAAGTATGGGTATAACAATAATGTGATCACATAAATTTCTATGATATGGCTCTTCGAGAAATTGATGGTTGTTTTACACCAAATGTATATGTATGAAGGAGCATAGAATTGAGGCTAAAGGTAGGGTGGGATATCCCCAAGGGTCCATGCTCTTTTCACATATCTATGTACTTAATAGATCTATTCGTATGCATAAAAGTATGATATAAAGTATGATTTGGCCTTTTAGCCCGAGTATGCACGAATATAAAGTATGTATGATTACGAAATCTGATTTGGCCTTTAAGCCTAAGTATGCATGTAAACGATTTTAAAGTCTTATGCCTTGTTTACAAGCACGTATATGTCTATGTATTCTTATGGGATGATGACTGAACACCAATGAGATTGGAGGAAGGGGCCTATCCCCTAGAATCCATACTCCTTTCTCTTGAACTATGTACCTAACACAGGCTTATGTTTATTCCCTTTTGTAGATGATGATGATGAATGTTAATGGATCTACCTTTTGTAAGTAGGTCACCTCTTTATCCATTGTGGGAAGATGACGGAGTTCCAAGTTATAGCTCACCTAGTCTTATGTCAGTTATATATGATGTATTTTCATATTCATGCATTATGCATTTCATGGCATATTGATATACTATCCTTATTGTTATATGATTCTTTCTATATATGTGCCCTTGTTATCTAACATTGAATCCATATTTAATGATTCATGTGCAGTACATGTCCACATACTTAGTACATTCAAACGTACTAATGCATATTTTGCCTACACGATCTAACCATATGGGGACCGGAGACTATCTTCATCTATCGTTCGACGATTAGATTGGATTTGAGATACTTGTTGTGGTGAGTCCTATCTTCCAAGGACAAGCCACCACTCCTCTACCTATGATGCTTTGGTCTATGTCATTTACTTTGAAGGGTGAGCCTAGTACATGTCTTGGCCTC
>JAOTQJ010000083.1:11490115-11538001 GCA_025642045.1 Solanum sejunctum
CAAAATTTTAAATCTTAAAGACCACCCTTTAAATTAAATTTACATTTGGTCCCAAACTTTATCAAATTGAACCAATTAAGGACTTAGGACTTACGGGTTCTAACTTACGGATTCTAACATTATTATTTTTGTGGTCATAATAATAATTACGGTCATACTAGTAATAATACTTATTATTCTTATCATTGATAATATTTATTATTATTGTTACTTTCATTATTTTACTTAGTATTATTTTTAGTATCATATTTTAAATATAATGTTTACCATTTTATTTCATCAATTCTTAATTTAAAAATCAATATTTTTATATATTCAAATAATTTTTACTCCATTATTATATTACGTATTTTCTTTATATAAGAATTATTATTGAAAAGATATTGTGTACTTTTATTTTACGTGTATATTATAGTTATTAAAATGACAATCTATTCAATTTCATTCCATTTTATTTAATTCGTAGCCTTTTTTATTTAATTTATTTCAATTCTAGTTAATTTCATTGCTCACATTTTTCTTTCAATTATAAATTGAGTCAATTTGTGGCTTAATTTTAAATGCCCAATTCAATTCCAACCAATTTGAATCCGAATTATTCATTTATGACCCAAAATCTGACCCATTTTACAAAATTTAATCTTATCCTTTCATTTATTTTGATCCAAGAGCTCAGATTAAAAGATCCCTATTATTCCTATTTTCCACCTAAGACCCTGAAGACATTTTTCATTTTCTCAAGGAGGCAGCCACCCCTTTCTCTCTCATTGCTACCTCTCTATTCGGTGAAACTACCAGCATCCGCCGCCCCCAACTCTCTTCGCTGATCTCCTCTCTCATCTCCATCGGTGCCGGGAACTACATCAAATGTCGCCCCTTCTCCTATCTCCGGTAAGACAACCACCTCCTATCTTTGGCGAAAACCACCCCAAAACATCTCCCTTCGTCACCCGCTCTCCTCTCTCTAAACCCCGTCGGAACCAGACTTACCGACGAACTCCGCCTTACAGCTGCGCTAAGAATAACCATGCACTGCCCCTTTTTTCTCCTCCATCTCCATCCAAAAACACATCTTTTCGCCGATGCTTCTCCATCGGAACGCAAACCCAGGTCAACGATGACAATAGCTTAGTGTTCAAGCCCAAGTCCAAGTCAATAAAGTTCAGGGATTCATGAAGGATTCTTAAGAATTCATCTAGTTATTTTATTTGATATCCATTTTATGTTCACATGACGTTTTGTTCTTTGGATTTAGTAACAAAATTCTTCATGTATGGTTGTATAAAAGTCTTGTTGATGGGTAATATTTTACTGTATTCTAAAGAAGTCCAACACCTTTTATCAAAGTCAAGAAATGCTGCAAAGCAGCACCTAACAATTGAAAATTATGTCCCCCTTATGATGTAACCAATGACATCTATGGAGGTATAATTTCTTATAAAAGGAGCTATTGAGTTCCTTTATTAAACACGTCGAAAAACACCAAGACAAGAGTAAAATAAAGTGTGAGTTTGAGAGTTATTTTTGTAATCTATTCTTTTGAGTAATGGAAAAAAGTTTTCTCTCAAATTCGTGTTTACCAACACCCAATTATTCCCGTAAGCTATAAAAAGTGGTATCAGAGCTAAGTTAGAAGCGCTGGTCGAGTTTTAGGTGATGGGCCGAATTTGGATTTTTTGAGCTTTATTCGAAATCTAATTCTAACTGTACCATTGGATTCGTCTCATCGAACGCAATCCAACGCATAAAATAGAGACCTAATTGAAGTTGAAACGATCCCAGAAATCATAGTCAAAGTTCAGTCAACTCTGTCAGAATTTTGTCAATGACGAAGAGATTGTTCACTGGAGTTATGCCGGAGAGGACGACACTGTTTACCGAAGAATGACGGAGAAGACGACCAAAAATACTGTTCATAACTAGAATCTACAATAGTTTTAAAAATTATAAATTGACCCCTCAAGATTTCTAAAATTTGTTTGATCCCTCAACTTTTAGGAAATATCATATTAGCCTCTGATCTTTCTAAAATTATAGTTTGACCCTTGATCTTTCTAAAATTATAGTTTGGTCCCCCAAGTTTTTTAAAATTATTGTTCTACTCTAATAGTGGAATTTTGGCTCTGAAGTGTTAATTCCACCTTTTTGACCGTTTCGGACGTAACGATGAGCTCCATTTTTCAAGATCCAACCTTATTTTGGTGAATTGCTATTGCAAGGTGATAATAATCATAGGAGAGTCAATATCATCTTCCGGAGCCATGATTATGCTCATTGCCACCAACTACACGTTGTGGAAACCTCGGATGGAAGATCTCCTAAGCTGTAAAGATTTATTTGATCCTATCAAATTGAAAGGTGAAAATGCTGATCCCGCCAAGGAGTTAGAATAGAAGAAATCAAACCGAAAAATTATAGGTCAAATCCATCAATGAATTGATCATAGTGTTTTTCACCATGTTGCACAAGAGACGTACGCATATGCCCTCTAGAAGAAGTTGGAGAACATGTACTAGGCCAAGACCGCTCGAATTAAAGCCCTATTGATGAGGCATTTAGTCAACATGAAGCTTAAAAATAGAACTTCAGTTGCCAAGCATATCGGTGAGTTCCAGAGCTTAGTCAACCAGTTGTCGTCTGTAGAGATGCCACCTGGCGATGAAGTTCAGGTGCTACTACTACTCAGTTCCCTTCCCGATAGTTAGGAAATACTGGTCGTATCACTCAGCAACTCAGCCCCAAATGGAAAACTTACCATGTCAATGGTCAAGGATGCTTTATTTAGTAAAGAGGCAAGGAGAAAGGAGATGGGCACAGATCAAACCCATGCCCTTGTCACAGAGAACAGGGGGAGGCAACAAAAGAGTAGCAAAGGCAAATGGAGAGGCAGAAGCAAGAGTAAAGGCAGATCCACTGATGGCAGGAAACCAACATATAATTGCTATCATTGTGGAATTGAAGGACATATGAAGAAGAACTGCTACAAATGGAAAGAGGAGCAAGCCAGAGCAGTTCGCAGCCTAAGAACAAAGATGGAGAAACATTAGTTACTATTATTGGAGATATAACTTATTGCTCAACCCATGTTGAGACACGCCTTCACGTCTCAAGAGAAGATATAGAATGGGTGGTAGATATTGTCGCATCCTACCACGTTACTCCACATAAGGAATACTTCACAATGTATAAAGCTAGAGTCTTCGAAGCTGTAAAGATGGTGAATTCCAATTCCTCTGAGATTGTAGGAATTGGTCATGTCTAGATAAAGACAAGTTTCGGGAGTACAATCACTTTGAAAGATGTCCGCCATGTGCCAGATCTTTGGCTGAATCTTCTTTCAGGTATAGCTCCTGACAACAGGGCTATGATAGTCATTTCAGTAAAGGCACATGGAAGTTGTCAAGAGGTGCTATGACAGTCGCTCAAAGACATATTTATGGCACATTATACAAGACTCATATGAAGATAATCATAGATAGCCTTAATGTACTGAAAAAAGAGGCTTCTCAAAATTTATGACACCAGAGACTCGGCCACATGAGTGAGAAAGGGTTATCTACCCTGATGAAGAAGAAGCTATCAATGTGGACAAGGATGCTGCACTAGATCCTTGCAATTATTATCTGTTTGGTAAGCAACATGGAGTCTTGTTTAATTCCTCTTCAACGAGAAGATTAGAGTTACTCGCTCTGGTACACTATGATGTTTATCATACCTTGGAGGTTGAATCACTCAGTGGTAACCGATACTTTCTAATATTCATCAATGATGCTTCTCGAAAGGTGTGGGTGTATTTTTTGCGAATGAAAGACTAGGTGTTTGACTACTTCAGACTGATCCATGTCATGGTAGAACGCGAGACAGGAAATAATTTAAAGTGTCTTTGATCCTACAATGGAGTGAATACTCTTCTAGGAGGTTCGATGCCTATTGCAGATCATATGGAATCTGACATGATAAGAGGATTCCATGCACCCGTCAACATAACAATGCAGCTAAAAGAATGAATCGAACAATCATGGAACATGTTTAAAGCATGCTCAGTATGGCTAAGTGACCAAAGCCATTCTGTGGAGAAGCAGTCAGAGCTTCCTGTTACTTGATCAATCGATTTCCATTAATACCATTGGATTTTGAAGTTCTGAAGAAACTTTGGTCTAGAAAGGATCCATCATACTCTCACTTGAGAGTATTTGGGCATTTGACGGACGCACATGTATCCAAGAAGCTCAGGCATAAGCTAGATGCAAGGACCAATACTTGCATTTTTATTGGCTATGGAGATGAAGAATTTGGATATATATTAAGGGATCCAAAGGAAAAAGGTGACCAAAAGTAGGGACATGGTTTTCTATGAAAGTCAGACAATTGATGACATTGATAAACCCACAGTGTCTCAAAAGAAAAATGTTACAAATCAGATGCCAAAAGTAGCAACAGAACCATTCATGAGAAATGGCGATGTTGTGCCAGAAGTAGAAGACAATGAGGAAAGTGACGGTGTTGAGTGGGGAGAGCCACAACCATATTTGGTAGACATTCCAAGACCATCACAAAGCCAAGATGATGGTGGATCTCCTCAAATTGTTCCAGAAATTTATAGATCTAAACAAGGTCGGATTCCATCGAGAAGATATCCAAAACCCGAGTACCTTCCACATATTGAAGATGGAGAACCAGAGCGTTTCCATGAAGCAGTATCTCATAAGGACACAGAAAAATGGTTTCTCGCAATGAACAATGAAATGGAGTCTCTGCAGAAAAATCAGACTTATGAGATCGTAGAACTTCCACGAGGGAAGAAGGCACTAAAAAATAAATGGGTGTTTTAAGCTAAAAAAGGATGGCAACAGAAAAGTGGTGAAATACAAAGCACGGCTTATAGTCTAAGGATTCCAACAGAAGAAGGGGATCGACTTTGGTTAGATATTTTCACCAGTAGTCAAGATAACTTCAATTAGAGTCATACTTGGAATAGTCACAAGTATGAACTTGAAGCTTGAATAGATGGATGTAAAGATAGCTTTTCTTCATGGAGACTTATAGGAAGAAATCTACATGGAGCAGCCGAAAGGTTTTGAGGTTTCAAGAGATAACCTCATATGCAAGCTGAAGAAAAGCTTGTACGGTCTGAAGCAGGCACCCAGGCAGTGGTATAAGAAGTTTGACTCATACATGGCGAGTCAAGGGTACAGGAAAACTTCAGCAGATGAATGTGTCTATATTCAAAAGTTTTCTGACAAAAATTTTGTTGGTCTTCTACTATATGTAGACGATATTCTGATCGTGGGAAAAGACATAATGAAGATCAACCAGCTGAAGAAGGAACTCTATAAGTCTTTTGGCATAAAAGACTTAGGACTGACTCAACAAATATTAGGAATGCAGATCATTTGATACAAGAAAAATTGGAGGTTATGGCTATCTCAAAAAAAGTTTTGAACGAGTGATTGCATGGTTCAACATGAATAATGCCAAACCAATTAGCATTCCATTAGCCAACCATTTCAAGTTGAGCAAGAGATCTTGTCCCTCATCCAAGGAAGAGATTAGGGAGATGTCAATAGTACCATACTCTTCAGTAGTTGGAAGTATGATGTATGCGATGGTGTGTACGAGGCCAAATATTACTCATGTAGTGGGAAGGGTGAGTCATTTTCTCTGCAACCCCGGGAAAGAGCATTGGGAGGTAGTAAAGTGGATTCTCAGGTACCTTAAGGGTACAATGAAATTATGTCTTTGCTACAGGGGAGTTGATCCAATCTTGGAGGGCTATATAGATGTAAACATGGCCAGAGATCCTGATAGTAGGAAATCTACTTAAGGATTTATTTACACTTTTGTAGGGGGAGCTGTTTCATGGTAGTCAAGACTACAAAAGTGTGTTGCTTTATCCACAATCGAAGAAAAATACATTGCTGCCATGAAAGATGGAAAAGAGATATTGTGGTTAAAGCGTTATCTCCAAGAATTTGGAATCAAGCAAAAGGAATATAAGATATATTGTGACAGTCAGAGTGCTCTGGATTTGAGCAAGAATTCCATGTACCTGTCACGACCCAAAAATGAGCATGATGGCACTCGTCTTGTCCCACTAAGACAAGTAAGCCTACAACCCAACTATAACATTAGAAATGTGTAATTATAAAAAAAGAATGAAAGTTCAATTGTGGATGATAAGTTAACTTAATGAAAAATGCCCCAAAACCTGGTTGTCATGTGCACAAGCTTCTAATATATGACAATAGATTCGAAAGGAAACACAAGTATCAAATGATGTTGTCTTTAGAATAGAAAAAGATCATAAAATGGACTGAGAAGTCAGTTGGGATGGAAATAGCTACCTCTCACAATCTCCACAGGAAGCCTCGGACAAGTTAAAGTAGAGAGTATCACGACAATCCGAGTTTGTAACCTACATAATTGTTGTAGCAAGGGGTGAGTACCAAACATACGGTACTCAACAAGTGAACTACTAAACACAAAATTAAGTAGTATAGAATACAGGTACCCCTAACACTCCAACCAAACCCCCACAACTACAACTTGCATAAAATCAGTCCAGCATAACAGTTCACAATATACATAGCATATAGCTCAATAACCACACTAACAATTATATATTAACAACACTAGGGATCAAGTGCATCTATCACAAGTTTCACAAAAGAACTCACACATTTATAAATGATAATGAGATGTAATGCAATGCAATGCAATATCAAGTAACATGTTGTATGTCTGTCCTTGTGATACACACCCGGTGTCTCATAGTTCGAGACCTATGGGGGACTTCTAGTCCATGTGTCTATCACGACGTGTGACACAACCCTCAAATCATAGTATCCACCATAGCGTGCGACACGTCCCTCGAATTATAGTATCCATCGCAGCATGTGGCAAGACCCTCGAATTATAGTATTCGTCACGGCGTGCGATACGACCCTCGAATATGGTACATCCTCTTTGATTCTCATTCTTTTTTGGTCCACAGAATACTTGTCATAAAAATCAATGCAAATAGTCATGTTTATACAATAATGAGAAAATGACTTATTTTAATACAATGCACAATTCACAACAACATAGTTTGGTACAACACCAACACTAACTCAATACCTTAAAATCATTCTCAACACCTCATACAAGAAGCACAAGATTCTATATACTTAACAAAGGTTAAGAAATTCACTTGCCTTAGTTGAATCACAATCGATCAAATGCTTGAGACTTTTCCTTTCAAGTAGAATCTGTAGCACCACGATCTAATCAAATAACGATTAATAATAAGATTTTCAAACCTAAAATACCCAAATATATAATCAATTTTCTAAATTTCAAGGCTAGGGTTAACTCTTAATATCTCGTAATGAGATAATAATAATAATAATAATAATAATAATACCAAAACATCCTCCAACATTAATACAAGAAAGATATACATATTATACATATATATGTTTGAATACGCACCATACAGTAATACCTTCGACTAACGAAGACCAAGCACTGACCAGAAGAGTTGAGATGAGGGAAATCATATAAAATTAGGAGTAATTCATAAATATATGTATAAGTTCAGTTAAGGAAAATTGTCCCTTTCATGTAACCCACTAATTAATTAACAATTTGTTATTTGAACCAATACCGTACATAGCTTATTAGAAATAAATTTTCTATTCCACTAACAATTATTGTAATCTAGTTAACATTTTATATACAACCCATAGTATTTTTATGATTTCTCCTAATGAATTAGTTATCAACATGGCATAAATGTTCTACTAATTGTTGTCTCCATATGCTAAAAAAAATCATACAGCATTGCAGCAACTACCAAGTTCACTTCCTACTTGCCCTTTTTCTTTCTTTGTCCAATTCTACCATAGGTAAAATTACTATATTTATGTACATGTTGTGACAAACATACACACATAGAGAATTAGAAGTTACACAAAAAAGTCTTACATGGAACACTGTGTTCGTTGTTCAATGTTTTGACGTAGCCGACCCTATCTTCTCTTCTCTTTTCTAATTTTTCTTCTAAAATTGTTAACCCCACTAACCTAATTTAATGTATATGGGTCAAATAATATAGACTCTTAAACAATTTAACAATTAGTCCACCACTTATAGTAATTATTTAAATTAACCCATGAACTAAATTGCCATAGCTATCGAATAGTCCAAAATACTTATTTAAAATTTTATGAGGCAACTCTTTTAGGAAATCCAAAAAAGCTAATTCTCAAAATGACCTGATGGGTCATTACATTATCCAGCACTAAAAATCATGTTCGTCGAACATAAGGTAGAAGAAGGTACCTGAAACTTTGAAGAAATGGGGATATTTAGCATGTATGTCAGACTACATCTCTAAAGTTGCCTCTCTAACAGGAAGGTTTTTCCATTGCACCTTCACAAAAGCAATCTCTTTGTTTCTGAGCTTTTGGATCTGTCTATCCAATATAGCTATAGGCTCTTCTTCAAATGATAAGTCTGGACTCAATACCACCGAATCAAATGAGAGTAGATGAGACTCATTGGGCACATACTTTCGGAGCATGGAGATATGGAATACAAGATGTACAGATGATAAGCTAGGTGGCAAGGCCAGTTTGTAGGATACCTCTCCAACTCTCTCCAAAATCTTAAATGGGCTAATAAATCGAGGGCTAAGTTTGCCCTTCTTTCCAAACCCCATCATACCCTTCATGGGTGATACTTTGAGCTAAACGTGATCACCCTTCATAAACTCTAATGCTCGAACCCTTCTATCTGCATAACTCTTTTGTCGACTCTGGGTCATCAACAATCTACCCTGAATCATACGAACCTGCTCCATAGCATCTCTGAAAAAGTCTGCATCTAATAAGTCCATCTCAGCAGAATCAAATCAGCCAATCGAAGATCTACACCGTCTACTATATAATTCCTCGAATGGAGCCATCTGAATACTAGAATGATAACTATTATTGTAGGTGAATTCTGCCAAGGGAAAGTGTTGGTCCCAATGGGTACCAAAATCAATTACACACACTCGCAGCATATCCTCCAATATCTGAATAGTCCGCTCAGACTATCCATCTGTCTGAGGGTGAAAGGCTGAGCTCATATCCAGCTGAGTACCTAGACCATGTTGCAAGGTCGTCCAAAAATATAAAGTGAAGAGTGAACCCTGATTAAAAATGATAGAAATGGGCACTCTATGCAATCTAACTATCTGACTTATGTAAAGCTTAGCTAACTTCTCTGTTGTATACTTGACCTTGACAGGAATGAAATAGGCAGACTTAGTCAATCGATCCACGACTACCCAGATAGAATTATAACCACCCACAGTAGTGGGTAAACCTACCACAACATCCATATTGATTCTCTTCCACTTCCATGTAGGAATGAGCATCCTCTGAAACTCACCTCCAGGCCGCTAGTGCTCACACTTAACATGTTGACAAGTCAAACACTTAGCCACAAACTCTGAAATATTCTTTTTCATACCACACCAACAATAGTGCTAACTCAGGTCATGATATATCTTCGCTGCTCTTGAATAAATGGAATAACGAGTACAGTGAGCCTCCACAAGAATCAATCTAATCAAAACACCTACCTTAGGCACACAGACTCGACCTCCAATAAAGTTTTGCTTCCTTAGCCTCTCCTCTGGTCACTTTGTATCCGATGAGGCATAACTTCTCATCCTCAAACTGATGTTCTCAAATCTGGTCCATCAAGGAAGAATGAGCCTCAAGGAAAGCAAGTACGCTGCCCTTATCAAAAAATTGTAACTTGACTAGGCCATTCGCTAGATGTTGAACATCTCTGGCCAAAGGTCGCTCCTCCACTCGAATGGTGGCTAGACTCCCCTTGCTATAAGTCTTTCAACTTAAGGCTTCAGCCACAATATTTGCCTTCTCCAGATGATATAGATGGTTAAATCATAGTCCTTTAGTAACTCCATCCACCTACACTGCCTCAAGTTTAGATCCCTTTAATTGAATATATATTGAAAGGCTTTTATGATCAGTAAAGACCTCACAATGTACACCATATAAGTAATGACGCCACAACTTAAGAACATAAACCGCAACTGCTAGCTCTAAGTCATGGATAGAATAATTCTTCTCATGAACCTTCAAATGTCTAGAAGCATAAGCAATCACTTTGACCCTATGCATCAATACACCACCTAACCCCACTCTCGATGCATCTCAATATACTATAAAGTCCACACTTGTCTCAGGTAATGTCAGAATGAGAGCTGATGTCAACAAGGTTTTGAGTTCTTGGAAGCTTGCCTCACACTCATCGATCCAATGAAAGGATAAATTCTTCTAAGTTAATCTAGTCAATGGGGCTGCAATGGAAGAAAAACCCTGAATAAATCACCTAGAATACCCTGCTAAGCCTACAAAACTATTAATCTCAGTAGTTAAAGTTGTCTCGACCAAACTTTAACTGCCTCAACCATAGTCAAATCTACTCTAATTCCCTCTTTAGACACCACATGCCCTAAGAATACCACCAAATTAAGCTAAAACTCACACTTGTATAAAGAATTTTACATATAACTTTTCCTCTCTCAACCTCTGTAGTACTAGCCTCAAGTGACGAACATGATCAACCTAAGTTTTGGAATATACCAAGATGTCATCAATGATTACTATCACAAAAGAATCCATGTACGAATGAAACACCCTGTTCATCAGCTCCATAAATGTTACAGAGGCATTAGTCAACCCAAAAGACATTACCACAAACTCATAGTGGCCATAATGAGTTCGTAAAGCTATTTTAGGGATATCTAATGCTCTAATCCTCAGCTGATGATAACCAGACCTCAAGTCAATCTTAGAGAACAAAGTTGCTCCCTGAAGCTGATCAAACAAGTCATCAATACAAGGAAGAGGATATTTGTTCTTGACAGTCACTTTGTTCAGCTACCTATAATCAATATACATCATCATGGACCTATCTTTCTTTTTCACAAACAAGACTGGGGCACCTCAAGGTGACACACTAGGATGAATAAACCCTTTGCTTAGTAAATCTTGAAGTTGCTCCTTTAGTTCCTTCAACTCAGCTAGAGCCATTCGATATGGAGGGATAGAGATTAGCTTTATGCCTGGCTCTAGATCAATAGGAAAGTTAATATACCTATCGGGAGGAACACCTGGAAGGTTAGTAGGAAACACATTGACAAACTCTTCAACCACCAGAATAGACTCCATAGAAGGTGGATCAATATTAGTATCCCGAATGAAAACCAAGTAAGACATACACCCCCTATCAATCAATTTCTGAGCATGGACGTAACAGATAACTTTGCTTGGATAAGAACTACTATCACCTTTCCACTTAATTTTTGGTACCTCGAGCATGGCTAAGGTCACCATTTTTGCATAGCAATCAAGAATAACATGATATGGGGAAAACTAATCCATCTCTAAGATAACATCAAAATCTACCATCTCCAAAATAATCATATCTACCCAAGTATCATACCTAGATAAAGAAATAAGATAGGATTGGTACACTCGATCCACCTCTAAAGGCTCACCTACTGGTATAGAAACATGAATGGGTACAGGTATACGATCGCATAGCAAGTCTAGTCCAGGTGAGAAGTAGGATGACACATATGAGTAGTTAGATCCAGGATCAAAAAATACAGATGCAAATCGATGACAAACTGGGATAACACCTATTATGACTGCATCAGAAGCCTCTGCCTCGGGCCTCCCTGGAAATGTATGGTAGTGTGGTCCCCTACCACCGCCTTTCTGAGCAATGCCTGCCTATATACCCACTCTGTGAGACTATGGAACCACCCACTCCTCTACCTGGAATACGACCACCTCTAGCTGTCTAAGCTCTGCCTCGCCCTCTGTATGGTAGTGGTGTCATTGGTTTAGTCTGAACTGAAGATCTGGGATAAGGCCCACCTTATTCCCCCAATAAGGGACACTGTCATATCAAGTGATCAGGATCTCCACACCCATAACAAAACCTCTAATTCTGGGACTGACATGCGGATCTTGAAGAACTACTATAGCTATCTCGCCTTGTGGACCCACGATGTGTCTGACCACCCTCAAAAGCAGGTAATGATGTATAAATTGGTCCTCGACGCTGGGATGACCCACCCCCTATATAGATCCCTCTACCTCTAGATAAGGTACCATAAAACTGATCGAATGCACAGGACCTCTTAGGGTCCCCAAACTCTTCTCTCTCCATCAGCTCTGCCTCCTTAGAATCACTCACAACAGACTAGAAAGAGACCCCAACTCTAGATACTAACACTGCCTGTCGAATAAAACAAGTCAATCCTCTCACAAACCTACGAACTTTCTCTATCTTGTTTGGAATGAAGGTTGTAGCATGTCTAGATAACTGACAGAAATGGGTCTCATACTCGGTGACTGATAAGCCATCCTGCCTCAGTCTCTAAAATCTCAACTGACTCTCATCCCTCACACTCCAAGGGATAAATCTATCATAAAAATCACTAGAGAACATCTCCCAAGACACTGTGGGAGATCTCATAGGTAAAGATCCTGAATATGTCCTCCTCCATTCTCTAGCTGGCCCATGAAGCTGAAGAGTAATATATCGAACCCCGTGTGACTCAGCTAAGCTAACAGTATCCAATAGCTCCCTACAAGTAGTCAGAAACTTATGAGCATCCTCTGTCCTTCCACCCTGTAATTGAGGTGGGCTCATCTTCCTAAATATCTCATAGCAGCGCTGCTCACTATCAGTTAATGTAGCCAAAAATTGCACCCCGAACCTCAATAGCTGGTACACGATCAATCTTAACTCTAGTACCCATTGGTGGCTGCTCTACCGGATTGGACCAGTGGAACATGATGCTGATCTGGGGTTTGAACTCCTCCTCTAGTTTGAGAATCGCCTGGCGTGCCTCTCATATTACTGCTCGGACCAAAACTCTCAAGTACATTCAGCACCCTCAATAAAGTATCTTGCAACAAAGGCAAGGCTACATGCTCTGAAGGAACCTGGTTCCCTCTAAGGTCAGCCGTAGGCTCTCAAGAGACCTCCCTAGCACGACCTCTTGCTGGTGTTGCTCCACGAGCATGACCTCTGGTTCGATCTCTACCCCTACCCCTAACTGGGCCCTCAACAACTGTCTCAGGAGCTGCCTCACCTCTACCACCAGAAATGGTAGCTCTAGTCCTCGCCATCTGTCAACAAAATATGGGCATAACTCAGTACCAACGAATAAAACCACATACGATAAGAGAGAATAAATAAAGGAAAGTTTCCTAACAGTCTCTACAGCGTCTCAAAGATAAGTACAGACGTCTTCATATCGATCCTTGAGACTCTACTAAAACTCAGCTTGTATGCACGTGAGACCTATGAACCTAGGCTCTGATACCAACTGTCACGACCCAAAAATGAGCATGACGGCATTCGTCTTATCCCACCAAGACAAATCAGCCTACAACTCAACTATAACGTTAAAAATGCAAAATTATAAAAAAGGAATAAAAGTTCATTTGCGGATGATAAGTGAACTTAATGAAAAATGCCCCAAAACCTAGTTGTCACATGCACAAGCTTCTAATATATGACAATAGATTCGAAAGGAAACACAAGTATCAAATGATGTTGTCTCTAGAATAGAATAAAATTATAAAATGAAGTAAGAAGTCAGTTGGGATGGCAAATAACTACCTATCACAATCTCCATAGAAAGCCTCGGACAAGGAAAAGTAGAGAGTATCATGACAATTCGGGCTCGCAACCTATAAAATTATTACAGCAAGAGGTGAGTACCAAACACACGGTACTCAGCAAGTGAACTACTAAACACAAAATTAAGTAGTATAGAATACAGATACCCCTAACATTTCAACCAAACCCCCACAACTACAACCTATATAAAATCAGTTCAGCATAACAATTTACAATGTACATAGCATATAGCTTAATAACCACACTAACTATCATATATTAACAATACTAGGGATCAAGTGCATTTATCACAAGTTTCACAAAAGCACTCACACGTTTATAAATGATAATAAAATGTAATGCAATGAAATGCAATGTCAAGTAACATGATGCATGTCTGTCCTAGTGATACACACCTGCTGTCTCACAGTCCGGGACCCATGGGGGACTTCTAGTACATGCGTCTATCACGACGTGTGACACGACCCTCGAATCATAGTATCCATTGCGATGTGCGACACATCCCTCGAATTATAGTATCCATCGCAGCGTGCAATATGATCCTCGAATCATAGTATCCGTTGCGGCGTGCGACATGACCCTTGAATATGGTACATCCTCTTTAATTCTTATTCTTTTTTAGTCCACAGAATACTTGTCATAAAAATCAATACAAATAGGCATGTTTACACAATAATGAGAAAATAATTTATTTTAATATAATGCACAATTCACAATAACATAGTTTGGTACAACGTCAACACTAATTCAATACCTCAAAATTATTCTCAACACCTCATACAAGAAGCACAAGATTCTATATACTTAACAAAGGTTAAGAAATTTATTTGCCTTAATTGAATCACAATCGATCAAATGCTTGAGTCTTTCCCTTTCAAGTAGAATCTGTAGCACCACGATCTAATCAAATAATGATTCACAATAAGATTTTCAGACCTAAAATACCCAAATCTATAATCAATTTTCTAAATTTCAAGGCTAGGGTTAACTCTTAATATCTCGTAATGACATAATAATAATAAATATATGTATAAGTTCAGTTAAGAAAAATTGTCCCTTCCATGTAACCCACTAATTAATTGACAAATTATTATTTGAACCAATACCGTGTATAGCTTATCAGAAATAAATTTCCTATTCCACTAACAATCATTGTAATTTAGTTAACATTTTATATACAACCCATAGTATTTTTATGATTTCTCCTAATGAATTAGTTATCAACATGGCATAAATGTTCTACTAATTGTTGTCTCCATATGCTAAAAAAAATCATACAGCATTGCAGCAACTACCAAGTTCACTTCCTACTTGCCCTTTTTCTTTCTTTGTCCAATTCTACCATAGGTAAAATTACTATATTTATGTACATGTTGTGACAAACATACACACATAGAGAATTAGAAGTTACACGAAAAGTCTTACATGGAACACTGTGTTTGTTGTTCAGTGTTTTGATGTAGCCGACCCTATCTTCTCTTCTCTTTTCTAATTTTTCTTCTGAAATTGTTAATCCCACTAACCTAATTTAATGTATATGGGTCAAATAATATAGACTCTTAAACAATTTAACTGACCTATGAACTAAATTGCCATAGCTATCGAATAGTCCAAAATACTTATTTAAAATTTTACGAGGCAACTCTTTTAGGAAATCCAAAAAAGCTAATTCTCAAAATGACCTGACGGGTCATTACAGTACCATTCTCGTACAAAACATATTGATATTCGGAATCATTGGATACGCGAGGTGATGGATCGACAAGTGTTGATACTAGTTAAGATCCATATAAAGTTGAATCCAGCTGACATGTTGATGAAAGTGGTGACTCGAGAGAAGTTAGAGATATGCAAAGATATAGCTAGGATGCTTGTTCCAGATATGGCTGGAGGAGGAGAATTGAAGAAGTCCAGACCCTTTTTTCAAAGTCAAGAAATGTTACACAGCAGCACCTAACAATTGAAAATTATATCCCCCTTGTAATGTCTCCAATGACATCTATAGGGGTATAAATTTCTTATAAAAGGAGCTCAATCTTCTTATAAAAGGAGCTGATTAGCTCCTTCATTAAACACATAAAAAAACACCAAGACAAGAGTGAAGTAAAGTGCGAGTTTGAGAGTTGTTTTTGTAATCTATTCTTGTGAGTAATAGAAAAAAAAATTCTCTCAAATTCGTGTTTACCAATGCCCAATTATTTCCTTGAGCTACAACATATTGGTGGTCTCTTTCCAATTCGTGTTACCAAAGCACTTATATTCGACTTCTTTTTTTTAAAACTTGCTGTTCTTCTCTGATTATTTATGGGCCGCTGATATTGATAAAGTTGGCATATAATTCTTCGAACCGTTACAATTCCTCCCCTAATTGGTTCTTTTTATTTATGACGGCTTTGTTGAAAGGTTTGTGATTATATATTTTTTTTACGTGTTCAAGTTGGAATTTAGCCTCCAGTTCAGTGATTCTGATAATGTTGAATAATTCTCTCAATTTCTGATTTGATTAGTGATCCTTATTTAGTTGAATGATTATGGCCCCTAAATTGATGACTCATTCTGCCTCATTATTTATGGTAAATTAATCCTAGTATAATTAGTGAATATGTAAGGAATATATTGCTCCGCTTTTATTGTTGATTGATTGAATATTTTTGATTGGATTCCTCCTTTCCGTGAATGGAAGTGGTCTTATTTACTTTTTGACAAAATCAATGTTAATTGATTTGCATTATTCATGGTAAGCTTAAATTGATTCGTTTGCCTTTATTCTCCTTTCTTGTTTAACTTGGCTCACTATATAAATCAGTCCCATTTTCATTCTTAAAAAAAACACAGTAAACAAAAAAGAATACTTTCATCTCACAAACAATTCTCACAACTTTATATTCTACTATTTTCATACGAAACAAAATATCCTATACTACACTTTCTTGCTGGACACATTGGCTTATTTCACATCCTGCATCTCTACTATTGTTTGTTCCAAATCCCCTTGACACAAGCATTGCTCGAAATCCTTGAGATTCTTGTGAACTTGAGGTGTCAAGGGTGGAGGGTGATTCTAAAATTTTGCATTTGTTGTTTGTCTTTAATCTCTCCGTATGTATTCTTCCCTTTATTATTGTCTATTCTTAAAAATCATAATATTTTTGATAGTTTTTGTCTGTGTTTTAGCAGGATCTTTTAGCCCGTTTAGGATGAAGAGTTTGCATGGGATGAGAGTTCGGTGGAGTTATTTACTTTCTAATGTTTTGTATTCTTTTATTTTGTGGTATTTATTTTTGGTTTATAACAATTGTAAACACTCTATAATGATAATTGGGGACTTAAAGTGAGGGGATCTACGTGCTGTGTGTTTATTTTATTTTATTACTATTTATTTGCGCGTGTATTAGATATCCTGCTTACAGGATTTAATTATTCGATTATGATTGGTTAAATTTATCATAACTTTAAATTTTGTAGGTGTTTATATGTTTTTCTAAAAAAAAATGGTCTCATGTGAGTAGGCTAGTGGTTTAATTTTAATTTTTCACATATAATTCACATGGCCTCGTTTAACTTTTTTTTAAACATGTCCTTAGTTGAAAAATCCTTTGTTTTAGAATTTAATAGTAATTTGACATAGATTAAAAAATAATAATTACCTAGACACTTGCTTATAGGACTCATTCCTAACATTTTGATTATTTTAGAAATCTTGTTTATAGGACTTTAAATATATATTTTTTTGACATGTTATAAAAAAGTTTAAATGTCATTTCATATAAATATAATGCCTATAGGATTTTTTGCACATTAATGTAAGATTCATGCTTAAAAAAATAAAGTTTACATGTTGCATAGTGTAAAATAAGTCCAAAAGCTGGTTATTTCATGAGTAAAATAAAATAAAAATAAAATTCCATAAGTTTAAGTGATTTTCGACATCTCTTAATTTAAAAATTTGCTTAAAAGTTTTTCTTTCCTAAGCCATTTTTCCGTGGTTATAGAAAAAAAACGCATGAGATTTGATATTTTTAAAACATTATTTTCTTATTAAGTTCATTTTCCCTAAAGGACAAAATACTAAATTATTAACTTTGTCACGATGCATTCTCCTTTAATGTCCTTGTATGTAATTTGTGACACACTTAGCATGTCACACTTGTCACAATTATATGTGTTTTCAAGTATGTTATTTAGATGAGAGGCTTATTTGAGATTTATGTGCTATTTGCTTGTTCAACAGGTTTTATTATGACGTTGAGTCTAATAGGGATGCTAGACACATTAAGAAAGCGTTAGATTTTTTTTTAATTTTTAGTGCGCCTTTAGAATTAATAATAAATCAATATAGGAGGGGAGTAGGCGTATATAGGACCCTCAGAAATGATGACTTTAAACTTGAGCTTTAATAGGACAATATCTTTAGGCTTAATAAAGCCATGCGAGCTAAATGACATTTTTGTCTTTCAAAATAAAAGCCAAGTAAACTTATCCGAGTGGAGACTAAAGAGCTTAGTTTAATCTTTCTCTCTCTTGATTAATTACATGGGGTTAGTTAGATATATTTGTTGTCTTTACTTGCTCTTGATTGTTTAATTTCTCACTTAGAATTAATTATGATTAATTTTAAAATTAAAAGAACTTTATTTGCAACCACCCATATAAATATGAGATATGGTCGGGATTCACATTTGTGGCCCTCGAGGGGTGCCTAAAACCTTCCTCTCGAGGTAACTTGAACTCTTACCCATTCTCTGGTTGACTTGACCCTTAGATTGGATTTAGACTTATAATGGTGTCCTAATGCACCCAATCATTAGGTGGCGACTCTTCAATCAATTTCAAATTTTCGAATCCAAAAAGAGTTCTTGCCACCACATTGTTCAGGTTTTCGTTTCTTCGCGGTAAAAAATGGGGCGTGACAAAATATACTAATATATAAAATAGCTCAAGAATATAAAGCTTAACTCACTCACCTCAACTCAAACAACTCAGAACTCATCTCAATAAATAAATAAGTTTAAAGTAAATCATGCTTTTCTAAATAGATGCAGTTTAGAAATATTATGCTCAATCAGTATTTGCTTAGGAGTTTCTCTTAATCGGCATCCAATCCCATCACCTTTAGTTTGGTGATGCACAACGAAGGCGACATTGTTGCCACACCTGTCCTAAACTTGCCAGGGTAAAGAATGATCAGCTCTCTCATGGATCCATAATAAATATCCATCTTTTGGGACAAGAGTCGCCAGAACGTGCTGCACGACTATCCTACATTGGCATTATAATTTTGTGGGTTAGAGTAGTTATTTACTTGCGTCCAGCTCGGTGCTCCATACTCCTACCAAGACTAAAACATGCTCATTTCATCAAACAACTCAAATCTCAACCTCATTAGGTTTTCTCAACTTAGATCATCTCATTTTCTCATCAATCAGTCAATCAAGGAAATCAATTAGACTCAAATCGGACTCAAACGGTCATTCAGACTCACTCAATTGGATTCATCATGTAATGCAAGCAAAATACATAAAAGTACATATGATTAAAGTGCAACATGCTTTTCATGCTCAATTATTTTCAAGATACTCAACTCAGGTAATTATACTCAAGCCTCAATCCATTCCATGTACAGAATTTCATAAAAGTCATATAATTTAAGGTTCATGCTATCAAGTATAGAATTATACCTCAATTTTATATCAGTAGTTATGCAATGCATCAATTATCCAATACATCATCATATGAATTTATAATAAATACAGTAATTTTGATATTTGGATGATAGGATTTTCCAAATCTCGACTCTTATTCTCAATTTTGACTCAACTATGTGATAGGGTGTATGAACGAACGTAATTCAATCCTTTAGTAAGCTTTATATACCTGAAAATAAAAGAAGAAATCAAACTTCAATTGATCCTTGCATTTGAACTTGAAACCCTCTCTTTTTTCCCTCCTCTGGTGCTCTCAAGACCTCCTAAGTGTGGATGAAAGATGAAAATACATTTAGGGTTTTGTTTTAGGACTTTCATTGAGTGTAAAACGTCCAAAGATTAGATTAAAAAGGGAAGGAATAGATAAAAATACCCTTCTTAAAAATTGTCGATAAGATCTACGAGACCACATCTATGGGTCGTAGATCTTTTTACAGATGGCCTCTTGTATGTAAGGTCTCCAAAAGTTTGAGTTACTAAAATTTGGCATAGGATCTAGGAAACCTCTTCTATGGGCCGTAATTATTTTTACGGGCCGTCTGATAACTCGTAACTCAATATACTGAAAAGTTACTTTATAGATCACCAACTCACGAAACCTAATCTATGGGCCATGAATTTTTATACAGGTAGTATGTTGTCTCATACATAGGCCTCAGGTTTAGAAATTTCTCCAAGTCACTTGGGGATCACGAGGCCTCATCTACGGATCGTAGATCATTCTACGGGTCGTAGATGGCCCTCATGGTTTCTCTTCCAGTAATTTTTCTCAGTCATTTTCTCAGTTTTCTCTGTGCACCTACTCAGACTAGTAGAAAGAATTAGGAGGTATTACATTCTAGAATTCAAAATTTTATCAAGTTTACTACCTATCTACGAGACCTATTTATGACTCGTAAGCCCAACTATGAGTCATAGATGGGCTCGGACTTGTATACCCCAAACACAATTCCTGCACCTTTTTCAATTTCTAACTTTTCAATATTTGGGGTATTACAACATCAATGTGTCATCCATAAACCAAGCATGCTAGACACCCTGCCCCACTATTTTCTCAGCCCCGATATAAGAAATGACCTTAGATTACTTAAGCTTGTACACCCCTTCCCACTCTAATCTTTCCCTACTCGAGATCTCTAGAGTTATAAGTTTAGCATTACAATTAAACACAACATGATAGGGGAAAACCAAGTCATGCCTAAGATCATGTAAAAATCGATCATATCCAAAATCACTAAATTAGACCAAGTCTAGAATCCCATAAACAAAATAGAAAAAATACGATAGACATGGGTGACAACATACTCTCCACTGTAGCAAAAATACGGATGGGGCTGTCTAGCATATCACAAATTACATCCAACCCCAAGGTAAAATTTACTAACATATAAGAATAAGTAGAGCTTGGATCAAACAAAAAGTGATTCATTCACTTAGAGACAAAAATAGTACATATGATCATAACATCAGATGCCTCAACCTCTATCCTACCTAAAAAAACATAAAATTGAGCCCGATCATTATGGAAGAGAACCTTTTTACCTATCTGCACTGCTCCTCTGCCTACACTATCATTACCTCAACCTCCATGGCCTCTCTAACTCACTCCTTATCTACCTTGTAGAAGTCTTCTATTTTTGTTACCTTTATTTGTAAATATTACAGCTTTAGTTTCCTATTGTACGGGGTCAGTTATACAAAGGTGGAGACACTCTCTCATCATATGCCCTGGCTTTTCATAATTATAACAACTATGATCAATAGAAGGGTGAGTACCTATGCTGGAAGTCACTCTCTGACCCTCTTATACAATAGCCTATTGTGAAGTTTCAGAGTGCCCACTTGTGGAAGTAAGCATGATTGACTGAATTGGACGAGCTGTAATAGCCAGCCTACTTGAACCTCTAGAGCAAGAACCTTAAAAATTATCAGCACTCTTATGTCATGTTGGCAAATGCCTTGGCCTGCCCAGCTGCCCAAGCTTCCTCACTCCCTCTATCTTCTTCACAACAAATCTAATGCTCTTCTACTATTCTCCAACTGTGTAGCATATGTAGACAAGGCTTGAAACTTAGCCTCATAAGTGGCTACATTCATGCTAACCTTCTCAAGTTCCATAAACTCATCCTTCTTGCAATTTCTCAGAGTCTGGAGCACATACTCTTTCAATAATAAAGTATGAAATTGAGCTCAAGTAAGTAGTGGTAAATTGGCGATCGACACTCTACAACAAATTGGCAGCACCCTAAAGCTGAAAATTCACAAATTTAATCCTATGTTGATGTATAATGCACAACTTATAGAGCCTCTCATAGAAATCTAGTGAACTCATACATATCCTCACTAGCTGAGCCCTACAATATTAGAGGCTTTTACTTTAAAACCTTATCAACATCTCATGCCTAGTGCAAGTCATCACCAGGCCTAGAAGGAGATCAAAGAGTGTATATTACCTATTATTCCATCCATAGTAGGAGCCACAACTACTACAAGATGAGGGGCTGGAGGTAGAGCCAATGGCACAACGAGAGTAACTCTAGAACAAACCAAACCAGAATGAAAATTTAATACCTATTGCGCAATGGATGGGTCCAAAGGGGAACACTTGGCATTTCCAACCTATCCATTTTTCTCAACCTGTCATCTCCTCCATTGAATTGTTGGTGGGATTTGCTGGTCTGAACCATTATTATGCATATTAACCATCTGTCGAAAGAAGCGTAAAAGAGGTTAAATATCAATTTGAATCACCAAATATCAATTAGAATCAAGTCATAGCATGAAAAGAAAAGAGAGGGAAAAATATAAGAGAGATTTCGTAAAGTCCTATAGCCTCTTAAAAAAAGTAAAAGCATATTTGTAGTATTTCGCAAGACTCTAGAAGACTCATTTTGGTACAACATGATCAATGAACCTAGGCATGGATATCAATTTTATCATTATCCCAAACAGACATTGAGTGGCATACACACTAACCTTTTTGGTAGGAGAACCAATCCTACAATCTAACAAAATAATCTAACAAGAACTAGGCATCTAAAAATATGAAAGCAATTTTAAACAAGTCAAAAAGTGAGTTACCATAACTCAATAGAAATAAGTTAAGCAATGCTGGAAGTACTCTATAGAATCTGAAAGTTATCATACCAAAACTCTATCTAGGCATAACATAAAAGGATATAATCCTAAGAGTTCATAATAAAATAAAGTCTAAATATATGAGTTTGAGAAACAATTGGACTAAGAAAATAGAGGAATTCATAATAGACCTAAATGAGTTGGCTCACCCTTGAATTCTGAATCAATAGTCTGCTAACTGATGCCTCTCAATAGCCTTCTGAAAATTCCCTCTACTCAACAAAGAAAGATCAAGTGCAGTATCAGTACACATAACAACAGTTCACTAGTAGGACCATGCAACTATTTTAATAAGTGAAATATATAACAAGCAATTATGACTTAGTAAACCACACATATACAGAAAGAGTACAATTTCATAATTCATGCTCAATATACTAATTTCACAGTTACTAAGTCTCAATGCAACAATCAATAATAGTCTTTTTATAGGATTAACTCTCAAACTGTTAGTGTATTAGTGGACACCTAATCTAATAGTTAGTGTATTGAAACGTGACACCTGATCCAATAATAATAAGTATGCCAATGTGATATCTAATTCAAATATTATGCCAGAACTTGACATCCGATTCAATAATGTTTTGAAGCACGATATTCGATCCATAAATACAATCGCAATCACAAATACAACCACAATGACTAACTCACACCTTGTCATATTTAAGTAATAGATTTATTGTATGCAATTTGATCATGATTAGTCATTTACTAGGTTTATTCTATCTTCCCTATTCATGTACATGTAAGTAATGCTATTATATAGTTAATAAGAATATAAAACACAAACGAAAATTAATAACCATCATCTACCTCGAAACAAACATTGGAGCCTTTCAAAGAATAAGAGTTTTTTCCTTGT
Source organism: Solanum sejunctum (assembly GCA_025642045.1). Taxonomy (NCBI): domain Eukaryota; kingdom Viridiplantae; phylum Streptophyta; class Magnoliopsida; order Solanales; family Solanaceae; genus Solanum; species Solanum sejunctum. The sequence goes on from JAOTQJ010000083.1 coordinate 11,513,549, forward strand.
TCGATGCTTTGGCTCGTTATTGATCTATAAACAACCAAGAAATATAATAATAATTAAAAAAAGGCCTAATTATCCAAATTATATCAAAACTCTAACCATTGACCACTTTCTATGATCATTCCTCCATTTAGAGTTTTTCCCCATCATTAATTGCAGGCGAAGATCCTCCCCTATGAGAACTTTCTTAGATTCTAAGGTCTAGAAATTAGTTAATGAGTTAGAGGAATGATTACCTTATCTTTAACTATGAAATAAGTGGAAAGTGAAGAAAATAAGCCCTAAGACACAACTGGTCTCTCAAGGACTAAGTGAGAGAAATAAAAATAAATTTGGGATTTTTCAGACTTCAATTCATAATTGTCCCGCCATGGCGGCCACTTATTCTGCCATGAAGCCATTTCTATATTGGGATCTGACCCATCATGGTGGGTTGCATGGAGACAGAAACTTCGTAACTCACGTCCTAAGTCCCCATTTTACAGCACGCCCTCAAAACATGACTATCAATCACTTACTCTTTACAACAAGATCAATTCCAGGAGTTCTACTCGTCGGAATTCAATTTTGTAAAGTCATAAAGGATCCTTATTGCCTTGGCTATAAACTTAAAAGATAAAATTCAAAAATTAATCCCTAATCCATTATCGTATTACCCTAGAATTCAATTTCATATTCTAAAGTTTAAACTATAACAATTACACTTCATTACAATGGCCTGATGTTTACCTGTATAACTTCTTCATAGCATTGCAATAATTTGCTTTATTTCTGCAATTGGTTATACCTTGGTTATAATTGCTTTCTCTAATTATTCTTTTGTATCTTTTCTCTTTTTCCTATTAAAGATGTTAAATTCTATTTATTTCTCCTTTTAGACTGTTGATTGTCATGTTTCTGTAATTTACAATCAGAGAAGAGAAATCCAACCATATATTCTGAAATTAAACTTTTAGAAACTAAGAGTTGAAACCATTTCGTCGTAATGCTTTTTAACAATCCATATCCTTAAGAGCTACATAGATTTCCTCCTTGCTCTCATATCATATTAACAATAGTTGTTGATTCATGTTTAATCTATGTCCTTCCTCCATTACCTCTTATTGTACAACAAGAAAGTGTTGTGATGTTGAATCCAACAAAACATGACAACGTTGAGGCGATTTTAGCTTCACTTCATCCTTAGTTTGTGCCATATCTCCGAAAGTGGTATTCAATCTTTTTATTTAATAAAATTTATTTTTTATTATTTCAAAATATAGGATATTCAAATTATCCCTATGACAGAAAGTTTTAAGTATCTGGAGTCTCTAATTAAAGAAAATGTGGAGATAGATGATAATGTCACACATCGTATTGGTATAATATGGATGAAGTAGAGGCTTGCATCTAGCGTTTTCTATAACAAAAAGATACTACCAAAACTTAAAAGTAAGTTTTGTAGAGTAGTAATTAGACTGGCTTTGCTGTATAAGCTAAAGTCTTGGCCAGTCAAAAACTCTCATGTTCAAAAGATGCAAGTAGCAGAAATGAGTATTTGCAGATGGATGTGTGGATAGTCTAGGAATGATAGTATTAAATGTGAGGATTTCGGGATAAAGTGGGGATGTCTTCCGTGATAGATAAGATGAGGGAAGTTCAAAGACTGAGATGGTTTTCGGACATGTGTAGTGCAGATGTGCATTAAGAGGTGTGAGAGGTTGGATATAGTGGGTTCAAGAAGAGACATATATAGGCCAAAGAAGTGGTCAAGAGATGAGATTAGGAATGATATAACATATCTGCAGTTTATCGAGGACATAATCTTAGATAGAAGTATCGGAATTCATGTATAAGAGTAGACGGTTAGTAGGTATTTGAAAGATGTTCTTATTACTAGCCTATCCATATCTTTGGCTAGGTAGAGCTCCAAGTCAGTTGTATTATTAGCATATTCATGTAGTCTTTGATTTTGGATTTTGGATTATCATCTACAATTTACTATTTTTAGGTGATTGCTCCTTGTTGTTAGTGTTCATTGCATATATGTTCTGCAGTATTTTGCTATTAGCGGTCATATTTTTCTTTTTATTACTGAATTGCGTTGCTTGAGTTGAGGACCTTTCGAAAATAGTTTCTTTACCTTGGTGAGGTAGTGATAAGATCTACATACGCTCTAGTCTCCTCATTTATTGCTTGGATTTTCTTTCTAACTCCCGATAAATATTCAGAGATCTATTCACATTAAAACTCTAAATGATAGTATTTCAAGTGCAAGATTATTACATTAATTTCTGAGAAAAAATTATTTTATATCTGCTACTTCGATCCTTCAAACCTAAGCTATATATTTTTATTTATTTATTTTACTATTTTCACGGAATAAATTTGCAATTTTCAGTTCTAAACAAGATACAGTGTCTGAACTCTAGAAAGCTGAATGCAATAACAGCTATTGAAGAACACATATTTCACATGATCAACTTATACAATTATAACATTTCTCAATTGTAAAAAACTCTTTGTCAATTTGTATGATGTTAATCTAAGTTGCTTGGATTCTCTAAAAATGTTGCGGTATATATGTTGAATCCTTCAATGATGGAGTACTCTAAAGGATCTGACACACACCTATACTTTTCATATGGCATTTTTGAATAGTTCGAGCAACATTTATGCTAACTAGAAGTATTGATGTGTTCTTAATATCTATCTAGTGAAATTAAAAACTTGTTGTATAATGCTATCGAAGCTGAGGAATATAAAAGAAAACTAACAAAGTCAAGCAGACAATAGTCAGCCTTCTGTGAATGAATATTAATTAATGTTTCAATTGAAAGAAAAAAAATTCTTGAAAGCATGTTTGCTTGTTTGAGTAAAATTATTGAAAAACTCAAGGCATCTGATAAAACTTATCTCATGATAGATTATATAAAGGGAGTTCAAGAAGAAATTAATGAATTACAAATACGATTCAATGGCACGTGAAATCATCCAACTAAATCCAATTAGATCTAACTAGCTAATTGATATCCATAAATAAATTAACTGGTAAAGACTCTACTGGTGACAAACCTACCTCCAACAAGATCTATTACAAATTTCTCACTAATAATCTATTAGAATTCATGTTTTCAAGTTCAATCACACAAAGGGTGGTAGGTTATATGCGACATTCAATTAGGGTTCATATGAAATAATGTATAACCAATTACTTTAAATACTTGATTCATAATCACATTTATGTATGTAGTAATATGCAAGAACTTATTAGAATTTAAGAACATTTCAAAGAACTCTGTTGTGGCGAATTCAAAGATTCAAACTAGACCATTAATTCTATCGAGCAGGGGAATATGACATGTAGACTAACTCAATCCACGTTTTAGTTAGCCTTACATACCAGGAACAAAGATTTGAGTAGTCAATCTTAGAAGATTTGACTTGATCCTCTTAACCCTAGCTTTGTCTTTTTTCCTTTACCCTAGTTTTCAAAGTCCTAACGTGTAAATGATGGAAAAATTACACTTATAAACTGATATGAGGTCAAGTTCAACCTCAAAAAAAATGGAGGTTAAGTATAGGAGAGGTGGAAAAAAGATCAAAATGAAGCTCATTAAAAATTGTCATCCAAGACCGTGATGGAGCTAGTCTATGATGCGGACTTGTTCCATTTGAGTTCATTTTCCAATTTAACTGTGATACCCCATAACTCTATCCTCATATGTACCTATATTTCAAGCTTCATTCTTATATGTGGGAAGTGTATCAGGGTCATAAGAGACCTCTAGTACTTAGTCGAGCTCAAAACTTTTCTATAAATTGAGTTTCTGGTGTTGGATTATGCAAGGTGAACTTACTCTTAGCACACGTAGAATTAGATGTTCCATGACTTAACAAATAAAAGCCCTTTGAATTAACTTTTCAATGCAATTGGTTCCACCTCATTTGGAGTTCGGAGTCACAAGTTATCGCCGTTTTACTGGAGATTGTAAAGTGCAGAATTGTTCTATGGAACCCTTTTACGAGTCCTAAAATGAATTAGGGCCCATCTGGTGATTTAGGAGAAAGTTCCTCAAAGTTAAATTTTTGATTTTAGACTTTATGAACCCATCTATGGGTCTTAAAATAGGCTCGTAAAGGTGAACCAGAGACCCTGAAATTAGGCCAAAACTTTACGGAAGGATCCCTACGGGCCGTGGAACTTTCTAGGGATCGTAAATGCGCTTGTAGATGACTTTTGATAGCTTTTTAAGAAAGATTAATTTGGTATTTTTCACCCTTTATAAGCCTCGGATTGACATTTTTACACCTAGATAAAGCCCTACACATGTCAGATTAATCTTTTTATGCTAAAACATTCTCTCAAACATAGAAGTAAGATTTCAAGAGAGAAAAGGACTAGAGTTTGAAGGAAAACTTGAGAATTCTTCCAAGCTACTTCATGGTTCAAAACATCCAAGTATGTAAGGCTAATCAAAACATGAATTTTGTTCTTCCATGTGCCCTATAACCCGGATTGATGATGATGTGAGTAAATTAAGTCTCACATGAATGGTTCTTAAAGGTTTTTCATAAATTCTTATGCATATCTATAAAATTTTGCATGAATTACCATTTTTCTGAATTAAATGCTTGAATTATACTATTTTTCCATACTACATGAACCCTAGCATGATTTCTTATCATTTTCATATGTTTTACTTACATGAGCATGCATGAGCATAATTTGAGCCTAAAGAGTATATGGAATCCTTAAATGCTTTAATTCTCCATTTGTTCTCTTAAATGTCCTGAGTTATAACAATGCTCCGTTGAGGCCTTATGAGTCAAGAATTGAACCTTAAAATAATGTAACGAAGGGGTTGATAGTTGATGTGATGAGTTGAGTTAATGAATGAGTTAACCAAAAGATTGATATATTATGAGAATATTGAGTCTTGGGAGAAGTATTGAGCATAGAATTGAGTAAGGGTAAGTCCAGCTCGAACTCAATAACTATGTGGCCAGCATAAGAGAGGATTGAACAATAAAACCAGATGTCTCCTATTGTCCCAAAATAAGGACTTGATGCTACTGATTTTGAATCCATTGATAGAATGTCCTATACCCTCGACAAGGTATAGGATGGATGTGGCAACTATATCGCTTCCTTGTATCATCACCGGCTCATAGGTGATAGTTGTTGGTTAGAGAAAATCCCAAATAGCCTTGATAATACTCTGAGTGGACGATGAGACGTAGATGATAGATGAGTACTCATTGTCTAAACTGCATTCTTACTTTAGACTCTTGACATAATGATTGAGTTTTCTATTTCTTGAGTTATGCTATTTGAGTTGATGTTATTCTTCCTTTACATGCTTTTTTCTGCCATTTACATACTCGTACATTCCATGTACAGATGTATATTTGAGCCTGCATCTTTTCGTAATGTAGTGACATGTACTAGTGGTCCTCAATAGGTGCCTCATTAAGGACCTACTTACTTTCAGTTGATTGGTGAGCCTACCCTACTCTCAGAGGACATTATGTTTCTATTCTAGCTTTGAATTTAGACGTACTTTATTCTATTTAGAGGTAGTCATGGGTGTGTCATTGGCACCATTTAGTCAAATATTTTAGAGGCTTCATAAACTAGATTGTTGTTATTATTGACTAGTTTCTTTCACACTAGTCTTATACAGTTGATGGATAGCTTATTTTGTAACGACTCCAAAATTTTGTCTACTAGAATTGAAATAGTGTAAGGAAGATTTTTAAAAAGGAAAGTAAGTAAATTAATTATTTCATGGAGTTCGGATCAGAATTTTAAGATGTCATAGAAGAAAATGTTATTCGGAATAACAAAACGAGTCAAACGATGAAATCTCAAAATAAAAAGATAAATAAAAAGTGGGTGAAGGACGGATGTCCACCGACCTTTTTGGCCTATATAGATCCGAACATTCTTTTCATTTTCAGCATCAAAAATTAGAGTTTCTCCCTCTTTTCTTTCATTTTTTTACTGGTTTTATACGTTACAAGTATTAAAAATCAGTTGCAAGTCGAGTTAGAAGTGTCCGAGTCATTTTCGGGTCGAGTTGGACTTTATCGGCTATTTTACTCTAGTAATTATCTTGATATAATTACTAGATATGAGATTATTTTTAAATACTTTATTATGTAAAGAGTGCCTATTTCGAGTTATATAGTTGTACGTAAATGATAATATTCATATGTCACTTTATTTACATAAGTTAAGATTTGAAAATCAGATAATGCTTGATAAGTCATATATTAAATTGAGACTTTTTACATGTATTCTCTTGATGATATAGAAATTACTGGTTGCATTATTATAATAACATGGAACTAAGACTTTATACTTAATAAGCATTAATATGAGCTTATGGATTATTACGTAAACTAAGTTGAATCTATGGATAATTGATAAATTGAGAAAACTTGAGTATTGTTAAGCATAAAAACATGTTGAACCTGAGTATTTATATTATCATGAAGAACTTATCTACATTGCATGATGAGTCAAATTGAGAGAGTCTAAATGACCGTTTGCGTCGAGTCGAGTTGGAGAGATTATATTAAATGAATATTGAGTTGAGATTATATTGATTGAATCGATGAGTACTTGATATTATTTGAGATAACTCAATGAGGTTGAATTTTAGATTGAGTATTGAGGATCGAGTTAAATGACGAGTTGAGCATGTTTTAGTCTTAGGAGGAGTATTTAGCACCAAGTCAGGAGCGAGTATACTTTTACCTTAACTCATAGAACTATGTTACCAGCATAGGATAGTCGTACAGCTCATTCTGACAGCTCTTGTTCCACAAGTGTACACTTATTATGGATCCATGAGGCAGAGTTAACGTGTCCTTTTTCGTGACAAGTTAAGGACAGGCAAGACAACGATGTCATATTCGTTGTCCATCACCTAATTATAGGTGGTGGGAGGTATGTCGGTTAAGAAAAACTCCCAAGAAACATTGATTGAGTATAAGGTTTTAAAGTGAATTTACTTTTTAATATATATATATATATATATATGTTGAAATGCATGAAATGTTTTTAACTTGCATATACTGAGCTAAGCATGAGTCGATGAGATGAAGTAAGTAATTTAAACCTTTATTTTTGAGCCATTAACTTACCAGTATATTTTATGTACTGACGTTCATTTGGGTCTGCATCATTTTATGATATAGATACAGGTGATAGAGGACTTCAACCAGTGAATCGCTGAGATCCAGATCAGTACACTTCAGAGTTGGTGAACTCTCCTTACATTCCGGAGAAGTCTTTTTTATCTTCTTACTTTTATTAAGTACTTTATTGATTTGATATGTCTATGGCCTGTTATGGCACCGTCTGGACTATTGAGTAGAGGCTTCATAGATATTGAGTGAGTGATTTGCTAAGAGTATTGTATAATTTTCAAACTTATTCCTTTGAAACTATGATTTTCATTAATAATATTATATTCATTTGAGTTATTTTCTTTCGCTACTGAGTACGATGTTACGATGAGGCCAAGTGGTTCGCTCGGAGGCTAGCAATAATCTCTAAGTGTCAGCCACACCAAGGGTACCCTCCCGGGGCGTGACATGTTTTGCCTTTAACCCTTTTATTATCAATTGTCATTGCTTCTCATTGAGTATTCTTAATTATTGATGTCTTTCGCTACTAGAATGTGATTGAACAAATTTGATGAGGCTGAGTGGTTCATTTGGGGACTAGCGATAGTCTCTGAGTGTCGGCCATGCCAAGGGTATCCTCCTAGGGCGTGACATTAGCACATGATTAAATCACATTTAGTAAATGCTTTTTATGTATAAAGGGAAAAAATGAGCTACGGTGGGGCAAATTCGTGATGTCGTGCACTCTTTTGGTTAAGCAATTTTGCGTTAAAAAATTATCTTTCGAATTCCTTGCCCAAAAGTTCTATCGAAACTATTTTTGTATATGTTTTGAACCCTTTTGATATCTCGACTTAGTCTTAGTTCAAATGGCTATGGACAATAGAAGTTTTGGGGTGTCACAAGGAAGAAATCTTTAGATTCTCCTAACCTAGAAAAGACAATAAGGTTTTCTATACAATACTTGTCTACCCAAGTATTGTGAGAGTTCGACTGTGAATTTGGAATCACTGTAGAAGACCGCATAATTGCAATCTAATGTGTGGATTCACTTAAAGGTATCTACTCATGCTTCAAGAGGTATTTATCCAAGTTTATGTGTTCTAGCATGATTGCGTGTGTTCTACCACAAACATATAGGTTATCTATTGTTAACGTAAGTAGTAAGATTTTGGTATGCTTCGGGTATGCATATAATTTTCCAATAGAGCAATGTTATATTTGAGAAAGATGAGTTAGGGATGGAGTTTTGATAATTTGTTAGATTACAGAGGGTGATTGTTAGGCTAATTGGACTTTTAATTTGATTCCCGAGACTTTTAAATAAGTTACGAGTTATTGCTTAAAAATTTGAAAGTTTACTTCAATCAATATTTAGTTTAGATGACTATGCACAAATCAGTGCTTTGATGATTTTGATAAATTTAGAATATTGCTTCCAATCCGAGAATCTGAGATTTGTTTGAGATTGTTGGTTTTCTGATCTAATGCAGGGTTATTTTTGATCTAATAGCTTGATTTGAATAGAAAATTTTATTTTTTTCCTTGTTTGAATGGGTTTGACTTTTGAATTAATGTTCTGGACCCAATACAAGTGTGCAATATGGTTGTCTACAAACTATGTAGATATGTATTTGACCAGATTGAGTATTTTTGGAGACTTTGAGGTCATAATTTTTACCTGACACCAAGTCAAGACTTTACACTTTTCCAAGTGTCAAGTGTGTTGATGCCAGAAATGGATCATGAGGTGAGAATGTCAATACAAGTGTTATGTCATGGGTAAGTAAGATCAAGTTTTTTTTGTTGGACAATGTTGTTATAGCATTAGCGAAAATGCTTGTGTTGCTCACTAATTTGTGCCCAGATATGTGATAATGGAAAGTTAGCATACATAATTTCTATTTGATCATGCATTCACTATTATCACTGTTTGTTGATATTCTTGACTCTTAAATATGGGTCAGTGAATGATGTATCTGAGACTTATAGTTGTATTTGAAATATTTAGAGATTTGTATTACTGACTCGAGATTTTTGGAGAAGTTCTACTTAGTTATTTTTTTTCTTGAATTTTATGAAACAGAAAATTTTATGACTTCGGTTGATGTAAAAGTCTTTTTTCTGCATTATTATTTTTGTTTTTTTTATGCACTGATTGAGCTAAACATCAGGGGATTGAAGTAGGTGCGATTAATTTTCTCAAGATTTTGAGTTGCGACATTGAGTTTAGCGGAAGAGTGTACGTAAATCTTACATATGCGGATCATGGTTCTTTGAGTACTTTTTTCATAGTCAAAGAGGTTAAGTAGACCTACGGTCTATTTGCTCTTAAAAACAATGTTGCTTTCACCTCATCATTTGACATGAAGATCTAATAATAAAGAGTTGAAGTGGATGGCTTAACATGCCACATCATTTGAAAAATGACATCAAACAGTGCCTCTAGAAAAATCCCTCATCCTTTTGTAGTCCAATAATTTGACTTTTAACTAAATTCACATTTATTGGATTTGGATCATTAGTTACATTAACACAATATTATTTGTACAAATATATCTTGACTATAGTTCAAATCTTTTTAAGATTTAGATTTAACTAAATGTTGCCATACATAATACTGTTAAAAAAGGTTTAATGATACTACATAGTCTCAACAAAAAACTAAAATGTTCACTTGAGAAAATAACTTTGTCTCTTCAAAGAGCCCTAGACTACACTGGATCAAGTTGAAGAATCATTAGGAATCTTTGCTATATCTGGGAATTGGAGACTTGATGCTACTTGCATATGAAGGTCCAAGGTAATAGTGTGTTAGGTATGATGATAAATTCTTAAAAAGTAAGTCAATTGTCAAAAAATTAATTTTCCCAGAAACTTTGTCCACCAAAAGAGCTAGAAACTGACTTCGTTCACTTTTAGACGAAAGTCAATTTCTTTGACAATGCTCTCAATTTTCACTTTTGAATGAAAGTCAGTTTCTAAAAAAAAAAAATCATCAAAGCACTTATTAAATAATATAATTTTCCATCATATATAAACATAAAATATAACCCAAATATTTTGATTTAAAAATTTATATTAAATTTAGATAATATATATAATAAAACATAGAATAAGTATAACATCAAATTTTATATCAAGATTAAAATTCTAATTCCGATATCTGAACAATCCCTAATATTACTGTCAAACTTCAATATAAAAAAAGTCATTTTTCAAACAATAATTTGTTTTTCAAAAACTTCCATCATGGAAAACATAGATAAATAAATAGTAGCATTGTAATATACATAAAGTTTAGATAGAAGCACTGACCATGTCCTCAAAGTAAATCTGATCAAACTTATTGCCATGTTCATTGGGTAGGTTAGAACTTGAAGGTTCATAATTCTCGAAGACATGATCCATATCAGTGAAACAAAAATAAGCATCAGAATTTATCCACCCATTTGACTCACTTCGTTGAGTATCACTCACATGTGATGTAGTCACATGATTGTTGGGTTGAGACATGTTTGGTTCACCAATATATTACTGAAAATCAATATTTTCTACTCCTAATCTATTCATAGTTTAATTTTCAGTATTTGTATCCAATATTGTTGAGTATGTTGCTGCATCCAAGGCATAGTCATTTTGAGCATGAGGCATCCCATTGTTAAACTCTAGCTCAGTTGTATAATAAGTACTCCCAATGTTTGATCCCAATAATTCAGATAAAAGTTCTTGTTGTGGTTGTAGCCCAACAACATTGTCATTTTCTGGCAATTTTAAAGATGGGGTATTGAATGGATTGAGGTATTGGGGATCAACTGGAACTTGTGGGTGAACTCTCTCTTCTAGCAAGAATAGTATTATTTGGTAGAAAAGAAATTTCTGGGCCTCTTTGGGTTTCTTGGCTATATTGTTCTTCTGGTGGTTGTAGTAAATTTGTACCATTCGTTTTTAGATGAGACATCATTTCAAAATTTTTAAGGCTACTTTTTTATATAGAACTATTTACTTGACTTGATAGGTGACAAGTAGATTTTCTCTCCAAGCATTATTACGATATTTCTCTGAGGGGTTAAAAAGAAAAAAATCAACAGTAAATTATTAATTCAAAAACTATGGACTATGATAGTTTGAAGACTTCGTCTATAAAAGAAAGAAAACAGAGGTTGTAGGAAGAACAACTAATTTAAAAGGATACCCAAGTTGAGATATATACCAAGCGGAATATAGAAATAGAAGGAATAATATGTTTCTTTAGCTAAGGAAAAAATATTTCTTACATGATCTCACAAGTTTCTAGTTCAAAAAGATAACAAGAACTTATTTCAATATCCTTGATATAAGCTAATCATGTGGTCGATATATAATTATGATATTTATTGCAAAGTTGACATTTTTATCATTTGAAGTCATTGTGAACTGAGTGTGTTGATCTAATAGGTAAACAATAAATCTCTTAAAAAAATATAAACTAAAGGTAGATATGATATCATTGAGTTGAATATTCTTTTGATAAAAGTTTTAACTATTACAGCTTCATATTAATGTCTAAATGTTTATTGACGAAAGTGATACAAAAATTTATTTTATGAAAAATGACTTTCCAATTTTTTCCATAAAGATGTTTTCTGCTTGTCAAGTACAAGAAAATGATTGCTCTATAAGAAAATATATTATAAATAAATGATTTTTCTTTGTACCAAATGTTCACAAATATTACATATATCATTTATCACTTAAAATTAAAGAGACGTACCTGAAGATGGCTTGGTACTTGAATGTAACACCCGGTAAAATAATTAAAATACTCCTAGAAGAGAGATACGCACATAACGTGTTTTTTCAAACTCCGACTGCAAATCTGAGGCTGGAAATGCGATCAGCATAAAAAATTATGTAGGCAAATGGTCTTGGTTGATAATTAGATCAACCCGATCAAAAGATAATTTTTCGATGCGAAAATAATTTTCAGAATAAGTGCACGACAGGTGTGCAACACGGACCTGCCACGGAGTTACACTTAGTCTTGGTCGCAATATTTTCTATGGGATTAGAAAACTCGATCTGAGAATTTTTTGGTGAAAAACCACAAAATTTGACACTGTCCACATTGCGGACCTGCCTTCCCTAAGGTAAACTTTTTTTCAATTTTTGTGAGGGGCTTTCCAAACTTTTCTCAATCTCTCCTAAACTTAAAATATGACCTGAATGGGTCATTTTGAGCGTAAAAAGGATTTTAATCCTCATTCCTAAGTCCTTTTTTAAGTTCTAACAAAGTCTAGGGCTAAAGAGAAGAGAAGAGGAGCGAGAATTCAAGAAATTGAGGAGAGTTCTTATGAGGTTATTATCCAAGCTTCATACAAAGTATGTAAAGTTAACCTAAAATATGGGACTATTCTTCCATGTGCCCTCGTTGATGGTAATAGAGGAATTGATAATATAATGAGTTTGTATACATATTTCTTGAATATTTTCTTGTAAATTATATATATTGCATGTACTTTCATGTGTTGATGATTATCACAAACTTGATTTACCGATTTAATATTTTTGCATAAGTTATTGTCACAAGTCCTATATGTTACTTTATAAAAGATTGCATGAATGAATCTAGGGATTGAGTCTAGAGCCTTGAGTTGAGAATGTTGATTCTGATTATTATGTTAGCATGATGATGAGTTTATAGAGTTTGATAGTCCTATGAGTATGCATAATTGAGTTATAAAAGTTTGTCTAATCAACTACTTCGTAATGATTGATCTGAGTCCTTGAGTTATTAAATGAGAACTGGGTTGATGAGATGATTGCAATGATAGGCCAAAATGCCACAGCGAGTTGAGTTAATGAGATGATTATAGTCTTTATGAGACTAATTGAGATGATGAGAGTCTCTATGAGGCTAATTGAGATAACTAATTGAGATGAGAAGTCTTATGAGCATTGAGTCTTGGGAGGAGTATCGAGCACCAAAATGAGTAAAAGTAAATCCAACTGCACTCATTAACTACGTCGCTAAGTGTAGGTGAGGATAGAACCATTACATTGAGGTTCCCTCTTCAGTTAAAGTCCCTAAAAGCAATAGAGAACTTGAGGAGGCTAGATCCCTAGTGGATCCAATTCATTCTTTACCTGGCAAGTATGGAACGGCTATGACAATATCAGTGAAACTATTGTATAATCACTGACTCATAAGTGATTGTTATCGGATAAGAGAAACTCCCAGATAGGTCTCACACTAGTAGTACTCTGAGTTGAGTTGATTGATGAGGTTTGATTGGTATTGACGGGTCATTGTCTACTCTTTATTCTTGCTTTAGATAGCCATTTGACATTCTGGTTGAGTATCTTCTGAGTTGATGTTACTTCTATATTATGCTACATATACCTATTTGATTTAGCCATTTTAAATACTCGTACATTCTACGTACTAATATCCATTTGGACTGCATCATTTTATGATGCAGAGACAGATACTAGAGATCATCAACAGACACACTGTTGAGGATCTTTATAGTCAGCTGAGTGGGTGAGCCTCCCTTACTTTGGAGGATCCTATCTTATTCATCTAGCTATTAGAGTCGTGATTTAGACTAGCTTTAATTGATAACAATAGAGGCTTCATAAACTAGAGTGGAGTTTTGATTAGAGATTATGTTTAGCTAGCTTCTTTTAGACTAGCCTATTTTATTTATATTGCTTTTGAGACTTACATTGCCTATTTATTATTTAGTTTTTCGCTAATTGATTAGCTACTGAATGAAGGAATGTGATGAGGCCAAGTGGCTCACTTGGGGACTATCAATAGTCCCTGAGTGTTGAATGAATGAATGTGATGAGGCCAAGTTGTTCACTTGGGGACTAGCAATAGTCCTTGAGTGCTAGCCGCATCTAGAATATCCTCTCAGGGCATGACAAACTTGATATGAGAGCACAGAGTTCAAGTGTGCTAGGGAGTTTAAGCTGTATCTAGTAGAGCCTTATTTATGTGTGTGTTGTGCACCACACTTCATAAGCAGGAGGGTATAGGATATTAGGAATGGTTACACTTCTTTCATGGTTTGATTTGTGTGATAGAGTTAAAACTCTATGAAATTCCTTTCTAATTTGTGCTTTATGTATTACAGAGTAGCGATCATGCCTCCAAGAAGAGCCATTAGAGGTAGAGGACGTCTTACCAGGCAAAATGTTTGTCCACCCGAGCCTCAAGGAAATGATGAGCCTGTAGATCCAGTTATCCCTGCTGAATAGCCCTCACAAGTTGAGATTTCTAATGTTGAGCTTCGCCAGGCTATCCAAACTCTAGCCCAAGCTATCATAGCACATGCTATGAGGTAAGGAGCGGGTAGACCAAATGTACGGACACATCTAGAGTTTGAGAATTCTTGAGGATAAATCTGCCTGAGTTCCAGGGTTTGCATCCAATAAGGATCCTGAGAACTACGTGGAGTAGATTTAGAAGGTGTTTCAAGTGATGTATGTTACTAATGTTGATAAAGTTGAACTGGCTGCCTACCAGCTCAAAGGTGTGGCCACGCTATGATTTGATCAATGGAAGAAGGATAGAGGGGAGAAAGTTGGATTGTTGACTTAGGCAGTGTTCGAGAAAGCCTTCTTGGGGCGTTCCTTTCTAAGAGAACGGAGGGAGGCCGAGGTATGAGAGTTTTTTAATATGAAAGAGGGCTCTATGACTGTGTAAGAATATGGGCTTAAGTTCACTTAGCTATCTCGCTATGCTCCGGACATGGTTGCTAACATGAGCAAGAGAATGGGGATGTATGTTGATGGCCAGAACAAAAGGCCAAAGAAAGATAGAATGGGAGTTATGCGTGTGAGTGATATGGACATTGGGAGGTGGATGACTTATGTGCAACAAGCTGATAAGGAGAGACAGCATGACAAGAAAAAGTTCAGAAATAAAAGGGCTAAGACATCTAGCCATGAGGTTGGAAAGAGAGGGAATGGCAACAGATTCCAATTAGGGCCAGCACCATCATCTACTAGTGCACTTACGCCTAGAAATGGGAATGATTAGAGATCTCAATAGTTTGGAGCCCAAGTATCTTAGTCACAGGCTAGTGTGTCTTAAGGTTTATAGGGTAAGCCGCAATGTGGTAGCTGTGGCAGGTTACAGTTGGGTAGATGCCATGAGGGGCATGATGCATATTTCAGGTGTGTCTAAGTGGGTCACTTCCACAATGAGTATCCAAAGTAGGCTGATTGGGCTCAATCTTCTGTACCAGCCCCACCAACCAGAGGAACTCAGAAGGGTATTACGTTAGGCGCAAGTGGAGCTATAAAGTGTCTGTATGCCATGGGTAGTCGCCAAGATTAGGAGAACTCCCCATATGTTATGATGGGTATGATTTGAGAGTTTACTCTTGATTGTTATGCTTTGACAGATCATGGTGCCACATTGTCATTTGTAACTCCTTATGTGGCTAGTAGATTCGATAGAACTCCTGAGAGTCTTCTTGAACCCTTTGATGTTTCTACTCCAGTGGGTGAGTCTATTCTAGATGAGAGAATCTATAGAGATTATGTAGTGTCCATCCATCATAAGGATACTTTTATTAATTTGGTAGAGTTAGAGATGATTGATTTTCATGTGATCATTGGCATGGATTGGCTCCACGCTTATTATGCCTCCATCAATTGTAGAGCCCGAACCGTTAAGTTCCAATTCATGAATAAATTGATTCTAGAGTGGAAAGATGATTCTGTTGCACCTAAGGAAAAGTTTATCTCCTATCTTAGGGCCAGAAAGCTAATGTACAAAGGTTGTATCTATCACCTCATGCGAGTTAAGTCTAATGATGTTGAGTCTCCTACTATAGAGTCAATCCTGATTGTGAATGAGTTTCCAAAAGTGCTTCTTGAGGATCTGTTTGAAGTCCCTCCTAATAGGGAGATTGACTTTGGGATTGATGTCCTCCCCAATACCCAACCTATCTCAATTCCACCTTATAGAATGGCCCCCGCTGAGTTGAAAGAGTAGTTAAGAGATTTGTTAGAGAAGGGCTTTATCAGGCCGAGTGTTTTCATTGGGGTGCTCCTGTCCTATTCATGTGAAAGAAAGATGCGTCTCTCATAATATGCATTGACTATAGGCAACTAGACAAGGTCAAAATAAAGAATAAATAGCCTCTTCCTAGGATGGATGATCTGTTTGACCAACTTCAGGGTGCCTCTTGTTTCTCAAAGATAGACCTCAGATCTGGCTACTATCAATTGAAAGTGAGGGAATGTGATATTCAAAAAACAACCTTTATGACTAGATATGGCCATTTTGAGTCCTTGGTTATGTCCTTTGGGTTGACAAATACACCTGCAGCCTTCATAGACTTGATGAAAAAGGTGTTCAGAAAATATCTTGATATATTTGTGATCGTGTTCATTAATGATATTTTGGTGTATTCGAGAGATGAGAAGGAGCATGCCAATCACCTCAAAGTTATCCTCCAGACTCTTAAAGACTATGAGTTGTATGCAAAGTTTTCGAAGTCTGAGTTTTGGCTAAAATCAGTAGCTTTCCCTAGGCCATATTATTTAGGGTGATGGTATTCTATTAGACGCCCAAAAGATTAAATCGGTTAATAAATGGCCCAGACTGACCTCTCCGAGTGACATAAGAAGCTTCTTGGCGTTAGCAGGCTATTACCATAGATTTATCCATGGATTTTTCTTCCCTATCTGCACTATTGTTACGTTGACCCAGAAGAAATTCAAGTTTCAGTGGTTTGATGAATCTGAGAAGAACTTCCAAGAGTTGAAAACTAGACTGCACTAGTTTTTACCTTGCCCAATGGTACAGAAGACTTTGTGATATATTGTGATGCGTCATCAAGAGTTAGATTGGATTATGCGTTGATGTAGAGAGGAAAAAATGATAGTCTATGCTTCCATACAACTTAAGGTTCATGAGAGAAACTATTTGACCTATGATCTCGAGTTGGCAGTGGTAGTGTTTGCACTTAAATCTGAAGCCACTACTTATATGGAGTATATGTATATGTTTTTATTGACCACAAGAGCCTACAATATGTCTTCAGTCACAACGAGTTAAACCTGCAGCAGAGGAGATAGTGTGAGTTGCTCAAGTATTATGATATGAGCATTCTCTATCACCTAGATAAAGCTAACATTGTTGTTAATGCTCTTACTAGGTTGTCAACGAGTAGCACGACCCGCATTGAGGAAGGAAAGAAGGAGTTGGCTAAGGAAGTAAATAGATTAGACAAATTGGGAGTTCAGCTCGAGGAGAATGATGAGGAAGGAATCAATGTTCAGAATGGGTTCGCTTCATCTTTAGTGGAAGAGGTGAAAGAAAAGCAGGACCAATATCCTATCATACTTCAATTGAAAGAGGCTATCTACAAACAAAAAGTGATGGTTTTCTCCAAAGGGGGAGATGTAGTGTTGAGATACTATAGTAGATTGTGCGTTCCAGATATTGATAGTGTTCAAGGTAGAATTATGGCTAAAGCCCATAGCTATAGATATTCCATTCATCCTGGATCTACTAAGATGTAACACGACTTGAGGGAAGTCTGTTGAGTTTGTTTCTAAGTGCTCAAATTGCCAACAAGTTAAAGTTGAGCATCAAAGGTCGTTTGGATTAGCACAGAACTTTGGCATTCCTGAATGGAAGTGGGAGATGATCAATATGGACTTCATTACCATTCTACCGAGGTCTTAAAAGTAATATGATTCAATATGGGTGATTGTAGATAGGATGGCCAAATCAGTTCACTTCTTAGCAGTTAAGAAAACTAACACTGCAGAGGAGTATGCCAAGTTGTACATCTGTGAGATTGTGAGGTTGCATGGAGTTCCTTTGTCCATCATCTGGGATAGAGGAGCTCAATTCACCTACCAATTTTGGAGATCCTTCTAAAAGAGATTAGGTACTAAAGTGAATCTGAGTACAACTTTTCATCCTCATATGGATGACCAAGAAGAACACACAGTTTAGACATTACAGGACATATTAAGAGCCTATGTCCTTGACTTCAAAGAAAATTGGGATGATCACTTTCCATCGACTGAATTTGAATATAACAATAGTTATCATGCGAGCATTCAAATGGCTCCCTATGAAGCTTTGTATGGGAGAAGATATAGATCACCAATTGGGTGGCTTGAGGTTAGAGAAGCAGAGTTAATTGGACCTAATCTTATCCACTAGTCAATGGAGAAGGTAAAGATCATTAAAAAAAGGTTGAAGACTACACAGAGTCGCTAAAAATCTTACATATATGTAAGGAGAAGAGATTTAAAGTTCGAGGTAAACAATTGGGATACTTGAAATTGTCACCCATGAAGGGCATCATGAGACTTGGGAAAAAAGAGAAGTTAAGTTCTTACTGTATTAGCCCCTATTAGATTGTGGAGAGGATTGGGAAGGTTGCTTATAAGTTAGAGTTACCTTCAGAGCTAGATACGATTCATCTAGTTTTTCACATCTCGTTATTGAAGAAAAGCTTAGGAGATCCTACCTTAGTAATTTCTATTGAGATTATTGAAGCAAAGAATAGCTTGTCCTATGAATAGATTCCATTCCAAATCCTTGATCATTAAGTTTGCAAGTTGAGAAGCAAAGAGATTGCCTTAGTCAAAGTCCTTTGGACAAATCAATTTGTTGAGGAAGCCACATGGGAAGATGAGGAAGAGATAAGAGCTACATATGCACATCTAGTCATGCCTGATGATGAGAATGTTGGAGCTAATTTCCTTACTCATGATTTGAATCAAGTTGTCTATTCCTGAGTTGATATATCTATCCTTGAGTATGAGTAGAGATTGCTTAAGATTAATGAGGAATCAAGAGTTTGATTGAGTGAGTGAGTATTGAGAGAAGTCTTGATTCTTATTCGTGACTTGATGTCCATCCTTACTCATCATTCGAGGATGAATGATTCCAAGGGGGAGGTAATGTAACACTCAGTAAAATTACCAAAATACTTATAGAAGAGAAATGTGTGCATAACATCCGTAGAAGAGAGATGTGCATATAATGCGTCTCCAAACTCGGATAGCAAATTTGAGGTCAAAAATGCAATCAGTATGAAAAATAGTACAAAAAAATAGTCTTGGTTGATTTTAGAGCAACCAGATCAATAGATAATATTTTGATGCGGAAATAATTTTCAGAATAAGTGCACAATAGGCATGTGACTCGGACCTACCATGGAGTTACACTTAGACTTGGTTCCAATATTTTCTACAAGATTAAAAAACTATATCAGAGAATTTTTGATGGAAAAACCCCAAAATTTGAGACAATCCACGTCGCGGACTCTCCTTCCCCGAGGCAAACATTTTTTCAGTTTTTATGAGGGGCATTCCAAACTTTTTCCAACACCTCCTAAACTTAAAGTACAATCTAAATTGATCATTTTGAGCATAAAAAGGATTTTAACCCCCATTCCTAAGTCATTTCTATATTCTAGCAAAGATTAGGGCTAAAAAGAAGAGAAGAGGTGTGAGAATTTAAGAGATTGAGGAGTGTTCTTACAAGGTTGATTGTCCAAGCTTCATACCAGGTATGTAAGGCTAACCTAAAACATGGGAATGTTCTCCCATGTGCCCCCACTGGTGGTAATAGAGAAGTTAAAAATATAATGAGCCTACATACATGTTTCTTGAATATTTTCTTGTAAATTGTATTTATTACATGTATTTTCATGTGTCAATGATCATCACAAACTTGATTTATCGATTTAATATTTTTGCATAAGTTATTGTCACAAGTCCTATATGTTACTTAATAAAATATTGGATTAATGAACCTAGGGATTGGGTCTAGAGCCTTGAGTTAAGAATGTTGATTGTGATTGTGATGTGAGCATGATGATGAGTTGATTGAGTTTGATGGTCCTATGAGTATGCATAATTGAGTTCTAAAAGTTTGTCTAATCAACTTCATCTTAATGATTGATTTGAGTCCTTAAGTTAGTAAATGAGAACTGAGTTGATGAGATGATTGAGATGATAGGCCGAAAGACCCAACCAATGAGATGATGATAGTCTCTATGAGACTAATTAGATGATGAGAGCCTCTACGAGGATAATTTAGATAATTGATTAAGATGAGAAGTCTTATGAGCATTGAATCTTGGGAGGAGTATCGAGCATCAAAATGAGTAAGAGTAAATCCAACTCGCACTCATTAAGTGTGTCACCAAGCATAGGTGAGGATAGAACTATTACATTGAGGTTCCTTCCTGAGTTAAAGACCCTGAAAGCAATAGAGGACTTGAGGAGGCAAGATCCCTAGTGGATCTAATTCATTCTTTACCTGGCAAGTACGAAATGGTTGTGCAACATCAGCAGGATTATTGTATAATCACTGCTTATAAGTGATTATTGTCGAATAAGAGAAACTCCCAGTTAGGTCCCACACTGATAGTACTCTGATTTGAGCTGAGTTGATTGATGAGATTTGATTAGTATTGATGGGCCATTATCTACTCTTTATTCTTGCTTTACATAGACATTTAACATTCTGATTGAGTATCTTCTGAGTTGATGTTATTTCTATTTTATTCTATCTTTATCTATTTTATTCTATCTTTATCTATTTCATTCAGCCATTTTACATACTCGTACATTCCACGTACTGATGTTCATTTGGATTGCATCATTTTATTAAGCAGAGGCAGGTACTAGAGATCGTCAACAGGCGCACCATTGAGGATCTTTGCAGTCAGCTGAGTGGTGAGCCTCCCTTACTTCGAAGTATCCTATTTTATATTCATCTAGCTATTAGAGTCATGATTTATACTAGCTTTACTTTTGAGTTGAGGTAGACATGGTTCTATCATTGGCACCAATTGATAGCGATAGAGGCTTCATAGACTAAAGTCAAGGTTTAATTGGAAATTATGTTGCGCTAGCTTCTTTCAAACTAGCCTATTTTATTTGTTTCGCTTTTGAGACTTAGATTACCTATTTATTATTTGTAGTCTTCCACTGATTGATAAGCTATTGAATGAATGAATATGATGACGCTAAGTAGTTCGCTTAGGGACTAACAATATTCCCTGAATGTTTGTCACATCTAGGATAACCTCCTGGAGTGTGACATCGAAGCTTAGTAAGATCAGGTACATTCATTATCCTAAGAATATCACTTGGAAAACATCCTACAAATCAACTCATAGAAACGTAAAATTATTTGAATTTAACATATATTCATAATGAAAGATAATAAAGGTTTATTATATAATAATACATTAGTTTAAGCATCTTAATCCGAAGTAAATTGAGAAGAACTATAAGCATAAGGTCATACATAGTTGTGAAGTAAAACTTACTACCTTCATCAAGTTGGTTCACAGCTTTCATGAATTTAGCATGAAGATCCACAATCTATTTAATACGAGACTTTCGTGCAACAACCTTAGTAGCACTGCTCTGACTCTTTGCTCCCTTAGTTTTTTTTTTACCTCTCTTTTTCCTCAATTTATCCTTTTCATCAGATGCAACATTTGTAGATTCATGGATATTAATAGGCACATTATTTTTCTTTACACCTTGTTTTTTATAACCTCCAACGAACTATTGCTATTAATATTATCAACATGCTTGTAATGATCACCATTTTCTTCTAGTCCTCCTCTAGCTTCTTCCTTTTATTTTTTTTTCGCAATACAAATTGCCATAAGTACTTCACAATTTTTTGGTGAAGTGACTTTTCCAAATAAAGATGAGCTCCATTTTGAAAAGTCTTCTTTGCTAAACATGTATCATATTTATCACATACATCTGTAGCATTGTTCTCAAAAAGCTTTATAGTCATTAAAATTAAATTATATTGTAAGCATTATGTAAGGATTAGTTTGCTTTTTATCTATTATAATAATAAATTCTTGCAAAACAACAATTATCATATTAGTATTATGTGTCTAAATAAAAATTAAAATTTTTTGCTAATACTTTTATTAGACATTATCAACACAATCTATTTAGCTGAGGGTTATTTAAATTAAAAGATAATGAGGATTTATTTTTTTCTTTTATATTGTATTAGGTGTCATATATGAAGAGTACTAACAAAATGGAACTATATATGAGTCTAGAACTTGATCTAAAACATGAAATGAAAGAAAGTTGGGTGAATTCATATTGATAATCATCATATCAATTTTTTCCTTTTCTTCGGAGAGCATTGACATTCCTTCTGAAGTTGTATCAACTATCTAACTGTCTCAGTGCACTTGACAAATTAATAAAGAACAAGAAAATAAAATTATACACCAAATTATCATAACGGTTTGTTTATTTCTCATAAACAAATTCAATAATGAATTTTAATGTTATGTTGCTGCTAGTTTAGTTTATACAGTTGCACATATATATCAATCGACTTATATTGTTATCAATGAATGCAATTTTTTGATAGGACACATAAAAGAACTATATTATTTAGGATTAATAATGTTATTTATATACGATGTGAAGACCTTATATAAATAATATATTAAGAATCCATTCCAATTTATTGAATTGAGTTGTCAAAAATAAATAAGCACTCAACAAAGATGCTATGAAAACTGAGATAATAGAACTAATCATTTTGAAATTATCTCATTTCATGAATATGCTACTTATAAGTTTAGAAAAACAATCGAAGAGGAAGGAATTTATCAATAATTCTAATTTTTTATTTGGATAACTATTGTCCTAGAAACAATTGCTTTTAATTTTTGTATCAATAATATAATACTAATCTAATCGACTTTGAATATATTAACTGATAACTTTGTGAAGTCTTTATATATAAAATATTGAGAGAAAAATTCACAAAATATACTTCCTCGAAAAAGTCATTATCCAAAAAAAAATTTAGATAACTTTCTAAAAGGGTTCCAGAATATAAGCACAATCTCTTTCTTAAAAAAAACTTTTTCTGTCAGATTTTACTATAATGTTCTTTATCAAGCTATGCATATTCCTTTTTATGTGCTTGTCACGACCTGGACCTGGGGGGTCTAGGAGTGACACGGCTAATGGGAACCCATGAGTCCCCAAACAAGCTTCAAAGTACCAAAATTCATATAATCGGTTCGGAAGTACATTCAAATTAAACACATAGTTCTAAGGGACGGGAAAGTAGGACTCATGCTATGGGAATATCTTAGGGAAAGGGAATGAAATTGATTCACATAACATATAGAATATAATGAATAAGTGGTAGGTAAGTATGACTCACGCTATGGGGCAATTCAGGACTTAGGATCTTTCACATTTCCACATCAAACATACTATATATCATAATTCCTATAATCAATCCATAATAGTCATATCCAAAGGATAACCATAATCATAAGGTTCAAATATAACACATAACACATAGATCGGATGAGAGTCTATAATATGTCCAACAATGTCTCTAGTCATAAGATAGGACGAGGGCTAAGACATGTTCCGAGCTCACCCTCAAAGTATAGATAACATAAACAATAGCAACTTAAGGTAGAGGAATGGTGGCTTATCCTTGGAATATAGGACTCACCATAACCAATATCTCAAAATTCAATCTAGCCATCGACAGTGGATGAAAGCAATCTCTGGTCCTTACATGGTGCGATCATATAGGCAAAAGTATGCATTAGTTCATTTGAATGTACTAAGTATGCGGGTTGCAATTCATGTAACTTATCAAAACTTGCATACAATATTAGATGGCAATGACACATAATATAGAAGGAGATTTATAGCAAGAAATGTAATACAACAAGATGCTATGAAATTCATGATACATGAAATGCAAATGATGCTCATATATATAGTGGGCATGTGACTATAACCGACATCTCAAACCGATGGAGCTATTACATGAATTTGCCTGATATTGACCTCCCATTTGGGAGAGAAGATTACTTGCTAAATGTAATCTACACCATACCTTACGATCCAGCCATTTCGTATGTGGTGGCCACCTTCCTTACGATCCAATCATTTTGGAAGAATTTTCATATTAAAATATATCATATCATAAATGAAAAGTCATCCCTTATGATCCGGTCATTTCGGTGATGACTATTATTCCTATGCTAGCATATAGTTCAAGAAAAAGGAGAGAGCCCTTGGGGATAGCTCTTACGCCCCCACTATATTGTTGCTAAGTAGTCATCCCACAAGAATACATACATGTATATATATATATACATGTTTTCAAGAGATACAAGTCTTGCCAAATCATTTCAATGCACAATTGGGTTTAAAAGCCAAACATCATTCATCATAGTTTATACTTAGGCTCAAATGCAAAAATCATACTTTCATAGTCATAATACTCAAGCATAGGAATAGCCCATTCATATACAAAATGGTGCA
>JAOTQJ010000083.1:11538101-11553649 GCA_025642045.1 Solanum sejunctum
TATAATTTAAAGTGATTAACATTGTTGGTTTGAATATTTAAGTGTTAATTTGTAAATGAGTATTTTTGGATTCTAGTTTGAAATGAGTTTTGAATTAGTTTGTGATTTGGGTTTTGTTAGGGAATTAAAGTGTATTAATTGAAGGTAATTGTTGGTTTGAATATTTAAGTGTGAATTTGTGAATTAAGATTTATTGAATTAGATCATAAATTTTAGTGTTTGTTAGTTTTAATTGATTTGTTAGTTTTCATTTTGAGTCTTTAGATCATAAATTGGAGTGTTTGCATAAATTCTCAACTTTAAATACTTGAACTTTAATTATATTTCAAATTTGAAAGTTTACAATTCGACTTTAAAAATCTAGTTGGAAATGGGTTTTGAATTTGTTTATAATTTGAATTTTATTAGTTGGAATTAAAGTGTATTTGAAGGTATTGACATTGTTGGTTTGAATCGTTAAAGTATGAATTTGCGAGTGTGGATTTTTGAATTGTAGTTTGGATTGAGTTTTTTGAATTAGACTATAAATTTGAGTATGTATACACAAAGTTTGTACTTTAATATAGAAAGTGTAAATATAGTTGAACTTTAATTTAGAATTTTTGGTTGAATGTATGTTAAGTTATGCACTTTGAGTTAGAAATTGTAGGTTGATCAATGTCATGAAAAAAAATTTAAATAGTGAACTTTAACTTAGAAAATTAGAATTCTCTATTTTAGATACTTATACATTAATTGTACTTTAAATTTAAAAGTTTGTAGTTGGGCTTAGAGAAATCAAACTTGCATGTATCAATTTTGAACTTTAAAATTTTTGTATCATTATACGATATATTTGGCCCGTCAAGTTAAGCTCATCAACCCGTGGGCAAGCTAATTGGAAAAGGTAAAGGTATTTTTTTCTTTCAAAATTCTAATTATTGTATATATTAGTTTTTAAAAATTTATTATTCAATGTAAAATACTTGCATCTTATTTAGAGTTCTCATTTTTAGTTTTTTGCAATGTATAATTATATTTGAAATTTGAAGTATATTTTAAGTAGTTGTGAACTTTAAGTTAAATATAATTTAGAAGTTGAAGTTGATATACTTGTTAAAGTGAATTTTAGTACTTTTATACTTAGAAAAATTCAACCTATGCCAATTTGAAAGCTGAGTTATTATATTTTAGGATAAAAATTGAATTTTAAGTAGTTGTGAACTTTAAGTTGAATATAAGCTATAAGTTAAAGTTTATATACTTGTTAAAGTGAAGTTTAGTACTTATACTTAGAATAAGTGTACTTATACACTTTTGAAATTTAAATTATTATATTTTAGGATAAAAATTAAATTTTAAGTTGTTGAAAACTTAAAGTTGAATATTATTCAGAAGTTTAGTACTTTTTATACTTAGAAAAATTCAACTTATGCCCATTTGAATATAATTTAGAACTTGGAGTTTATATACTTATTAAATTGAATTTTAGTATTTTCATGCTTGAAAAAATTCTATTTATGCACTTTTAACTTGAATTATTATATTTTATAATATTATTCACATTTTAAATAGTTATGAACTTTAAGTAGAATATAATTTAGAACTTGGAGTTTATATACTTGTTAAATGAATTGAATTCTAGTACTTTTATACTTAGAAAAATTCTACTTATGCACATTTGAAACTTGAATATGCTTAAATATTTTTTGTAGATGGATAATTGTTTCTGGATGTATGGCATGTAATGTGAAAATGATGGTCAGCTGAAATCTACATTTATTGATGGTGTTAGAACTTTTATCGATCATGCAATCATACTTGATAGTTTTACGAGAAATCAATTGGTTAGGTATCCTTGCAGTGCATGTAGGTGCCTAACATTCTTTAGTCTACATGAAGTTATTATGCATTTGTATAGTAAGGGATTTAAACCCAGATATTTCATGTGGGTTGATCACGAAGAAATAGATAGACAAAATGGTGTATTTTATAATACGATACCAGTGGATAAATATAATATGCTTGTACCATATGGTCAGATTAGATTTGAACCTGATGGGAATCAACATGACACCTTTCAACATGAAAGAGTTTATGAAATGATCAATGATGCTTTCGGAGTTCAAAAGGGGTATGGAACCTGACCAATTCTTTAATGAAGCTCCTAATGAAGAAGCTAGATGCTTCTATGAAGAATTAGAAGAGGCTAGTCGTCCATTACGTGAGAGGAGTTTGCATTTCCAATTGTCTATAGCAGTTAGATTAATGAATATTAAATTGGATTGAAATGTTCCTAATGCGGCTATGGACTCAATGATTGATCTATTTGACGAGTTGGTTGATATTGAGTTAAACATACCCAGGAGTTTCTATCAAGCAAAGAGGCTTGTTTCTAAATTAGGATTGTCACATCATACAATTGATTGTTGTTTAATGATTGCATGTTATACTACAAGGATGATAGTAAATTGAAAAATTATAAGTTTTGTGGTGATGCTCGTTATAAGAGGAGTCCGATTGGAAAGATGGTTCCAATTAAGATGATATATTATTTACCTCTTATTCCTAGACTAAAGAGGTTGTATGCATCGATGGGGTTTGCCCCACATATGAGATGACATTGTGAATATAAAAGGTCATCGGGTATCTTATCTCATCCATCTGATGGGGAAGTATGGAAGCATTTTGATAATGTGTACCCCAACTTTGCTAGAGAACCTAGAAATATTAGATTAGGGCAGTGTGCAGATGGTTTCACACCATTCTCTAATTCTGCCACGCCTTATTCTTGTTGGTCGGTATTTCTTACTCCATATAATCTTCCTCCTGAAATGTGTATGACAAATCTATTCATATTTTTAAGTTGTGTTATTCCAAGTCCCCGCAATCCAAAAAGTTTAATTGATACCTATCTACAACCATTGATAGATGAGCTTAGACAACTATGTTTTGAAGGTGTAGTAACTTATGACATATCAACTAAGCAGAATTTTATTATATCTGCTTGTTTAATGTGGACTATTAATCATTTTCCTACATATGGTATGTTGTCTGGTTGGATGACTGCTGGAAAGCTTACTTGTCCTTATTGCATAAAGCAGAGTAAGGCTTTTACACTAAAGCATGGCAGGAAAAATTTATGATTTTGATTATCATCGTCAATTCTTGCCAATGGGGCACGAGTTCAGAAATATGAAGCATGCATTAAGAAAAAATAGGGTTGAAAATTATCCTCCACCTCTATCATTGACAGGTCATCAAATTCGGGAGAGAGTTTCTCCTTTACCTAAAGTTACATATTGTCTCGTACATGAAAGACTTCCTCGATATGGCATTGAATATATCTGGACCAGACAAAGCATATTTTAGGAGTTGCCGTATTGGAAGGATAATCTTTCGTGACACAAACTTGATGTGATGCATATTAAGAAATTTTTTTTGACAGTTTATTCAACACAGTGATAGATGTCAAGGGGAAGACAAAAGACAACCCAAAAGCTAGACTAGACTTACAAGAATATTGCAGGAGGAGTAAATTGTGGGTGCAGAAACTAACAAATGGGAAACAATGTAGAGCCTAAAGCTAGCATTTCATTCACAATGGCTGAGGAGCATAAAATATGTGTGTGTGTGCAAAATTTGAAGATCCCAGAAAGATATGCTTCAAATTTAGGCAAGTAGGCAGATCTGAATGAAGGGAAGTTGATAAGTATGAAAAGTCATGACTGTCATGTATTCATGGAAACTTTGATTCCTATCACTTTTCGCCATTTACCTGAAAGGATATGGAAGCCTATTATAGATATAAGTTTTTTTTTAAAATATTTATATTCTGGTCAGTTATTGAATATTAGTTTAGACAGGATTATGGAAAATATTTTTGTAATTATTATAAAACTGGAGAAAGTCTTTCCATGTGATTTCTTCGATGTGATAGAACATCTTTCGATCCATCTTGTGAAAGAAGCCCGTCTTGGTAATCTTGTTCATACATGGTGGATGTATCTATTTAAAAGGTAATGATTATTCTTACATAAGTAATTAAATCTTTGTATAATCTAATCATTCGTTAATATATTCGCATTCTTACATACATATATATAGTAAAATTGGAAGCTGTAAATGATCAATTCAGCAAAGGGGACAGATTGAAGGGTCAATTGTGCAAGTTCATCTTGGCAGAGAAACTAGTGATTTCTACTCCTTTTACTTTGGGGATAAAGTCCCTTGTAAGAGTAATAGACCAACTCGCAATGATGAGAGTAATGGTGATCCTATGTTTTGACTTATTTTGATTTTTAATCAAAGTGGATGAGGATCTAAAATGCGTGGAAGACAAAGCCTCACTCGTATGGAATACCAATCAGCTACGACCCATATTTTACTTAATCATTCCAAAATTCATCCATATGTTGAGTAAGTGTTAAATTATGTTAACTTTAAATTATATAGTTAAAATTGAGAACTAACTCACAAAAAATGTATTTGTCAATAACAACTTATTTGTAAACACATGGGGCGACGAAGCTTTATAGTCAAGTTTTTCAACATACTTAAAGAGTTATGTAAGTGTAAAAGCTTAAATATATTGAATCGATAAGTATAACATATTCACTTTATACCTAATTGTATTATCTGTAATACAATGTCTAGGTTTATGATGAATACTCAAATGTCAAACATTCACCATTTGTGAAAGAGATCGCACTCGGGCCTGATTCTCAAGTTGATATACTCCATAAGTACTGTGTCAATGGTTTTAAGTTTCAAACTGAGGAAGTTTCTATGCACAAGAAAATCAATAACAGTGGTGCGTATGTTGAAGGTGATGTTGACAGTAATAGCCATACTATTGAATATTTTGGTGTCATTCAAGAGATTGTTGAACTAAGATATTCAGGCTGGTCTAAGAAATAGATCATATTGTTTCAGTGTAACTAGTTCAATCCATAACAAAGAGGCACAAGGGTGGACCAATAACATAAAATTATTAAAGTTAAACACACTAGACAATATGCAAGTTATGACACTTTTATCATTACCCAAAATGCTAAGCAAGTCTATTATGCTTCATATCCATTGTGTAGAGATAAGGTTGATTGGTGGGTTGTTATTAAGACAAAGCCTATGAGACAAATAGAAATTGAGAATGTGTTAGTTAGTTGTGACATACCAAAATGATACTGCACTTATTCAACAACAAGTTGATGTTAAGTTAAAAATCGCACTAGAACATTCTCAACAAATACTAGA
The DNA here is from genome assembly GCA_025642045.1 of Solanum sejunctum. Classification (NCBI taxonomy): domain Eukaryota; kingdom Viridiplantae; phylum Streptophyta; class Magnoliopsida; order Solanales; family Solanaceae; genus Solanum; species Solanum sejunctum. Next base: position 11,543,337 of record JAOTQJ010000083.1, read on the forward strand.
AGATGTTTCTAATGATGATCTTGTAATACCAAACATTGAGGAATAAGTAAATGAGGAGTATGAACCATTTGAGGACGAGGAACTGGAGGACAATGAATATGAAACAACCGAGGAGGAAGAATTGGTGGATGATGGAAATGAAAGAAGCGAGGAGGAATAGAGCGATACATTATAACTAACATGTACGTTATTTATTGTGCTAACATTAAATTTATTTAAATTGTCTTATATATTCAATTATTACTTTACATACAAATGTCATATTATGGTGACGGTCATAGACCTCGAGATCATCTTGGGGCGAGCAATTCTAGTTTGGGCAAGAAGAAAAGGACTAGGGCACATATTAATCTGAGCATATTCTAGGGCATTTTTCCTATGCCCCTGATCTCCCAAGGCGCACAACTTCTTCTCCTACCATTGAGGTTGTTCAGTTTGGGACTATGGATCCTCTGACTTACTATGGCCAATTTCGGAGACCATGCAACGCTTCTTTCTCATTATAGTCCAGGTTCATTTCATATGACCAGGCCATGCCGCTACTCACAACTACTATTCCACGACCTCACAGATTATCTTGTTAGGGTACTCCATCTCCAAATGTTCAGTCACCCTCATCTTAGTCTCCTCACCTATTAGCCATCAGACTTAGAGATTCTAGTGAAGAGGCTGTCACTTCTCCATTGACTCAACATAATGTGTATCCCTCTATAACAACTTTTACCTTTTTTTAGGTTAGTGATAATTTTTCCAATTTGCAAGTGGAGTCGACATTGGCCGGCAAAAGCAATTGTTTTGTGGACTGGACAAAACTTTATTTTAATTGTTAATTCCCCATTAGTAGCTAAGGGCAACTCTTGTTAGTGCCCTATATTTTATCATTTAAGAAGCATTCTGCTTCTATATATATGAGGGCAATTTGCTCATCAAAAATCCAAAGTCACGGACAGAGATTGAGAGGGCAAACAGAAATCAAGAGAGTAGCAAGATAATATATATATATTTATATTATAACATTTGAGAGTTGAAGGGAGGTGGTTTATTGCGTAGAATTTCGACAATTTTATTATAAGTTGCTCCTATTTTTCTAAACCTTTTATAATAAGATATTTTATATAAATAAGTTATTTTCGTGTACTTTTAAGTACTTCATTATGAAAATATTATTTATGAGGAATTTATCTTGATAAATCAAAGTTAAGTTGAGTTATAATAATTTATTTGACTGGATCGTGGGGTTACGGATTTCATTCGGAAAGGGAAAGGCTCAAGTGCTTTATTGATTGTCGTTGGCAAAGGCAAGTGAATTTCTTAACCTTTGTTATATAGAATCTTATACTTCCTGTGTGAGGATATTGAATTGAGGATATGGCAACACTTATGGTATTGAACTACCAATTTTTGATTTTGAGATATATGAACTTGTATGGGCATCTTGCATATTTTATTTTCATGAATATGATTATTATGCATTTACTATGTGTTTGCTGGATGATCCAAGAAAAAAAATGAAAAGCCGAAGGAAAATGATTTCGGCTAGTGAAAAAGAATGAAAATTAAAGAGGTTACTATGATTCGAGGGTCGTGTTGCACGTCGCAACGGATACTATGATTCGAGAGTTGTATCGTATGCCATGATGGAGACTATGATTCAAGAGTCGTGTCACACGCCACGATAGATACATGGTCCATGTGTGGCCCCCATGGACTCTGATTGAGGCATATTAATAATCAACAGATGTGTATCACTAGGACAAACATGCATCATTCTATGTGACATTGCATAGCATTGCATCACATCCCATTATCATTTATAAATTTGTGACTGCCTTGTAAAACTTGTGATAGATGCACTTTACCCCTGGTGTTATTGATCATCATAGTTGCTGTGGTTATGGAACTATATGCTATGTACATTGTGAACTGTTATGCTGGAACAATTTTATGCAGGTTATAGTTGTGAGGGTTTGGTTGAAGTGCAGGGGGTACATGTATTCTACATTACTTAATTGTGTGTTTAGTAGTTCACTTGCTGAGTACCATGTGTTTGGTACTCACCCTCCTTGCTACAACAAATTTTGTAGGTTGCGACCCTGGATCATCGTGATATACTCTTCACTCTTCCTTGTCCCAGACTTCCTGTGGGAATTGTGAGAGGTAGTTGTTTGCCGTTCCAGCTGACTTCTCACTCCTATTTATAATTTCGTTCTATTCTAGAAATAATATCATTTAATACTTGTATTTTCTTTTGACTCTATTGTAATACATTAGAAGCTTTTGCACTTGACAACTAGGTTTTAGGAGATTTTCATTTAAGTGACTTATCACCTGCAATTGAACTTTTATTTTTTTATAATTCTATAATTTTAATGTTATAATGGGGTTGTAGGCTGACTTGTCTTGGTGGGTTAAGACGAGTGCCATCACGTCCAATTTTTAGGTCATGACAAGTTGGTATTAGAGCATTAGGTTTATAGGTCTCGTGTGCATATAAGCTGAGTTTCAGTAGAGTCTCAATGATTGGTACGGAGATGTTTGTACTTATCTTTGAGAGGCTATGGAGACTATTAGGAAATTTCCTTTTGTTTACTCTCTCTTACGTGCATGGTTATGTTCGTTAGTACTAAGTTATGCCCAACTTCTTTTGATTAATGGCAAGGACAAGAGCTAATGTTTTTGGTGGTAGAGGTGAGGCAGCTCCTAAAGCAGTTGTCGAGGCCCAAGTTAGAGGTAGGGGTAGAGCCCGAGCCAGGGGTAGTCCTCGTGGAGCAAAACCAGCAAGAGGTCATGCTAGGGAGGTCTCTTTAGAGCCTACGGCTAACCTTAGAGGGAATCAGGTTCCTTCAGAGCACATAGCCTCGCCTTTGTTGCAGGATACTTTATTGAGGGTGCTGAGTGTACTTGAGAGTTTTGGTCCGAGCGGTAATACGAGAGGTACGCCAGGTGGTTCTCAAACTAGAGGAGGAGCTCAGACCCCAGATCAACATCATGTTCCACTGGTCCATGATTCAGTAGAGCAGCCACAGTGGGTACTAGAGTTGTGATTGATCCTGCACTGGCTACTGAGGTTCGGGGTGCACTTTTGGCTATATTAACTAAGGGTTAGCAGCGCTGCTATGAGCTATTTCGGAAGATGAACCCACCTCAATTTCAGGGTGGAATGACAGAGGATGCTCATGAGTTTCTGACTACTTGTAGGGAGTTATTGGATACTGTTGGCTTACCTGAGTCACACGGGGTTCAATATGTTACTCTTCAGCTTTGTAGACCAGCCAGAGAATGGTGGAGGACATATTCAGGGTCTTTGCCTATGGGATCTCCCACAGTGTCTTGGGAGATGTTCTCTGGTACTTTTTATGATAGATTTGTCCCTTGGAGTGTAAGGGAGGAAATTCGATTGAGATTTGAGAGTCTGAGGCAGGATAGCTTATTAGTCACCGAGTATGAGGCCAGTTTCTATCAGTTATCTAGACATGCTACAACCATTATACCCAATGAGATAGAGAAAGTTCGTAGGTTTGTGAGAGGATTGACCTATTCAATTCGACAGGTAGTGTTTAGAGTATCTAGAGATGGGGCCTCTTTCCAGTCTATTGTGAGTGCTGCTAAGGAGGCAGAGCTGATGGAAAGAGAAGAATTTGGGGATCCTAAGAGGGCTCGTGCATCCGGTCAGTTTTTTGGTACCTCATCTGGAGGTAAAGGGTTCTATAAAGGGGGTGGTTCATCCCAGCGTCGAGGACCGGTTCATGCATCATTGCCTGCTTCTGAGGGTGGTCAGACACATCATGGGTCTACAAGGCAAAACAGCTATGGTAGTTCGTCAAGATCCACATGTTAGTCCCAGAGTCAGAGCTTTTGTTATGGGTTTGGAGATCCTGATCACTTGATATGACAGTGTCCCTTATCAGAGGGACAAGGTAGGCCCTACTATAAATCTTTAGTTCAGACTAGACCACTGGTACCACCACCATACAGAAGGCGAGCTAAAGCTTAGACAAATAGAGGTGTCCGCATTCCAGGTAGAGGTACGAATGGTTCCATAGTCCTATAGAGTAGGGGTAGAGGCATTACTCAGACAAGCGGTGGTAGGGAACCACATTGCTATGAATTTCCAGGGAGGCCCGAAGTAGAGGCTTCTGATGCAGTCATCACAAGTATTATTCCAGTTTGTCATCGATCTGCTCTGTACTGTTTGATCCTGGATCTACCTACTTCTATGTGTCGTCCTACATTTCACTTGGATTCGACTTACTATGTGATTGTATGCCTGTACCTATTCATGTTTCTACACCAGTAGGTGAGCCTTTAGTGGTAGATCGAGTGTATCGATCCTGTCTTGTTTCTTTGTCTAGGTATGATACTTAGGTAGACATGATTATTCTAGAGATGGCAGATTTTGATGTTATCTTAGGGATGGATTGGCTTTTCCCATATCATGCTATTCTTGATTGCTACCCAAAAACGGTGACCTTAGCCATATCCGGGGTACCAAAAATTGAGTGGAAGGATGATAGCGATTCTTATCCAAACAAAATCATCTCTTACGTCCGTGCTCATAAACTGATTGACAGGGGTGTATGTCTTACTTGGCTTTCATTCGAGATACTAGTATTGAACCACCTTTTATAAAGTGTATCCCTGTGGTTCAGGAGTTTGTTGATGTATTTCCCGCTGACCTTCCAGGTGTTCCACCCGATAGAGATATTGATTGTCCCATTGACCTAGAGCTAGGCACTAAGCTCATCTCTATTCCTCCGTATAGAATGGCTCTAGCTAAACTGAAAGAATTGAAGGAGCAGCTCCAAGACTTGTTAAGTAAAGGATTTATTTGCCCTAGTGTGTCACCTTGGGGTTCCCCAGTCTTGTTTGTGAAAAAGAATGATGGGTCTATGAGAATGTGTATAGATTACAGACAGTTAAATAAGGTAATTGTCAAAAACATGTACCCTTTTCCCCGTATTGATGACTTATTTGATCAGCTTTAGGGAGTGACTATATTTTCTAAGATTGACTTAAGGTCTCGTTATCATCAGTTGAGGATTAGGGCATCAGATATTCCTAACACAGCTTTCCAAACCCATTATGGCCACTATGAATTTTTGGTAATGTCCTTTGTGTTGACTAATGCTCCTACAGCGTTCACGGAGTTGATGAATAGGGTATTCCATCCATACTTAGATTCTTTTGTTATAGTATTCATTGATGGCATCTTGGTATATTCTAAGATTGAGGCAGATCATGCTAGTCACTTAAGGATAGTGTTACAAAGGTTAAGGGAGGAAACACTATATACAAAATTCTCCAAGTGTGACTTTTGGCTTGATTCTATGGTGTTCTTAGGGCATGTGGTGTCTAAAGAGGGAATCAGAGTAGATCCAGCTAAGGTTGAGGCGATTAAAGGTTGGTCGAAACCAACTTCAGCTACTAAGATTCGTAGTTGTGTGGGGTTAGCAGGGTATTATAGGCGGTTTATGCAGGGTTTTTCTTCTATTGCATCCCCACTGACTAGATTAACTCAGAATAATGTAGCCTTCCATTGGTCTGATGAGTGTGAGGCGAGCTTTCAAAAGCTCAAAACCTTGTTGACTTTAGCACCCATTTTGATGCTACCTGAGGTAGGTGTGGACTTCACGGTGTATTGTGATGCTTCAAGAGTTGGATTAGGTGGTGTGTTGATGCAAAAAGGAAAGGTTATTGCCTATGCGTCTAGACAGTTGAAAGTTTATGAGAAAAACTACCCTACTCATGACTTAGAGTTAGCGGCTGTGGTTTTTGTGCTTAAGTTGTGGCATCACCATCTGTATGGGCTACATTGCGAGGTTTTCACTGATCATGGGAGTCTTTAGTATATTTTTAGTCAAAAGGACTTGAACTTGAGGAAACATAGGTGGATGGAGTTGCTAAAAGACTATGATTTGACCGTCTTATACCATCCGGGAAAGGCTAATGTGGTGGTCGATGCCTTGAGTAGAAAGACTTCTAGCATGGGTAGTCTAGCCACAATTCGAGTGGAGGAGCGACCTTTGGCCAGGGATGTTCAGTGTCTAGCGAATGGCCTAGTCAGGTTAATGCTGTTTGATAAGGGCAACGTACTTGCTTTTCTTGAGGCTCGTTCTTCCTTGATGGATCAGATTCAAAAGCGTCAGTTTAAGGATGAGAAGCTATGCCTCATCAGAGAAAAAATGCCCAGAGGAGAGGCTAAGGAGGTAATGCTCAATTCAATGGTGTTTTGAGGATAGGAGGACGAGTTTGTGTGCCTAAGATAGGTGATTTAATTAAATTGATTCTTGAAGAGGCCCATTATACTCGTTATTACATTCATCCAGGAGCAGCAAAGATATATCACGACCTAAGTTAACACTATTTGTGGTGTGGTATGAAGAAGGATATTTCTGAGTTTGTGGCTAAGTGTTTGACTTGTCAACAGGTCAAGTGTGAACACCAGTGGCCTGGAGGTGAGTTTCAGAGGCTGCCCATTCCTACCTAAAAGTGGGAGTGAATTTCTATGGATTTTGTGGTGGGTTTGCCTACTACTATGGGCGGTTACAAATCTATCTAGGTAGTCGTGGATCGATTGACTAAGTCTACCCATTTCCTTCCTGTCAAGGTCAAGTATACAACAGAGAAGTTAGCTGAGTTGTACATCAGTCAAATAATGAGGTTACATAGTGTGCCTATTTCTATAATTTTTTATCGGGGTTCACTTTTCACTTCTCACTTTTAAAGGGACCTGCAGCATTTTCTAGGTACTCGCCTAGACATGAGCTCAGCATTTTACCCTCAGACAGATAGACAGTCCAAGTGAACTCTTTAAGTGTTAGAGGATACACTTCAAGCGTGTGTAATTGATTTTGGTTCTCGTTGGGATCTACACTTGCCCTTAGTAGAGTTTGCATACAATAATAGTTATCACTCCACCTTTCAGATGGCTCTTTTCGAGGCATTGTATGGTAGGCGATGTAGATCTCCGATTGGTTGGTTTGATTCATCTAAGACAGACTCATTAAATGCTGACGTTCTGAGAGGTGCTGTGGAAAAGGTCCATATGATTCAGGATAGGTTGTTGGTTCCTCAGAGTTAACAAAAGAGTTATGCATACAGGATGGTCAGAGCCTTAGAATTTATGGAGGGTGATCACGTTTGGCTTAGGGTATCACCCATGAAGGATGTAATGCGATTCGGGAAGAAGGTAAGCTTAGCCCTCGATTTATTGGCCCATTTGAGATTTTAGAGAAAATTGGAGATGTGGCCTATAGATTGGCCTTGCCACCTAGCTTATCATCCATGCACCCTGTATTCCATGTCTCCATGCTTCAGAAGTATGTACGCAACGAGTCTCATATACTCTCATTCGATTCGGTGGCATTGAATCCTAACTTATCGTTCAAGGAGGAGCCTATCGCTATTTTGGATAGGCAGGTTCACAAGCTTAGATATAAGGAGATTGCTTCTGTAAAGGTACAATAGAAGAATCATCCAGTTCGAGAAGTGACTTGGGAGGTAGAGTCGAAAATGCGTGCTATATATCCTCATCTTTTTGAAAATCCAGGTACTTTATCTTACCTTATGTTCGAGGACGAACATGACTTGGGAGGTAGAGTTGAAAATGCGTGTAATGACTCTTACTTTGTTTTGGGGGTTAGTGATAAGTTTCTCACTTTGTAAGTGGAGTCGACATTGGCCGGCGAAAGCAATTGTTTTGTAGACTGGCCAATACTTTGTTTTTAATTGTTAATTCCTAATTAGTAGCTAAGGGCCACTCTTGTGAGTGCCCTATATTTTATCATTTAGGAAGCATTCTGCTTCTATATAAATGAGAGCAATTTGCTCATTAAAAATCCAAAGTCACGGACAGAGATAGAGAGGGCAAACAGAAATCAAAAGAGTAGCATGATAATATATATATATATTATAATATTTGAGAGTTGAAGAGAGGTGGTTTATTGCATAGAATTATGACAATTTTATTGTAAGTTGCTCCTATTTTTCAAAACCTTTTATAATAAGATATTATATATAAATAAGTTATTTTCGGGCACTTTTAAGTATTTCATTATGAAAATATTATTTATGAGGAATTTATCTTGATAAATCAAAGTTAAGTTGAGGTATAATAATTTATTTGACTAGATCGTGGTGGTACGGATTCCATTTGGAAGGGGAAGGCTCAAGTGCTTAATTGATTGTCTTTGGCAAAGGCAAGTAAATTTCTTAATCTTTGTTAAGTATATAGAATCTTGTGCTTCCTGTGTGAGGATATTGAGATTGAGGATATGGCAACACTTATGGCATTGGACTACCAATTCTTGATTTTGAGATATATGAACTTGTATGGGCATCTTGAATATTTTATTTTCATGAACATCATTATTGTGCATTTACTATGTGTTTGCTGGATGATCCAAGAAAAGAACTGAAAACCCAAAGGAAAATGGTTTCGGCTAGTGAAAAAGAATGAAAATTAAAGAGGTTAGTATGATTCAAGGGTCGTGTCGCATACAACGATGGATACTATGATCCGAGGGTCGTGTCTCACGCCGCGATGGATACTATGATTCGAGGGTCGTGTTGCATGCCGCAACTGATACATGGTCCATGTGTGGTCCCCATAGGCTCTGACTGAGGCACGTTTATGATCAGCAGATGTGTATCACTAGGACAAACATGCATCATTCTACGTGATATTGCATTGCATTGCATCATATCCAATTATTATTTTTAAATGTGTGAGTGCCTTGTAAAACTTGTGATAGATGCACTTGATCCCTGGTGTTGTTGAACATAATAGTTGTTGTGGTTATAGAACTATATGTTATGTACATTGTGAACGGTTATATTGGAATAATTTTATGCAGGTTATAGTTGTGAGGGTTTGGTTGAAGTGCTGCGGTTACATGTATTCTATATTACTTAATTGTGTATTTAGTAGTTCAGTTGCTGAGTACCGTGTGTTTGGTACTCACCCCCTTGCTACAACAAATTTTATAGATTGTGAGCCCGGAGCATCATGATATTTTGTTCACTCTTTCTTGTCCAAGACTTCCTGTGGGAATTGTGAGAGGTAGCTGTTTGACATCTCAACTGACTTCTTACTCCTATTTATAATTTCGTTCTATTCTAGAAACAATATCATTTAATACTTGTATTTTATTTTGAATCTATTGTAATACATTAGAAGCTTGTGCACGTGACAACTAGGTTTTGGGGGATTTTCATTAAAGTGACTTATCACCCGCAATTCAACTTTCATTTTTATATAATTCCACAATTTTAATATTATAGTGGGGTTGTAGGCTGAATTGTCTTGGTGGGTTAAGACGAGTGCCACAATGCCCAATTTTTATGTTGTGACACCTTCGGCATTAGCTTCACTAGCTGTTGCTGCTACTCCCGAGGTAGCACCATATGTCACAGGTTAGCTCCTGGCCAGCAACACAGGCTTGGGAGAGTTTTGGTAGTGCCTGATAAAGCCTTGTAAGTTTGTTCTTCTAGTTATTTATTTTTTGATATATTACTAAATATTAATGAACTAATATGTTTATTATTTTTCTTGTAGGTTGAATCCATTGAAGCATACTGCCAAGGCCTTACAGGAGTGTGCTAGGAGGCTGTTTAACGAGCCCTATCACTCTTGGGGAGAGATCCCACACAAAATTCATCAGGCCATGTTTAATAAGTTTAAGGTATATAATTAGTTTACATATTTATTTTAAGTTAAGTTTATTACTTATAATATACTTTATCTAACTAATTATGTAATACTTCTCTTTGTATTTATCCAGACTATGTGTACTCGGGATAAAAAGTATAATATTATCATAGGGACCACATTTGAGAGGAAAGCGAGCTCCAGACTATCTAGCTGGCTCAAGAAATGGCTAGATGATGGAAAGCTCGGGGGTTGGTTGTAGACACACGAATTTGAGGAGTTACGTCGATATGGGATACGGAGGAATTCAAAGCCTTGTCTAACCAAGCAAAAAAAGGCTAGAGCGAGTTTGAAGGGTGGCTCGTTGCACACCGGAGGTGCAAAGAGTGTTGGAACTATTTATCGAAATATGGTAAGATTTTTAAATTTAAAGTTTAAGTTCATAATCTTAAATACTTTTTTGATTGAATAGTATTTCATTAATTATATTATTAAATTCTTATAGGAGCAAGAAACGGGACAAGTTCCATTTCAGTATGAGATTTTCAAGAGCAATAATACTCGAAAGAAGGACAATGAGTCAGACCCAAATGGGTGGGTCGAGTCGAGGGCCGAACAAGCTTAGTAAGAGTCTTAACATATTCATCTGAAAGTCATAGCATAG
>JAOTQJ010000083.1:11618309-11678837 GCA_025642045.1 Solanum sejunctum
AAAGGTAGAGCACCAAAGACCCTGATGGTTTGACCCAAGATATTGAAATTCCTACTTGGTAGTGTGGAAGATATGAATATGAATATTATGGTTGGTTTACGTCGGACTCGAAAGCAATTTTATTCAATTTGGGTGATTGTTGGCCGGATGAGTAAGTTGACACATTTCCTATTGATCAAGACTACCTTTAGATCCAAAGATTCTACAAGGTTATACATCTAAGAGTTGCTGAGGTTTCATGGTGTGCTTAGGTCTGCCATATCATTTCATGGTACCTAATTTACATCTCACTTTTGGAGGTTGTTTCAAAGAGGACTTGGTACAAAGGTGAAGTCAAGTACCATTTTTCATCCTCAAATCGATGGAAAAGCCGATAGAACAATTCAAACTTTGGAGGACATGTTTAGGGATTGTGTGTTGGAATTCAAAAGTAATTGGACTGATTATCTCCCACTCATCTAGTTCGCTTATAATAATAACTTTCATGCTAGCATTGGTATGGTACTATTTGAGGCTTTGTATAGTAGGAGGTGTAGATCTCCAGTAGGGTGGTTTGTGTTGGGAGAGATGGCTTTGATTATCCTAAATTTGGTGTTGGACACTATGGAGAAGGTGGAGTTGATTAGGGAGAGGTTAAAGATAGCCGAAAGTCGCCAAAGGTCCAATTCAGATGTCAGGAAGAGTGATCTTAAGTTTTATGCTAGTGATTGGGAATATGTGAAAGTCTCACCTATAAAAGGTATAATGCATTTTGGGAAGAAAGGATAGCTATGTCCTCGATATATGGGTCCTAATGAGATTGTTTAGTGGATTAGGAATGTGGCTTATAGGTTTGATTTGCCTTTGGATTTGAGTTCTATCCAACTGATTTTCCATGTGTCTATGCTAAGAAAGTTGATTGGTGACCTCCTAATATTATTCCCTTTGAAGGCGTGGAGATTGAGGAGAACTTATCTTAAGAGGAAGTTTTGGCTGAGATTTTTTATAGATAAGTGAAGCGGCATCATAACGAAGATGTGGCTTTGGTTAAGGTACTTTGGAGAAATCAACTTGTGGAGAATGCTACATGGGAGGCAGAGTTTTACATGTTAAAACGATATCCCCATCTTTTTCCATCTACTCAAGCGTAAGACATTAGATTCCTTCTTTTCCAATTGATCCTAATTCTCTCACTCTTGAGTTTCATGACATAACATGCATACATGTGCATGAAAATGATTTTAAGGTGTTTTGAATAAATTGAATACTTTTTGACAAGAGTCTTAATGACTTTATATTTTTAAGTAATGAGATATGCACTGTCTCTTGTGTTTGAATGTTTAATGTTCTAAGTCAATCCTTCTAAGCCATTTTCTAGCACATTCGAGGATGAATTTCCCAAGGAGAAAATAATGTAAGGACTTGGACTTGTACAACTTCAATGGCGCTTAATTTGGTCGCAAAACATTTTAGACCAAGGAGATGCCTCATTGAAGCCTTCACCATTTGTGTAGTGCTACATAGACTGTGTGGAGCCTTCTTCAAGTGGCCCTTGGCCTTTTGTGGATGTGAGGGCCTTAGTATGGAGTTCGAGAACAAGGCATACCACACTTGGACCCCCAGATAGTTCGTGTGAGGACATACGGACCATGTGGTGGACTGTATGGTAGCCATGGACTTGAGCTCCATAGTTTTGAACCTAAGGTAAGTGGTACGGCCCCTATTATGGACTGTTTGGTGCTTCACGGTCCCTGAGGCCCTTTCATATGGGTTTCAGGGTGAAATTCTTCTAAGTATTAGATCACTATCTCAGAACTTCATCATGGAGAATTTTTCTAAGTGGAGAGGGATAGAGGAGGCACATAGACTGTGTGGCTTGGTATTGTCCATACCACCTTCCATATGGGTGCCTCTATTAAATTTTTCTAAGTTTCAAATTATAGTTTTTGACCTTAGTTGTTGGAATGTTTTTCTAAATTTCGAACCATGGGCAAATGTATGGTTCGTATGGTGCCTCGCGGACCGCACCACCCCTCCCTGAAACTTTAACTTCAATTAATCTACTCATTTCATTAATAACATTTTCACAATTATGGTTTATCGTAAGGGTCCTTTGTTTTTTCTATGCTATCTAAAGGCATTCGAATGACCTACTATTTATTTCTCTCATTCAAATTCATCAGTCCACTTACAATTCTCTTAAGTTACTCTTATGAACTCTCTCAAAAGGACTCTTGTGAAACTAAGCTTGGGAATCAAGGGAAGGCTCTTTCTTTATCGAAATTCTTCTTGAATCTTCTTTAATAGAAAAGGTATGTGGGATTGATTATTGGTCCATTTCAACCATGTGAAACAACCCTAAAAAGTGCCTGAAAATGTGAATCGAAAGTGCCCAAAATTATAATTTCAATATATCTCAAAATTTGTGTGCAATATCGAATAGCCGACTTCATATTCTTGTTCAGGGGGTCATTTTGAGTGTAAAATGGGCCTAATCCCAATTTAAGAGCAAATGATTAGCAATTTTGATTTTCCAAACAAGTGATTTCAAAAGAGCTTTTCGCACGTCATTGTTTTTGGTCCAGGTTTGACTTCAGTCCAATACTTTTATGTCTTGGGCCTAAGTGTTCCCAAATGTAAAAATATCTATACTTAGTCACTTCTCACTCTTATATCATGATAAACATTCTCCAATACTCAGTCAGACACTTAGCCAAATATTTTACTCCCACAGTCAAGTCTCAAAACCTTTCTAGATCTTAAGGATTGCACTCAAGCTTCAAGTCTCCATCTCCAATCTTCATCAAGTTCATATCCAAAGCTAAGGTATGTGGGTTTCTTTCATAGGTTCGTTTCACCCATAATACCCAAGCTTCCCTTACTTTAATTTGCATGATTTAAAGTTGATTTACAAATAGTTCTTTATTACTATGAAAATCACTGCACACGATGTTAGAGATCATGAAATTATGACTGTTTTTCCACATTTGAGCAATGAATCTAAGGTCTATTATATGAGTTGATGAAGGGTTTTCATGTAAATTGCTTGAGGGTGTTAGCAAGTATCTATTAAAGGTTTTACATTGGATTTACTAGCATGATTTCATTCTTAAATTGCATAGTTTATACTAGCACTACACACCCTCTAAGTGTTTGATAAAATCGATGGTTATGGATTCTTGAGGAACTAAAGGAATAGTGAATGTCTTTTAAGTTGAATGACTATATGATGATGAAATGATAATGAAGTGATGATGAAATGAATGTATGTATATGGTATTCTCTATATAGTGTTTGAATGTGACCATGCCCTACTTGGGGGGGGGGGGGGGTTCGGCGGGTACTATTGTCAACGGGTTCGTCCTTGATAACCTATCAAGAGCTTTGTAATCTGGAAACATAGATGGTAGGGTTTTACAATCCATCAATCATGTTGGGGGTTTGTACCCATCATCCTATTCGGACGTTTGTACTTCGATACCACGGATGGTAGGGTGCGATGATCCACTAACCTATCAGAGGGTCTGTGCTCCTGTACTGTGGGAGGTAGTGTGCGATGACCAACTAACCTGTTCATGGGGTTTGTACCTCAATCACCAAGGGTAGTAGGGTGTGATGATCTACTAATAGTCTAATGGTCTCTTTTTACACATATGTTATGTCATATGTAAGCATGTTTTACTGAAGCAGTAATCATACATGTTATATTGTTATTATGCTAGCTATTGTCTATCTCTATGCATTTTGATCACAATGCCTATATCTTTTTGCATTGCATCATATATACTTAGTACATTCAAATGTACTAACGTATACTCTATACTTACATGATGTTACCATGTAGGAACCAAAGCACCGCTTGGTCATCCTCCTCCTCCACTTGGCTAGTAAGACATCTATTAGGCTTGTCGGTGAGTTCTCTATTTTGAGGACTTACTCATGAACTCTTGCTATGTATTAAGATTTTCTCTCTTTGACTTATGTATTAACTCTGAGGGTGAGCACAATTGCTTTATCTTGGCCCCCACTCTTATCTATGTATTAGAGGTGCTGTTACACATGTTATGTATCTACGCTATGAGTCTTGAATCTCTTGTTCCTTGATGTTATGACATGAAAGTGTTTACTACTTCTTGTTATATGTTATTACTTCTGCGACCAAGGATATATAATGATATACTACAAGGCTTACTTAGGGTTCCTTTGAGTTTCCCATTTGCCAGTCACATCTAGGCCCTAGGCTTGGGTCATGACAAAGGTGGTATCAAAGTACTAGGTTGTTAGATCCTCGGTGTCCAACACACTATATTGATTAGAATCTTATACATGGTTGTGTTATGCACCACAACTATAAGTTGGAGACTATGAGACATTTTAGAAGATGTTTCCCTTATTCATGTTCTAAGTCGTGCTATAGAGTGGAAGTAAGTTTTTCCCCCTAACGTTTGTTCTTTGCTATGTTATATCATGCCTAATATAAGGGGCAAAACAAGCCCATATGCCTAAGGAGCAACCGGCCAATAGAGAGATTAGGGATACTCTCACCTTGATTGGACAAGTGGTGGCTAAACAAGCCAATCGAGGGGACTAAGCCCCTCATGCTCCTACATCGGCCTCTCAGGTGAGAAACTTCATAAGAATGAATCCCTCATAATTCCATGGGTCAAAGGTGAGTTATGACCCTCAAGAGTTCATCAATGAGGTATACAAAATTTTGTCTATCATGGGTGTAAGGCTAGAGGATAAGGTGGAGTTGGTGGCCTACCAACTCAAAGGGATATCCCAAATATAGTACAACTAATGGAGAGAAGAGAAGGCACTCAACTATGTGGTGTTTTGGGAAGAGTTTAAGGTGGCCTTCTTTAATCGATTCTTTCCCCTTGAACTTAGGGAAGCTAAGTTGGTGGAATTCCTGAATTTGAGACAAGGGTCCCTGAGTGTGAGGGAGTACGCCCTCAAGTTCAACCAACTTTTAAAATATTTTCCACATTTGGTGGCCGACTCAAGATCTAGGATGAATAAATTTATAATGGGTGTTTTCGACTTGGTTAGTGAGGAGTGTCGGTCCACCATTTTGATTATTGACATGGAATTTTCACATTTAGTGACCTATTCCGAGCAAATGAAAGGGGAGAAATTTAGGAAGAGTAGGGGTCATGAGGCCAAGAGGGCCTATTTTGAGGGTAAGTTACAAAAGGGTGGACAGACCTACCAAGACCAAGGGTCCTTTCATGCTTTTAATAGAGGATTTGTTAATGACTTCCAAAGACCCCAAGGTGTTGGTGTTGTGGTTCCCAATGAGGTGTGTCCTAGGTTAGGTAAGGGTCATAAAGGACCATGCTTGAGAGATACTAATGGATGCTTTGGTTGTGGGGAAGTAGGTCACAAAAAATTAGATTATCCTAGAAATAGCAATAGTGGAAAGGAGGATTGTCCACAAGGTGCTAATGTGGTCCTATTTGGCATAGGTTGCCGACAAGATGGTGCTCCTAGGCACAATAGGTTCTATGATTTGCATAGCAGGCAAGGGGTTGATAAAGTCCCCGATGTTGTTACTGGTGTGTTAAATATCTTTGACTTTGATGTGTATGCATTGATTGATCTGGGTGCCACTCTATCTTTTGTTACCCCCTTTGTTTCCAAAAAGATCTATGTTGACCCCGTATTGTTGCATGAGTCATATGAGGTGTCTACTCCAATTAGTGTATCTACTATTGCTAGAAATGTTTATATAAGTTGTCTTAATTGCATCTTGCATAAAATATTGCCTTGTGATCTTGTTGAGTTAGACATGGTTGATTTGATATTATTATTGGGATGGATTGGTTGCATGCATACTATGCTTCTATTGATTGTAGAACCCATGGGGTCAAGTTCTAATTTCCAAATGAACCCATCCTTGAGTGGGATAGTCAAGATATGGTGGTCATGTTGGGTATCTCTTGCATTAAAGCCCGTAAATTGATCTCTAAGGGTTGTCCTTACCATCTTGTGAGGGTTAGATATATGGAGTCTGAAGTCCTTCCCATAGAGTCGGTTCTGGTCGTAATTGAGTTTCTTGATGTCTTCCCAAGTGACCATCTTGGTGTTCCTCCCAAAAGGAAAGTAGACTTTGGCATAGACCTCCTCCCTAATACTCAACCCATTTCTGCTCCCCCTTACCACATGGCCCTGGCGGAGTTGAATGAGTTGAAGGAATAATTGAGGGACTTGTTGGATAAAGGATTTGTTAGGCCTAGCCAGTTACCTTGGGGTGCACCGGTGTTGTTTGCGAAAAAGAAGGATAGGTCCCTTAGGATATGTAATAACTATCAGCAACTCAATAGGGCCACGATCAAGAATAGGTATCCTCTTCTAAGGATTGATGATTTGTTTGACAAATTGTAAGGCTCTAGCCATTTCTATAAGATTGATCTTCGGTCCTGATAGTTTCAAGTGAATATGAGGGAGTGTGATATTCCAAGATAGCCTCCCAGACTAGGTATGGACATTATGAATTTGTAGTACTGTCTTTAATAGGTGACCAATGCACCGGCCATCTTTATGGACCTAATGAATAGGATCTCAACCCTACCTTGCTTTCTTTGCTATAGTCTTCATTGATGATATTTTGATCTAATCTCATGGTGAGGAAAAGCATAGGGCTCACTTAAGGGTTGTGTTGCAAAGATTGAGAGAAGGGAAATTGTATGTTAAATATGAAATATGTGAATTTTGGTTGAATGAGGTTATATGCTAAATATGAAATGTGTGAATTTTGGTTGAAGGAGGTTATCTTCCTAGGACATGTGGTGTCGGGGTATGGTATAAAGGTGGATCCTAAAAAGACCGATGTGATTAGAAATCAGCCTAGATCATTGACTCCATCGAATATTAGGAGTATCTTGGGCTTCGCGGGCTATTGTCAAAGGTTTGTGAATGGGTTCTCTTCTATTGCTTCTCCTATGACAAAATTTACTCAAAAGAAGGTTAAGTTTGTGTGGACTGATGAATGTGAGAGGAGCTTCCAAACCTTGAAAGATAAGCTTATGTTTGCCCTTATATTGTCACTACTAGATGGGCTTGATGGATTTTTTGTGTATTATGATGCTTCCTAGATTGGTTTAGGTTGTTTGTTGATGCAAAATGGTAAGGTCATATCCTATGCTTCTAGACAACTCAAAGTGCATGAAAAGAACTACCTTACCCATGATCTTGAGTTAGCTACCGTTGTGTTTGCATCAAAGACTTAGCATCATTACTTGCATGGGGTGCATGCCGATGTGTTCACTAATCATAAGAGATTCCAATATGTCTTTACTAAAAAGGCTCTCAACTTGAGGCAAAGGAAATGGTTAAACTTCTTAAGGACTATGATATGAGTGTGCCTTATCATCCCGATAAGGCAAATATTATGGCAGATTCTTTGAGTAGGGTGTCTACGGGTAGCCTAGCTCAAATTAATGGTGGTGATAAAGAGATGGCTAGGGAGGTACATTGATTGGCTAGATTAGTAGTTAGGTTGGAAGAGGATGGTAATAGGGGTATTATTGTTGTTGATAGTTCTAGGTCTTTCTTGGTTGATGAGGTGAAAGAAAAGAAAGAGCTTGATTACTCCTTGTTAGAATTGAAGGCCTTAGTAAATGAGTGCAAGGTTGAGGTTTTCTCCTAAGGGGGAGATGGTGCGCTTAGGTACCAAGGTAGGTTATGTATGCCTTGTGTTAATTGTTTAAGGGAGAGAATCCTTGATGAGGCCCTTAACTCTTCTTATTCTATCCATCCTGGTTCTACCAAAATGTATAGAAACTTGAGAGATGTGTATTGTTAGGAAGGCATAGAGAGGGACATGGCCAAATTTATTTTCGATTACCATAGTTGTCAAGAAGTCAAAGCCAAACATCAAAGGATGGGTGTCCTAAGCCAAGACATTGAGATTCCTACTTGGAAGTGTGAGGTGTTTAATATGGATTATGTGGTTGGGTTGGCCAAGATTAGAAAGGATTTTAATTCCATTTGGTTTATGTTTGGTAGGATGACAAAATCGGCTCACTTTCTACCAGTTAAGTCCACATATGGGGCTAAAGATTATGCAAGGTTGTACATTCATGACTTGGTAAGGTTGCATGGGGTTCTTTTCTCCATCATATTAGATCGTGGGGTACAATTCACTTTATACTTTAGGAGGTTCTTCCAAAAGGGTCTTGGTACAAGGTTAACTTAGTATGGCCTTCCACCCTCAAAGGATGGCCAAGCCTAAAGGACCATCCAAACCCTTGAGGACATGCTTAGAGTATATGTGTTGGAGCGCAAAGGTAGTTGGGATGATCATCTTTCGTTTATTGAGTTTTCCTACAATAATAGTTATCATTCTAGCATCGGTATGGCTCCTTTTTGAGGCCCTCTATAGTAGGCATTGTAGATCGCGAGTGGGGTGGTTTGATGTTAGTGAGGCAGCATTGTTAGGACCAGATCTGGTTTGGAAGGCTCTTGAGAAGGTTAGGATGATTAGATAAAGGTTGCAGATGGCCCAAAGTCATCAAAAGTCTTATGCCAACATGAGGAGAAAAAACCTTGATTCTGAGGTTGGTGATTGGCACTACTTGAAGCTGTCACCCATGAAGGGTACGATTTATTTTGGTAAGAAGGGCAATTTGATCCCAAGATATATGGGTCCTTATAAGGTAATAATAAAGGTTGGCAAGGTAGTTTATGAGTTGGAATTGCCTAGAGAAATGAATTTGGTTCACTCGATATTTTATGTGTCCATGTTGAGGAAATATGTGGGTGATCCGAATGCTATTCTACCTCTTGATATTATGGGTGTTGTTGAAGATGATTTGAGCTATGAAGACATTCCAGTTCAGATCTTTGATAGTTAAGTGACGAGATTGAGAAACAAAGAGGTTGCTTCCACTAAGGTCCTTTGGAGGAATAAACAAGTTGAAAGTGCTACTTGGGAGACTAAAACAGACATACAAAAGTGATGTCCTTACCTTTACCACTTCACTCAAGCATAAGTTATTGATCTTAGTCCTTTATATGATCTCAAGTCTTAAGTTCATCCATCATGTCATTGCATATGTTCATATTTAAATTTACTAAGTTCATGATGATTTTACACTTATGATGATATTTTTGGAATGATGTTTCACTGCATTGATGCATCCTTATGTGGGCTGAAATTTTTATGTGTATGTCTCTCATATACGCTTCTGCGATGTTCGGGGATTAATGTTCCCAAGGAGAATATATTGAAACGACCCCAAAAAGTGCCCAAAAATGTGCCTCAGAAGTTCTCGGCATGGTAATTTTCATATATCTCAAAATTCGGGGGCGATATCAAAAATTCGATTTCATATTCTTGTTTATGGAGTCATTTTAAACGGAGGATAGGTCTAAGCCCGATTTAAGAGCAAACGATTAGAAATTGTGATTTTCCAAAAAAGTAATTTCTAGAGAATTTTTCGCACCCCTGCGTGATGCGTCAAGGGCGCGCACTAGTATTGTTTTTGGTCCAGTTTTGACTTTGGTCCAAGACTTTTAAGTCTTGGGCCTAAGTGTTCCTAATAGTTAAAATACCTATAATTAGACATTTTTCACCCTTATATCATTATAAACATTCCCCAATACTAAGTCAAATTATTAGCTAAATATTTTACTCCCAAACTCAAGTCTCAAAGCCTTTCTAGATCTTAAGGATTGCACTCAAGCTTAAAGTCTCCATCTCCAATCATCATCAAGTTCATATCCAAAGCTAAGGTATTTGGGTTTCTTTCATGGGTTGCTTTCAGTCATGATAACCAAGCTTCCCTTACTCTAATTTGCATGATTTAAAGTTGATTTACAAATAGTCTTTATTATTATGAAAATCACTGCACACTATGTTGGGGTTCATGAAATTGTGACTGTTTTGCCATGTTTGAGTTAATAATCTAAGGTCTATTGTAAGATTTGTTGAAGGGTTTTGATGTTTATTGCTTGAGTGTGTTACCAAGTATCTATCGAAGGTTTTACATTGAATTTACTAGCGTGATTTCATTCTTTAATTTCATGGTTTTACACTAGCACTATGCACCTCTAACTGTTTGATAAAATATCTAGTTATGGATTCTTGAGTATTTAAAGGTCTAATGCATATCTGATGAATTGAATGACTATATGATGATAAAATGATGATGAATTGATGATTAAATGATGATGAAATGAATGTATGTATATGGTATTCTCTATATAGTGTTGGAATGTGACCATACCATACTAGGGGGTTTTGCACCGAGTAACCTTGGTTCGTACCTTGATAACCTATCAAGGGTTTGTACTTCGGTACTATAGATAGTAGGGCTCGACTATCCATCAATCTTGTTAGGGGTTTGTACCTATCAACCTATTGGGGGGCTTGTACTCCGACACCACAGGTGGTAGGGTGCACAATCTACCAACTTATCGGAGGGTTTGTACTCAGGCACCATGGGTGGTATAGTGAAATGATCCACCAACCTATTGATAGGATTTGCCAATACCAATAGTCTAATGGTCTCTTCTCACACATATGTTATGTCCTATGTAAGCATGTTTTACTTAAGCATTAATCATACATGCCATATACTAGCTATTGTCTATCTCTATGCATTTTTATCACGTTGCCTATCTCTTGTTGCATTGCATCCTACATAGAACATTCAAACATACTAACGCATACTTTATTCTTACATGATGCCACCATGTAAGAATCGGAGCACCACTTGATCATCCTCCTCTTCCACTTGGCTAGTACGATTTCTATCAAGCTTGTTGGTGAGTCCTCTATTCCGGGGACGTTACTTATGATCTCTTGCTATGTATTAAGATTTTATCCTTTGACTTATGTATTGACTATGAGGGTGAGCACGGTTTCTTTGTCATAGCCCCCACTATTATCTATGTAGTAGAGGTATTGTTGGACATGTTATGTATCTATGCTATGAGTCTTAAATCTCTTCTTCCTTGATGTTATAATATGAAAGTATTTCTCATAGCCCCGGTTGTCCTAATTTAGTACTTCTTGTTGTATTCTATTGCTTTCATGACTAAGGATGTATAATGATGTGCTATAAGGCTTGTTTGGGTTTCCTTTGGGTTCCCATTCACCAGTCATGTCTAGGTCCTAGGCTTGGGTTGTGACACCAAGAACATCCAACCTCTTTTATGCTCAATTTTATGGAACTTTAGGTGGATTTAAATATGGATTTTCAATATTATTATTTATTAAATTCAATTGATGTATGGGATATGTTTTATTATTGATTTTGAAGTGATTTAAGTCCTAATATGATGAATTGAATTGGAGTTATGAATTAGTTATGAAATGTGCATGTTCCTTTTAAAGCTTGATTTGTGCATGGGTAATCTGTATTACGATCTAAGTGTGAATTTTACTTATAGATTTACTTGAATTTCATAATGTATGTTGATTTAGATTAAATCTTTATTGCCCATCCTGTCTCTCATCACATTCATGGCATATGTATACATGACTATGGTTTTTATGAAGTTTATGAAGTGGCTTAAGCCCAATTATGTTTATGTATATAATTTTGATAAGATCATGGTTATCACAAGAATGTGGTCACATATAGGTCTATGATTTTGGCTCTTTGAGCAATTATAGGTGTTTACACCACTATGTTTATGGAGCACCGATTGAGGTCTGACACGAGGTAGGCTATTCCCAAGGGTCAATATTTTTCAAGAAGTTTCTCCAAAGATGCAATGAAGTATATTTTGTCTATTTAGCTCAAGTATGCATCATTATCTAATGTGACTTTGAAACCCCCCAGATTTGTGCTTCAAAAATGCTCATAATCATAATTTCCATATATCACAAAATTCATGCGTGATGCCAAAACTCCAACTTCATATTCTCTATCATGGGGCAGAATTAAGTGAGAAATAGGTATAACCCGAATTTTAGAAGACCCATAAAATCAAATAAATTTTTGCTAATTTAAGATTTTCAGAGAGCATCTGCGCCTTGGCCGCGATGCTCCAGGGGTCTGAATTAGTGATAAATAGGCCTTCGTGTTGAGTTTGTGTGGCAGACCAGACGTGGACTAGTGTAAGTTCTTCTTTGGTTTTTCTATCTCATCAAAGGGCATTGGGGTCATAGCCCTATGCCCACTCATGCATAAAAACACTCATACTTAGTCATGTTTCAACTCTATATCACTCAAGACTGTCTCAAAAACCTCTCCAAAACTTAACCAAATATTTCATTCAAATTTCAAAGGTTTCAAGCTTAAATTTTGAACTCAAGGATTCTCTTCAAGTTCTATGTTATCTTCAAGCCGTCTCAAGAAAACCTAAGTTTGAGGTATATGGGTTTCATCTATTGGGTTCTTTCACCCATGGAGCCCAATCATCCTTTTATGAAAATAATATGTTTTCAAGTTGTATCATCTAGGTGTATCTCTTATTGCGGATTATGAATATAAATTACGTTGGGGTTTTATGAAATATTGATTGATTATGCATGTCTATCTATTTCAAGCTTATACCATGAATTGATTTTGTCTATTAGACTATGCATGTTTTGAGCTATGAAAGTATGATCTATTATGAGATTTTATAATGGATTTCAAGGTATCCTACATAAGGGTTTTACTATATATTGGTTGGTTCATTTGCATTGAATTTTCTCATTTTATGTCACTCTTGAATTGCATGATTTTGAATAAGCATTATGCACCCACCAAGTATTTGATAAAATTCTTGATAAGGATTATCAAGTTATTGATGATCTATTACATGGGCTATAAGTCAAGTGACTTTATGATGATTAAGGGCTTGAATATATACATTGAATTCATGAAAAGTATCTATGATGTTGCAAGTAGACCACACCTTGCTGGGGAATGATATTCTTAATCACCTTATTGGGGGGTGACATACCTCAATCACCTTATTAGGGGGTGACATGCCCAATCACTATGTTGAGGGGTGAGTACCTCAATCACCTTACAAGGGAGTGACATGCCTTAGATTCCAAGTAGTAGTTTGATTGGTCTATTTTTATTATGGTCTTTTCCTACATGTGTTATGTATTATGCAAGCTATATAATTTCCAAGCATGTTTTAGTTCAATCATGGATCATGCATGCCATATTGATGTTGTACTTATCTATTGTTTATGATTATGCATTTTGACTATATTGTCTTATGTCTTGTTGTATTATATCATACATATTTAGTATATTCAAATGTACTAATGCATACTCTATGCCTACATGATATTATCATGTAGGGACCGGAGCACCTCTTGATCATCCTCCACGTGGCTAGTTTGGTACTTCAGAAGATAAGCTTTGGTAAGTCCTCAAGTCCTAGGACTCTATCTATTCTACTCTTGTTATTTGATATTTCTTTATGTTGAACACTTGTTACTATAAGGGTGAGCCCAAAAAGTCTCTTGGGCCCCAATCCATTCCATATTAGATGTATTGTTGGATAATTGATTTAACTATGCTATCAGCTTGACTCTTTTATGCTTTTATAAGTATCAAGACTTCACTTTGTCCCGCTTCCCTTATTTATATCTCTTGTGTTATTTCTTTGCTTTCGCGCCCAAGGATGTGTGAATGATATGCTAAGAGGCTTGTTTGGTTTCCATTCATCGTGGCAAGTCTAGGCCGTAGGCTTAGGACGTGGCAGATTTGGCCTTTAAGCCTTTGTTATGTTTTTGAAAGACTATTGCCTCTTTTACATGCATTAATACATATATGTGTTCTAGTGGAATGATGACCTAACACTGATAGGATTGCAGGTAGGTGTGCTATCCCCCAAGGGTCCATACTCCTTTCTCTTGAACTATGTGCCTAGCATAGGAATATTTATGCCCACTGTGGATGAGGAATGATTAAGGATCTATATTTGGCAAGTATGTCACCTCTTTATCCATTGTAGGGAAGATTATGGAGTTCCAAGTTAAAGCTCACATGGTCTTATTTTAGTTATACTCCCATCCTCATTATATGTGAAGTACTTTTGCATTTATGCATCTCATGGCATATTGATAAAACTGTTCACTTGATATATGATTCCTGTATATATGTGCCCTTGTCATCTAACATTAAATGTAGGTTTAGTGAGTTCATGTGTATTGCATGCCCTTATACTTAGTACATTCAAATATACTAATTCCTACTTTTGCCTACATGATCTAACCATGTAAGGACCGAGGACTACCTTTATCCACTGTATAATGGCTAGCTTGGTCCTTGAGACACTTGATGTGGTGAGTCCTATCTTCCAAGGATAAACTACCACTGCTCTACCTATGGTGCTTTTGGTTTATCTTATTTACTTTGAGGGTGAACCCGCGATATGTCTTGACCCCCGTCCTATCTGATGATTAGAGGCATTATTGGACATCTTGTAAACTCATTTACTTTATATGCTAAGTGTTCTATTTGGTGATCTATGATTATGGATGTGGTTATGTAATGGTTATGGTCATTATGGATTGATTATGTGTTTATGTTACGGATTCATGTTATGATGTGAAGGATCCTAAGTCCCATATTTCCGCCAGTGAGTAAGTCATACTTACCTGCCCCTTAGCTTTTATATGCAAATATTTTATGAGAATACATGTTACTCTTTATCCCTTATGACATCCCCATAACATGAGTCCTATTTTTCCATTCCTAAGAATTATGTATTTACTATCTGTATGCTCTTCCAAATTGATGGTGTATGAATGGATGCTATGAGGCTTGTTTGGGGACTTTCGGGTTCCTATTACTCATATCACTCCTAGTCCCTAGGTCCAAATCGTGACATTACCAATACACCAACTATCTATCAACTAAATGCAAATATATATATCAATGTCCCACCATTAACCAAAAATAGATCACTTAAACACTAAAGATATATAATCAGCTATTAAAATGCAAGTAAACTAAATTTTTCCAGTATATTATTGATTTCATTTACTGTATGTCAAGTCCTTACCAATATACTGAGTATATATCACTTAAACAATAAAAATATGTATCCATTTACTAAATGCAAATATACACAAATATCTTTTAGTTATATTTTTATTAGTTTTATTTAGGGGTATGTAAATATATTTCCACTATTAAATGCAATTATATCAAGTCTTTACTAATATACAAATCATATATCAATTAAATGCAAATATCTATCAATTTTCAACCATTAAACCAAATATAGATCACTTATATACTAAAAATATATATCCAATATTTTTTTTTGAAATAAGCTTTGGCCAACTAGCCTTTTTATTAAAATCAGAAAATCGAGCTCATAAAGAGCCAATTACAAAAGTCCATCCCAAAACCAAAAAACCCCAAACAATAAAGTCAAAAACCAAGCCCAACTGCCCACCACCTTAGTTTGAATAACGGAGTAGCTAAGGATTCAGGGTTTCCTAAAAGGAACTCTATAGCTACCTCATCACCTCTCAACTGGAGATGATGTCCTTGTGGATTCCAAGTCATTGTTTCAATCTCCTTTATTTGTGGGTTATCAACTACTTCCGTGTGATTTCTATAGCATATCTGTCTTTCAACTCTTAAACTTAATCTTTCGTTTTGTATCTCAATTTCCTAATCTTGATGGGTCTTTTAGTTTGACTTCCATTTCCCCCAAAATTCTTGTCCAGTGAAGCATGATGGATGAGGACCAGGTCTTTTATGCACATTCTAGTCCATGTAAGTTTCTTGAAAACTCCATTATACAATTCCCTTTGTCCCAAGAGTTGACTAATGACCCATTCTTCCATTCCATGTTATCAAGAGGAGAAGAGGGTTGCTCACGAGAAGTAAATAATGGAGCACTTGTGAATACATGAGCAGATTTCTCACACAGTTCTTCCTTTTACTGGTTTTTATACTTTTTGATGTTTAACTTATCCTCAGCAAAGTTAGTATAGATAGATTATGCTCATTTATGTAAATATATTCCCTGTGCCAATCATCAGTCTTCCTACTACTCGCCATAAACATGTGTGGTGTCATACTTTATTCTCCTTGTTTTTATCCAAAGTGATGATATCTAGCACTTATCAATATTTAGTATTTTGCATGCCTTGCTAGGTAGTTGACTAAAGCTCTAGTATTGATGCTTCTCTTCTTGTTCAAATATTATATTTGTGATGATGTCAACTAATTGATTTGCTTCTTTAAATGTACGATGTATGTACATGTTTATATTCTAATTTATATGTTGGATATCTTCAATTGTGTATGTAATCTCCCAAGGAGCCTTCCGCTCTTGTCTCATTAGCTTGACCATATTGAGTAAGTCAGTTTCGACAATTATATTCTGCATTTGATTATCCTTGCAAAATTGTATGGCTTTTGAAATAGTTGTTACCTCTGTTTGCAAATTAGTTGCAATGCCTAAGTAATCTGCCTTTGTGTACATATGATTTTCTTGTGGATTCCATATGCAAAAATCATATGAACTCCTCCCAGGGTTTTCCTTACTTGCACTATCCGTATTACCCTTAATCCACCCTCTTCTAGGAAAGTTCCACTTGACAACTTTGTAAAATAATGTTGGCCTATGTGACTATATCATTTCATGACTCTTTGGACACTTTTTAGGTATGTTGGTCCATCCTATAAAGCTACCCCTAATTAGCTAGTTTGTTGTTCTTTCATACTTGCCTTGTAGCATTATGAAAGTAACCTGATTACCATGCCTAATCTGGTCTTTCTTTTTCAAAGCTCCCATAGCAGGATTGTAGGAATGGCCTTCAATATCTCATTTGCCTTTTACTTCTCCATGTTGGTCCACTAGTTTGTCAGGATTCCACTAACATTCCCATCTAACCTGTAACCTGTACATGAAACAAACTGCCCTCATAGCTTTTGGGCTGTGGGAGTTGTTAGAAAAATATGGTATATTGTTTCCTCTCCTCGTAAGTCACAACAGTAGCATCTAGATGCAATAGGAATTCTGCATCTCTTCAAGTTTATCTATTGGAATTCTTTCTTTAATTATTTTCCATAAGAAAAAGGATATGTTATGAGGTAGTGCACTGGTCCACAGATGTCTATGCCACCCAAGTTTGCTCCTTTTGTCCCTAATTATCTGGTAGGCAGACTTTGTAGTATAATTTCTAATTATGCTTCCTTTACAGCAAGGCTTATCAATTCCAACTCTGGAATATGGCTTGATACTACTAGCAATAATGTCTAACATGTCTGATGATACTGCATCTTTTAGCATTCTAATCTTCCATGAGTTGTCCTCATCAGTCATAAAATCTTTTCCACCTCCTCCTCTACTTCCTGGTCCCCTTTAGTATAGTACAAATCACCTAACTTGGTCCAGTTGTCAAATCAAAAATTGAAATTTTCTTTCTTTACCTGCCATCATTTGAAAGGTCCTACTTCATCCCTGATAGCAAGCATACTCCTCCAAATATGTGACCTTGTGGTCATAGCCATTACAGTATGCTTTTTCTCGTAATATTTGTTTCCAATGTATGTGCCCATAATGTTTTCATTAAATGTTCTGAAATTCCACCACAACCTATCAGACATTGCTTTGTTCACTTAAAATAACGATCTAAATCGTAGGCCTCCTTCATCCTTTAGGAAACACGTCTCCTATGAAATCAATGCTTTCTTCATTTTTCATCTATGTTACCCCAAGTAGATCATAAATATAAAAGCATAGACTAGAGCATAAGGTTAATGAGAATGTATTTACCCCCAAATGACAGAAATTTATTCTACCAAGAGTAAATTCTAGAAATTTTCCTCACCATGTCTTCAAAGTAGGTACTGCTTTTCCTTCCATAGAACACAACACATTCCAAGTATTTCAAGGGAAACTTTTTTTATTCAAGTTAACTTTCTCATCTTGATTGGAAAAAATTAGAGGATTTTCCTTCATGCAAACAAAAGAAACTTTTAGCCTTGTTTATTAGTTGTCCTAAAACATTCTCATAGTCTCTAAGTACTTTTATCATATTCATCACAGAATCCCTATTGATGTGCTATAAAAATATATCATTTTTTAAGCTTAAAGCTTGGAATTTTGTATGTTCTCAAAGCGATGTTAGTGGGTTTGATTTGTTATTTATGTTTGTTTTTCAGGACTGTAGGATGTGGCACAATTTTAGGCTAAGTGTGTAGTTGTTGCTGTTTTTGCTATTCTATAACACTCTTTATGTGCAATTGAAGCTTCCACGAGCCATAGATTATGGTTCATAGTAAGTTCCAGTGAAGGGGTGATTTTTACAAAAATTGAATCTATGAATTGTTAGACGAGTCATAGAAAATTGTACGAGTCGTAGATGAGTTTTTGTACCCTAAGGATCAGAAGTTAGAATTTTTTAAAAGGTCATTAGACTAAACTCTATATGGGTCATAAGTCTTAATATGGCCCATAGAAAGGTCTAGTAGAAGTTGTGCCCAAATTTTAAGAATGAAGTCCACTAATCCCTGACATGGGCAGTGGAACTTAGAACAACCCATAGACCTGCTCGTATTGCCTGCCGAATTCAGTTTTCTATTTTGTTTTAAATTTATATTTTAAATACTATGAATAAATTTTTTAGGTTATTCTCAGTAGAGAATGTGAGAGAGGAGGGAAGAATGACCAGAACCATTGAGAGAAACACTTGGAACATTATTTTGTGATTTTAATACATATTTTGTGATTTCTATTGATGAGTTTAGATTTATTATTTGTAAATTCATCCTTGTAAGTGCTCAACTATGTTATTCTACATCATGATTCTTGTACGTTGAGTATATTAGCTAAATCCACAACTAGAGTTGTGGGAACCATAAATAACTAACACGGTAAAATGGAACAATCATAATTATTAGAAGGTGTGCAAGCATGTATTAATTAATTTTTTCTTTTTGATTGCTTTTTAGTTGTGGCAAATGTCAGAACTCGCCTAGTTGTTAGAAATAAATCTATGAGTAATAAGTGGGAAAAGAGATCAATTAACAGGTTTCAATCAAGTTCTTCTCATCTAATCAATCAAACTGGATCAAGGGGAAGTTGTACTGGAACAATAAGTAAGAGGTAGTATTGTCAAACAATGGGATGCATCAAATGGCATAGTGAAATTTATCTTTCACCTTGATCTATCACGACCCAAGCCTAGGGCCTAGACTTGACATGGTGCATGAGAATCCCAAGGGACCCCAAGAAAGCCTCTTAACATATCATTAAACATCCTTGGTCTCTGAAGTAATAAAATATAACAAGAGATAGTAAATTGGGACAACAGGGGCTAAAAGAACACTTTCATAGCATAGACATCCAGAACAAAATAGTCAAGGCTAATCGCATAGATATATAACACATCCAACAACATCTCTACTACATAGATAAGAGTAGCGGCCACGACAAGCAACCATGATTACCCTTATAGTCAATACATAAAATAAAAGAAAGATAGTCTTAGTATATAGCAAGAGATCATAAGCAACGTCCTCATAATAGAGGACTCACCAACAAGCTTGACAGACAATCGTACCAGCCATATGGATGAGGAGGAGGATCAAACGGTGCTCCGGTTCCTCCATGGTGATATCATATAGGCATAGAGTAAGCGTTAGTATGTTTGAATGTACTAAGTGTATAGGATGCAATGCAACAAGTGATAAGCACCCAAAAAAATGCATAACATAGGCAATGAATAAGTTTATAGTAATATGGCATGTATAAATGATGATTGAACTAAAATTATGCTTAGGAAGATCATAATACAAGTGTAAGGAGTGACCAATCTTAGTGCAATCCAAGACTTACCACCTCCTTGGAGGGGCACATGAGGTACAAAGCCCTTCATGAGGTTGATGGAGTATAAACCCTGCAACAAGGTTGATAAAGCACAAACCCCCTAACAAGGTTGTTGATGTTACAAAGCCCGAACATGGTTACATGGTGTGCCACCTCCCAAGTGAGGAGATCGGGATACAAACCCCTCAATAAGGTTGCCCGGGACTACAACCTCTCAGATGAGGCTTGGTCATCCCCAACACCATAGAGATAATATCATATGCATACATTCCCTCCATCATCATTATATACATACATTCCTTTCATCATCATAAAGTTATTACACTCATAAGACATACATTGGCCCTTCAATTCCTTAAAAAATCATAATTCAGACATTTTATCAAACACTTCGCAGGTGTGTAATGCTAGTGTAAAACCATGCAAATCAAGAGTAAAATCATGCTAGAAAATTCAATATAAAACCATAAATAGATACTTGTTAACACACTCAAGTAATATATATCAAAACCCTTCATCAAATATCTCAATCGATCTTGGTTTCATAGCTCAAAATATGCTAAAACAGTCACAATTTCATAAGACCTAATATAGTGTGTAGTGAAATTCATAATAGATAAGACCCATGAACAAATCAACTTTAGATCATGCAATTTTAAGTAAAAGAGAGCTTGGATATCATGGGAGAAAGACCTACATACCTTAGATTGGGAGAATGTTTTGATGAAAATTGGAGATGGAGCTTGAAGCTTGATTGAGAGACTTAGAATCTGGATGAGTTTGAGACTTGAATTTAAGAGGTAAAATATTTTTGAAGTGTTTGGGAGTATATTTGGGAATGTATTGAATGATATGAGAGTGCAATAAGGCTATGTATAGGTATTTCCATGCATGGGGACACTTAGGCCCAATACCCAAAAGCTTTGGAATGAGATAGAAAATTGGCCATAAAAATACACAGAAGCGCACTCTTGGCATGTTGCGCCAGGGGCGCAGATCATCTCTAGAAATAACCTTTTTGCAATTTTCAAATTTTACTATGATTTCTCTTTAATTGAGATTAGACCCATTTTCCACTTAATTTGAACATCTGAATAAATATGAAGTCAGATTTTTGATATCGCTCACAGATTTAGAGATATATGGAAATTACGATTCTAGGCACTTTCAAGGTATATTTTTAGGCACTTGTTTGGATCATTTTAATATTTATCCATAGGGAACATTTGTACCCAAATGTCAATGACACTTACATGAGAAAAATGACAATTTCATCCCACAAAGAGATGTAACAATGCACTTAAATATCATTTCAAAAATCTCATCATATGTGTGAAATCATCGTGAACTTATCAATTTAAACGTGAATGCATGCAATGACATATGGGTTGAACATAAGACTTGAGATCATATAGAAAACTTAGATTACCACCTTAAGCTTGCGTAGAGTGGAATAGGTAAGTATATCTCTTTTACATGTCCGCTTCGGCCTCCCAAGTAGCACTTTCAACATGTTGATTCCTCCAAAGGACCTTAACAGAAACCATATCCTTGTTTCTCAACCTCTTTACTTGTCTATCCGAAATCTGAATCGAAACCTCTTCATAGGTTATATTGTCTTCAACAACACCCACCACATAAAGAGTCATAATAGCATTAGGGTCACCTACACACTTCCTCAACATAGATATATGAAAGACTGGATGAACCAACTTTACTTCACTAGGCAAATCCAACTCATAGGCCACCTTATCAAAACTTCTCATCACCCTATAAGGATCCACATATCTAGGGATTAACTTTCCTTTCTTTCCAAAACGTACCACAACCTTCATGGGTGACACCTTCAAGTAAGCCCAATCACCAACCTTGAATTCATGATCCTTTTTCCTCATGTTGGCATAGGACTTTTGGCGACTTTGGGCCGTCTTCACCCTTTGTCTTATTATCTTAACCTTATCAAGAGCCTCCATAACAAGATCTTGTCCCAAAAAAGCCACCTCTCCAACCTCAAACTACCCAATCGGTGATCTATAACACTTACCATAGAGAGCCTTAAAAGGAGTAATTTCGATGCTAGAATGATAGCTATTGTTATTGCAAACTCAATTAATGGAAGATGACCATCCCAACTACCCTTGAGCTCCATCACACAAGCCTTAAGCATGTCCTCAAGTGTTTGGATAATCCTTTTGGCTTGGCCATCAGTTTAAGGGTGAAAGGTCATACTAAGCTTAACTCTTGTACCAACAACCCTTTGAAAGGACCTGCAAAAGTCTGAAGTAAATTGAGCCCCCCCCCCTCCACCGATCCAAAATAATGGACAAAGGAACACCATGCAACCTTACCAAGTCGCGAATGTATAAACTAGCATAATCTTCAGCCCCGTATGTGGTCTTAACTGGTAGAAAGTGAGACAATTTTGTCATCCTATCAACCACAAACCAAATAGAATCAAAACCCTTTCTAGTCTTGGGCAACCCAACCATAAAATCTATATTAATCACCTTTCACTTCCAAGTACGAATCTCTATGTATTGGGTTATACCACCTAGCCTTTGATGTTTGGCTTTGACTTGTTCGCAACTACGACAATCGGATACAAACTTGCCAATGTCCCTTTTCATGCCTCCCACCAATACACATCCCTCAAATATATATAAATTTTGGTGTAACCAAGGTGGAAAGAATAAGAAGAATTATGGGCCTCATCAAGGATTTTCCCACTCAAATCATTAGCACAAGGCACACATAACCTACCTTGGTACCTAAGGGCACCATCTTCCCTTTGGGATAAAACCTCCACCTTGCCCTCTTGCACCAAGGCCTTCAACTCTAACGAGGAGGGATAAAGTTCTTACTTTACTATCACCTCATCAACCAAAGAAGATTTAGAACCATCATCAACAACAACAACACGATTATAATTTTCTTCCAACCTAACCCCCAATCCAGCCAACTGATGCACCTCTCTATCTACCTCTTTATCTCCACCATCAACATAAGCTAGGCAACCCATTGATACCCTACTCAAGGCATCTGCTACCATATTAGCCTTACTGGGATGGTAATGCACACTCATATCATAGTCCTTAAGATGTTCTAACCATCTCCTTTGTCTTAAGTTGAGATCCTTTTGAGTGAAGACATATTGGAGGCTCTTATGATCGGTGATATCAACATGCACCCCATACATGTAGTGATGCCAAATCTTTAATGCAAACATTACGGTGGCTAATTTAAGATCATAGGTAGGATAGTTCTTTTTATGCACTTTGAGTTGCCTAGAAGCATAGGCTATGATCTTATAATTTTGCATTGAAATACAACACAAACCAACCTGGGAAGCATCACAATACAGAACAAATCTCTCTGACACTTTTGGTAGTGACAATATAGGAGCGGATACAAGCTTATCTTTCAATGTTCGAAAACTCCTTTCACATGCATCGAACCACACAAATATGGCTTTTTGAGTCAACTTTGTCATGGGGGAAGCAATAGAAGAGAACCAATTCATAAACCTCCTATAGTAACCTGCTAAGCCCAAGATGCTCCTAATATCCGACTGGGTCGATGATCTAGGCCAATTTCAAATCACACTGGTCTTTTTAGGATCCATCTTAATACCATCCCACGACACTATATGTCTTAGAAAGGCAACCTCTCTCAACCAGAACTCACACTTTTCATACTTATCATATAACTTCTTCCCTCAATCTTTGCAACACAACCCTCAAATGAGCCCTATGCTCCTCCTCACCACGTGAAATAGATCAAAATATCATCAATGAACACCACAACAAACGAATCAAGGAAGGGTTTTAATAACCTATTCATTAGATCCATGATGATGACAGATGCAATGGTCAACCCAAATGACATCCCAACAAACTCAAAATGTACATATCTAATCTAGAAGGGCATCTTAAGTATATCACACTCCGTGGCCTTCACTTGATGGTACCCAGACCAAAGATCAATCTCAGAGAAATGGCTAGCCCCTTGCAATTGGTCAAACAAATCATCAATCCTTGGAAGAGGATACCTGTTCTTGATGGTAACCCTATAAAGTTACTAGTAGTCAATGCACATTCTAAGAGACCCATCCTTTTTCTTCACAAACAACACCAGTGCACCCGAAGGCAATTGGCTAGGTCTTATGAAACCCTTCTCTAACAAGTATCTCAGTTATTCCTTTAACTTTTCCAACTCTGATAGGGCCATACAGTAAGGGGGAATAAAAATGGGTTGAGTATGAAGGTGGAGATCTCTACCAAAATCTATTTCCCTTTCGGGAGGAACACCAAAAAGGTCATTTGGAAAGACATCAAGGAACTCATTTACAACCAGAATAGACTCCCTGGGAAGGACTTTAGACTCTACATCCCTAACCATCACAAGATGGTAAAGATACACCTTAGAGATCAACTTAAAGGCTTTAGTGCAAGAGATGAATCTACCCTTGATCGCCACATCATGACTCTCCTACTCAAGGACGATTTCATTTAGGAAGTGAAATTTGACCCTACGGCTTCTACAATCAGTAGAATCATAGTATGCATGTAACTAGTCCATCCCAAGAATGACATCAAAATCAACCTATCCAACTCAACAAGATCTTAAGGCAACATTTTATGTAATACACAAATGGTACAATTTCTATAGACCTTTCTAACGACAATAGACGCACCTATAATGGTAGACACCTCTTATGACTCATGCAACAATTTGGGATCAACATGGAACTTTTTGGCAACAAAGGGGGTAACCAAAAAAAAAGAGAGGCACACGGATCAATCCAAGCATACACATCAAAATCAAAGACTTTCAATATAGCAGTAACAACATCGGCCACCTCATCAACCCCTTGGCTCCCGTGCAAAGCATAAAACTGATTGTGCCTAGGAACACCATCTTGTCGGCTACCTCTCCCCAATGGGACGGTATTAGCACCTTATGGACGAACCTCTTTGACTTTGTTGTGATTTCAGAGGCAATCCATCACCTTATGCCTAACTTCTCCATAACCATAGCATACATTAGTATCTTTCAAGCATGGGCCACAATGACCCCTACCATATTTTAGACACCTGCCAATAGGAACCACACCCCTAGCACCTTGGACCCTTGAAAAATCATCGGCAACCCTCTTATCAAATGCATGAGAAGACCCTTGGCTTTAATGGAACCGGATACCCTTTTGGAACTTACCATAAAAATAGGCCCTCTGGGCCTCATGACTCCTAATCTTTCTCAACTTCTCCTCTACCATTTGCTTGGTATAGGTCACCAAATAAAGTAAGTCCATGTAACTAATCAATAGGGAAGACCGACATTCCTCACTCACCAAGTCAAAAACACCCATCACAAATTCATCCTAGACCTTGGGTCGACCACCAAGTGGGGAGCATGCTTAGAAAGTTGAGTAAACTTGAGGGAATACTCCCTCACACTCAGAAGCCCTTGTCTCAAATTCATAAATTGCAATAATTTAGCTTTCCTAAGTTCAAGAGGGAATAACCAATTAAGGAAATCCACCTTGAACTCTTCCCAAAGAACCATATAGTTGACTCCTTTCTATTCTTTCATTGTGTGAACCATATTTGAGCAATCCACTTGATTTGGTAAGCCGCTAACTCCGCCTTTTCCTCTGCTCTAACTCCTGTCATAGACAATACTTTGTATACCTCATTAATGAACTCTTGAATATCATTATCTACCTTTGACCTGTAAAATTTTTGGGGGTTCATTCTCATGAAATCTCTAACCCAAGAAGTCGATGTAGGAGTATGAGCGGCTTGTGCCCCTTGGTTGGCCTTCTTAGCCACAACTTGTGCAAGCAAAATGAGAGCATTCTGGAGATCCCTATTAGCCAGTTGCTCCTCGTGTGTGCGAACTCATCTCCTTATTGTGTTAAGCAAGATCTAGCTTAGGAAAGAATAATTATTAGGGGGGAATAACCTTAATTCAACTCTATAGCATGACGTATAACATCAAGAAAAAAAATATTTCCTAAAATGCCTAATACCTCCTACTCATAGTTGCAGTGCACAACACAACCATGAAAAAGACTTTAATCGACGCAGTGTGTTGGACTTCGAGGATCTAACAACCTACTGCGAGCCTAGGTCCTAGATGATTATGTTTATGCTCCAATAAGAAAGCGGTCGCTATTAGAAATTAACCTAATCGAAAGTTATGGTCAAACCACAAGGAATACAAGGCTTCACTACAAGACTTCACTACTAATAGTTTCAAGTATGTATTACTATAATCTCTAAATGGGGTCGGAGTTTTATGATTCAAAAGCAAAGTAAAATAAACACTAAACTATGATGCAAGAAAACACTCAATTTTAGAAACAACTTGGGAATTATGTTCCTCATGGTTCGTTGACTCGATTACCCTAGATAACATAACTACAATTGGAGATTCACATACAAGATGGTAACTTAGGTTCTTCCAGACCTCTCGTGAAGGTGAAGGTCGAATTTTACCATGGCGCTTGGTCGTCCACTATGGCGTTCCAACTAACCATTACCTATTGTCCCAATCAACCTCCCCTTGGTTGGGTTTGGTTGATTTGATGAGAACACATCAATCAAATACTATCATCGGCTTCCCTTTTCCTATTCGTCATTACCCTAGTCAGGATAGTAATAGTAGGTGGGGTTTATTGTTAGCGACCACCAAACAATAATCATAATGAAGAAAAATAGACAATACATGCAGAACCCCAATCATAGAAATAAAATAAACCTAGGTTATTTCAGGTCAACTACCCATGGTTCCCACAACCCCAAGTTGTGGGTGCTTAGCTACTCATGGCTATGGCAAAACAAATAAGAATGAAAATACAAGATATAGTTGAGAGTTTTATCAAGAACAATGAAAAGTGTAGAAACCACACATTGCAAACCCAAACCTTGATAGATTGACAAAGTGTACAAAGCAAGATTTGCAATCTCAAAATAGGTTTTCCAAGAGAAAACAATAAACTAAACTAAGAACCCTAAAATATTCTTGAGAGAATATTCAAAGGCAAATTCCTAATTCTACAATGTTTAATATCTTATATGAAATGAAACTCTAACTTAACGTATTTATAGTATGTACAAATAAACCCTAAAAAGTTTACAGAAAAGACAGTTGGCAACTGGTATGCCTCACAGGTATAACTTGTAGGGTGACCTACTAGTCGTAATCGGGGTCTCGTATCAAGATCTTGGAATCTTGGACTTAGCTGGTATGACCCACTGGTTTGAGTCATTGCTTGGGCTATGACTCATATGTTCTCCTTGTAGTCTAGGCCTCTAGTTTATGATCTTACATTTTGGCTCTCTAATTCCTTATACGAGTCCACCCATACGAGTCGTAGTGAACTCATAGGATGGCCTCGTAGGGGTGACCTCCACTTAGCATATTTTCTAATTTTTGGTCTCTATTTATTACTACTACTCATGCTACAACTCAGAACTTGGGCCACAACTCATAGGATAGCTCGTTTGTCCTATGCTTTAGCAAAATCTACACTTTTTTTCAAAATCATGTCAACCTAACTTTTCTGCAAGAACAACACAAAAAACACATAAAACCATAAAAAGTGGCATTAAGAACTCACAAAATTCCTTATTTTAGGCATCAAATGTGTTGTACTTTGACAGCACGTCAACACCTTCAACTTAGAATTGTTCTTTGTCCTCAAGTGGTGACTCAATCTATAGACAAAGAGAAATATGTATCAGCTATACTAATGGCATATACATCAACTCGTCTGATTTAGGTACCCAATTACCATTTTTAAAACAAGATTACAAGGTCAATCAGTAAATAAGAACACAATAACATGCTTGGCAATCCAACTATGACAAGATAAGGAGCATCAACCATCCACAATCACTGGAATAGTCATATGCTACTCAAGTAGTGCAAATGCCACATAGAAATAAGTTCCTCATACTCACTCAGAAAGCATTTAGAATTCAGGGACTGAGAAAGCATTCTCTCTCATAATTGAAATTCATGCACAATGACTAACACCATAAGCTTGCCCCTACACTCATCATTTGGTTTGGTGAGAAAATGGATTTGGATCACTTAAGAGCATGTAACTTAGGTTCACGGGGCTTTGGTATGGCATTTAGGCAAGTAATGACTAAAAGCTATCCTTGAACCATGCTTACTAATACTTTTACCTTCATAACCTATCCATTTTCACTAAATCCACCCTTATTCCACCAATTCAAGATTTTCCTGGGTGTTTTCTTTCTCTTTTTCAGCAGTGCCTCAATTTTGAATTGATTTTTGCAAATCTTTTCCAACTCAAGGAACTTTTCTTTTATTTTTCTTCTCCTACTCATGATTATTCATTTCTTTCTTTCCTCCCCAACTAACCACCTTAGTTTTGTTACTTTACCATAATAAAGGCCACCCTAAACTTAGGCTTTTAGCCTAAGCTGAAGTACACAACATATATGAATCAAACCAGGGCTACCAATGTAGCCACCCTAAACTTAGGCTTTTAGCCTCAATTAAGGTTCACATGTTCAAAGAAAGACCAGGGCCAATATCAAGGTATTCCATCAAATAAGGTTGAGTTAGAAGGTGTCAAGAAAGAATGAATACATGAGAGGCTCAACCATTTGGAACAAGGGATTTACTAGTTCATTTGGTAGGTCATTTAGGCAAATGTGGGCTAACTAACAGAACAAAGGTCTAAGATCCCTTGCAAATCAACCAAATCACCAAACCAACCTTAAAGTACTAAGGAAAGTTCTTAGTCCGTTCATGATACATAAATGCATCAAAATAAGCTCACAACACATATGCATTGCATACGCAATCAAGTCTAGACTCATAGCTCATGCTCCTAGCCTTATTTTACCTTCACAATATCAGAACAAACATTGCTAGATACTCAAAATGTATGAATGCATCAACAACTACAATCCAAAAACTTTTTAAAGTACCTAATTTTTTTATCAAAATTTAAAGAACATTTAAAAGCTATGTATATGCCAACGGATAAAATCACTATGTACTTACAAACTATCTATACTACCTAAAACATGCCAGTTCAATAGAAAATTAAACATCCACAAGGAAAAAGAAACACGGCAAGAAAACCTTGGGATAAAACATAGGAGAAGTTATGTACTTGAGGCTACTCAGACTTCACCTTAATCCATAACTTCCCACATCCTACCAAAATAGGATACTTTGTCCTCAATATAAAAAGACATACTAAGATGAACATAACAAAAACATAGACTTAGATATATATATACATTAAAAATCAACATTTAAAACTAATATCCAAAACCAAACTAAAAATATTATCCAACATATAACATTTAAAAACCAACATCAAAATGATATTGTCTAACAAGAGAATAGAATATCCATAAATAAAAGTAAGAAATATGGTAAAAAAAAGGTCAAACATCATGGTGCTCAAGCACTGGTATCAGGCTGGTCTGTGGGGTCCTGTGTCAGCATCTCCTCCTCGGCAGGTTGGGCTATAGTTGTGCCTGAGCTACCCTTTCCATATGAGGTGTGCTGCTTTTTATCTCTCTGAATAGCAGCCAGCAATAGCGACACCTACACCTCCTCCTCTAGTATAGGCTCCTCCCCAGGTCTCGGCCTTTTCTTAGTTGGCCCTGGCTCAGAATCATCTCAAGAGGCCTCTTCCCACGAACGTCCGGATGGTTAGTAAGCTAATCAAATGATCATCATCTGCCGGTGCCACCTCTAAGACTGCAATAGGGGCTTCCAACATTTGTAATAAGTCAGCCTTAAACTTGGCCAACTCCTCAGTCACTGTGCTCGTGTAGACGGGCCTAGCTCCTTTAATTCTCCTGTAAACTCTGGCCTCAAATACATTGACTCAGGCATCCACTGCTTGAACTCTCTCATCAACTAAATCTTAGGTTAATGCCTTCATACTCTCCTCGGAGTTCTAAATAGTCTAAACAACCCTTAGCTAGACCTTTGTTGACAACGCCTGTAGCCTGACCTCTGCTGCAGCCACCCTACGTAATAATCCCTGAAAAGCAATACCAAACATAAGAGAATCAACCTATAAAGTGGATGCCACTGGTGCTAGAGTAATGGAGAATGGTGTGGACTTGATCTCAACTGTTGGCATAGGCTCTATAGTAGCCGGAGTAGTGTCGGTACTAGCAGGCATCAAACTTTGAGTCTGAGGCTCTACCAAGAACTGCTCTAGCATAACAGGTGGGATAGCTCTTTATATGGCTATTGGGTTCTTGTCAGACTTGATTAGACTGGGGTCTATCATACGCAAAGCCTCCACATGAGGTTTCAAGTGGAGAGATACCAGCATACTAGCTTCCTTGCATAACCTATAAATCAGAATGGAAAATGGCAGTGCTTGTTGAGTGCGGACTGCTGACTTGGGGATCTGCTCTGCCATAACTTGAGCCTAATCAATTTCATACCCTATTAAATGCTAACCAACAACACGACCCTCTCTAATTTGATCAAATTATCTATGAATATGAGCCTAATGTGCCAACGGATAATAGACCACAAAAAGTTTTCCCTGAATGAGAGATGGGCCTTCAGAATAAGTTTAGCATGATTTGTAACCCATATTGGCTTAACACCTTCTTCGCAAATTTTGCTAGCTATACACCTCAGGAGCTCTATTCTCAGCCCGACACCATTAAGATTAACTAGCTTTCTCATGTCTACCATACTATGATCATACTCCGCTGTGGAATGTGGCATTCTATAATTTGGCCAGAATTGCACCCTCCGAATGGTTTCTTGTAAGATGTCAATGACCTCTCCTCTGACCAGCACTTCACTTAACCATGGATGCTCAATCAGATTTTTGAGCCTTGGAAGATTTTTATGTATAGTAGCATAGTAACAAGCATAGAATTCTTAGACTAGGTAGGGGCATACTTTCCCAACATTTGTGATAGTCATCCTAGACTGTGGCATTCAATATCAGCTTTTAACCAAATCACACCTTTCAGGCCTGAGTCTTTTAACCTTGCTTTATTATGAAATCTCCACATCGGTCTCCCCGACTATTGGCTGTAGTCCATTGTCATAGATCTCTTTCATCCCAGGGAGTATTGACTACCATTTTGGTGCATTAGCTCTTAGAGTCATAGGAAAGGTTTGGAGAGCCATGGCATCCCAATCAAGATGCCTCGTCCCAAGTACTCCCCTTAAAGTTGAAGTGAAATGTTGCAGGTCAGTTTGGGGGTTTTCTGACTCTTGCCCATAAAAGAGGACATGTCTTTGCAATATTTCCAATAGGTCACTAGTAATGTAAAGCTTCTTTTCCGACATGATACAGATAGAACTTTGAAGAAGATTGAGCAACAAAAACAACAAGTGTAAAAGTAAAATACAAGAGACTATAGAAATTTATACTAGAACTAACTAATAGTAATTCAAGTCAAAACCTAGTCGTATTCCCCAGCAATGGTGCCATAATTATTAATGATGTTCATGCTCTAATAAGAAAGCGGTCACTGTCAGTAATTAACCTAATCAGAGGTTAGGGTAGAATCCACAGGTAATACAAGACTTCACTGGTAATCATTTCAAGTATTTACAACTACAATCTCTAAATGGTGAGGGGTGATTCAAAATCAAAGTAGCATAAACACTAAACTATGATGCGAGAAAACACTCAAGTTTTAGGGACAACTTAGGAATTG
The DNA here is from genome assembly GCA_025642045.1 of Solanum sejunctum. Classification (NCBI taxonomy): domain Eukaryota; kingdom Viridiplantae; phylum Streptophyta; class Magnoliopsida; order Solanales; family Solanaceae; genus Solanum; species Solanum sejunctum. The sequence goes on from JAOTQJ010000083.1 coordinate 11,649,755, forward strand.
TGTTCCTCATGGTTCATTGACTCGATCACAGTAGATAACATAACTACGATTGGAGATTCGCATACAACACGATAACTTAGGTTCTTCTAGCCCTCTTGTGAAGGTGAAGGTTGAATTTCACCATGGCGCTTGCCGGCCACCATGGCATGCCAACGAACCATTACCTGTTGTCCTAGTCAACCTCCCCTTGGTCAGGTTTGGTTGATTAAATGAGAACATATCAATCGAATCCTATCTACCTCCTTTTTACTATTCGTCACTACCTTGGTGGAGATTATGATAATAGGTAGGGTTTGGTGTTGGCCACCATAAAATAATAATCATAATGAATAGAAATAGACAATACATGCAAAACCCCAATCATAAAAATGTAATAAACTTAGGTTATTCCAGGTCAACTACCCATGGTTCCCACACCCCCAAGTTGTAGGTACTTAGCTACTCATGGCTATGGTAAAACAAATAAGAATGCAAATACAAGACATAGTTGAGAGTTTTACCAAGAACAATAAAGAGTGTAGACACCACAAGTTGCAAGGCCAAAGCTTTATAGATTGACAAAGTGTACAAAGTAAGATTTGCAATCCCATAATGGGTTTTGCAAGAGAAAATAATAAACTAAGTAAGAACCCTAAAATATTCTTGAGAGAATATTTAAAGGCAAATTCATAATTCTACAATGTTGATATCTCATATGAAATGAAACCCTAACTTAATATATTTATAGTATGTACAAATAACCCTAAAATATCTACAGAAAAGATAGCTGGCATCTACTATGCCTCGCAGGTACGAGGGATCTCGTATCAGGATCTTGGCATCTTGGACATAACTTGTATGACCCACTAGTATGAGTTATTTCTTAGGCTACGACTCTCATGTTCATCTCTAGTCTAGTCCTCCAGTTTTTTGGTCCAATATTTTAGCTCTCTAATTCCTACTATGTGTCCACACATACAAGTCGTAATAAGAGTTACGATAGGTAGGATAGCCTCGTAGGGGTGGCCTCCACTTAGCATATTTTCTAATTTTTGATCTCTGTTTCTTGCAATGACTCATCCTACGACTCGTAGCTTGGGCTATGACTTGTAGGTGAGCTCATATGTCCTGTGCTTCAGCAAAATCCACACTTTTTTATCAAAATCATGCAACGTAACGTTTTTGCAAGAACAACCTTTAAATACATAAAAACCATAAAAATTTGCATTAAGAACTCACAAAATCCCTTGTATTAGGGATCAGATGTATTGTATTTTGATAGCACATAGATGTGACATGGCGCATGAGAATCCAATTACACCCTAAGAAAGCCTCTTAATATATCATTACACATCCTTGGTCACGTAAGCAATAAGAGACAACAAGAGATAGTAAATTGGGACAACAAGGACTAAGGGAACAATTTCATAGCATTGATATCTAGAACAAAAGATTCAAGGCTCTTAGCAAAGATACATACCATATCCAACAACACCTCTACTATATAGATAAGAGCGAGGGCCACGACAAGCAACTGGGCTCACCCTCATAGTCAATACATAAAATAAACAAAAGATAGTCTTAGTACATAGCAAAAGATCATAAGCAACGTCCTCGGAATAGAGGACTTACCAATAAGCTTGAGAGACAATCGTACTACCCAAGTGGAGGAGGAGTATGATCAAGCAGTGCTCTGGTTCCTACATTGTGATATCATGTAGGCATAAATTAGTGTTAGTATATTTAAATGGGCTAAGTATGTAGGATGCAATACAATAAGTGATAAGCACTATAAACAAAATGCATAACATAGGCAATGAAAAAACTTATAGTAATATGGCATGTATGAATTATTCTTGAAGTAAAATCATGCTTATAAAGATCATAATACAAGTATAAGGAGTGACCATTATTAGTGCAATCTAAGGCCAACCATCTCCTTAGAAAGGCGCATGAGATACAAATCCTTTCATGCAGTTGATGGAGTACAAACCCCCTACCCACCCAACAAGGTTTATGGAGTACAAAACCCCCAACAAGATTGATGGGTAAAAACCCCTAACATAGTTGCAAGGGCCTACCACCTCCCAAGTGAGGCGATCGAGGTACAAACCCCTAAACAAGGTTACACGAGCCTATAACCTCCAGATGCAGCTTGGTCATCCCAAATACTATAGAGATAATATCATATACATAAATTCCTTCCATCATCATCATATACATATATGACTTTCATCATCATAAAGTTATTCAACTCATAAGACATGCTTTGGGCGTTCAATTCCTCAACAAATCATTATCTGGATATTTTATCAAACACTTGGCGGGTATGTAATGCTAGTGTAAACCATGCAAATCAAGAGTGAAATCATTCTAGAAAATTCAAATTTAAAACCATCAATAGATACTTGGTAACAACCTTAAGCAATATACATCAGAACTCTTCATTAAATCTCTCAATAGATCTTGGTTGCATAGCTCAAAACATGCTAAAACAATCATAATTTCATAAGCCTCAACATAGTGTGCAGTAAAATTCATAATAGATAATACCCATAAATAAATCAACTTTAGATCATGCAATTTTAAGTAAAGAGAGCTTGGGTATCATGGGTGAAAGGAACCCATGAAAGAAACCCATATACCTTAGCTTGGGAGAATGGATTGATAAAGATTGGAGATGGAGACTTGAAACTTGATTGGGAGCCTTAGAATTCGGATGAGTTTGAGACTTGAATTTAGAAGGTGAAATATTTTCTAAGTGTTTGGGAGTGAATTTAGGAATGTCTTGAATGATATGAGGGTGAAATAAGGCTAAGTATAGGCATTTTCACACATGGGGACAAATAGGCCCAAGACCCAAAATCCTTGGACCAAGATAGAAAACTAGCCATAAAAATACACAGAAGTGCGCCCTTGGTGCATCGCTCCAAGGGCGCGGATTGTCTCTGGAAATCGCATTTTTATGATTTCCAAATTTTGCTATGGTTGTTCTTAGATTGGGGTTAGACCTACTCACACTCAACTGGATCCCCTAGATAGGAATATGAAGTCAAATTTTTGATATCATGCATGGATTTTGAGATATATAAAAATTACAATTCTGGGCACTTCCAAGGCACATTTTTTAGAACTTTTTGGGCTCATTTTAGGATCAAAGGGTTTGGTACACTTAACTTATTGTTTCGTATGCAATACAACAAAAAAGAATTTAGTTATCTGGTAATACCAAATTAGGCAATCATAGGGATATGATACCCTAGTTACTCTTCTCACTAGTTTCTCACACTTGTTTTATTCTAGGATTACTTTCTGCAAATTACAAATGCACCCCCCTTTTAGGAGATAAGTAGGTTAATTGACCTGAATTGCTTGAAATTACTCTGAGTCTATCATATTACCTGTGGGATCAGCCCTAACCTCAGTCAGGTTATATATCTTGACAATAACCGCTTTAACCTTTAAAAAGGAGGTATACCTTGGCGACAATCAAGATTTTTGCACTGTTGCTGGAGAGTATGGCTAGGCTAGTTTAATTTGCATAATCTGAGAATTAATCCTTATTTCCCTCATTTTTCACTTTTTGTTGTTTTTGTTTTATTTCAGCATGCAGGTGTAGTGTATGCATAACACTCGAAGTTAAGGCATACCCTTGATACCATTTGACTCTGAGAACCAAAGATTGCTGAGAACCAAAACAGCGTGAACAATGCTTCAACATATGTAATAAATATACCACATAACCAAAACCAAAATGAGAACAATAATAACCCACCTCCGCTTGAGGATATTGATCCACCACCCTAGGATCTCCATATCATAACGCATACATGAAATTAATATCACCATGATCCTATGGTGATGGATGTCACCAGAGTTATTATGTTATTACCACTGCTAGATGACACAAAGTTCATTTTTTCAAGCGGGTTACTTCAAATATTGTAAAATCACGAGTTGTTCGCGGGCCTACCACCAAAGGATCTGCATAACTATCTACATAATGTTGTCTTCATTTGTAAGAGTATGATAGGAAGCCAGAATTTTTCTATGGATGTCGTTAAACACCGTGTCTTTCCATTATCTCAAATAGGCAATGCAACACTATGGTTATCTAAGCTCCCATAGATTTCGATCACCATTTAGGCTAAACTGCAGAAGGACATTTTAGAGAAATTCTTTTCGAGGTTGAAGAAGTTGAAGTTGAAAGACCAAATTAATAATTTTGAGCAACTTCCTAGTGATCTGATCAGTACCATATGGCAAAGGTTCAGAAAGTGTCTAAGGAGTGTCCCTAGCCACAAGATCATGGATGCTGCCTTAGTGGAGATCTTTTATCGAGCCTTACATGAGAATAGTCAAGTTATTGCTAACACCATCATGGGAGGCTCTTTTCTATATTGTCTATTCTCGATATTATTGAGAGTTAGAAAAGGTGGTCAAGATAAATTGTGCATGAGGGACAAAAGATAATTTGACAACAAAGAGGTCATTCATAGTTAGTACAAATTTGGTGCAACCAAAAATAATTGAGGATATAATAAAAAAAAGCTTGCTAGATTAGTACCAATATGGAGTTGTTGATGAAGCAGAACCAAGAATGTGTGAATGTAGTAACTCATTAGCCTTCACGAGCACCCATATATGAGGAGCCTTACTATAAGGAGGGCACTTGTTTCATCACTAATCATGTGGTGAGTTTCCAGACCAACGTCCAATGATCTAATTAAGACTATTGGTGCCAAAGTTAAGAAAACCAAGATAGAACTATAATAGGGAAGGCGCCTTCAGAGACAAAAATTGAGGAGGTTGCTATGAAGAAATAGGGTCCAGGACACAGATGTTGATTGGGGATGCAAAGATGGTTATAGGAATGGTCTGTATGTGCCACCACATTATCAAGATTTGAGTGTTGGTAGCTCTAGAGTTGAGGAGATATTTGATTGCCTGTTGAAGAAGGTCGACATTCAAGATGAGACCTTGAAGGGAATGAAATCTGGCATCTCTAGTATTAATCAGAAAATCAAGTATTATTCTATTGCTATTAAGAAGCTAGAGCAATAGTTCAGTCAGATGTCGACACAATTGAACTATCTCTAAAAAAGGACATTGACCAGCAATACAATTTAGAATCCAAAGAATAAGAGGCAGTGTATAGCAGTAAGTACTCATGGTGGAAAACAGACCATTGACCCTCCAAATCTGGTTTAGGATGATGATGTTCATGAGGACATAGTTGAGAGCAAAGATACAGAGACTAAAGATGATCATCGCAAGGATGGGGTAAGTGATGTTGCAATGATATCACAAAATTTGAAACCCATACTAAGACCTCCCCTTTATTTCCCTCATGAATCAAAAAGGAGGAGGAAGCTAAATTCTAGCACTTTATCTCCATGCTAAAACAACTTTCCATCAACATCCCTCTCATTGAAGCATTGGCGAAGATGTTTGGGTGATAAGTTCATATTTTGGACTCATTTTGGAATAGACTGCATGGAAATATGGCCCTTAGTGTGCTAGTAATCCCAAATTCTAACAAATATACATTTTCTATGATAGGAAATGGGATTGAAAGTGCACAAGTGGACAATACTTGGTGAAATCTTGGAAAGTGGGTAAAGGTACAGAAAGGCAGAGAAAAATGGTATCACCGACATACTCAGTGATCTGCGAAACACTTAGGTAGATTGCCTATATATGCAGCAACCAAGGTTCTAGTTCAGGATAGAAAGGCAGTCAGATTCGATGTTGCAAAGCAAACTCGATGATGCACAAGTGATTGTCTAAAGTTGCATTCGTCCAAACACTAACAAGAAAGAAATTTAATGGTTATTTTGGTTCATCATTGTATTGGATCAGTGGAGAAAAGGGTCATAGCCTAATGTTACAGGATACAAAGTCTTAGAAAGATACAATGGAAAGCGATCAAGTCCACATTCAGTGCATCAGCGGAGTACTCAATGATAGTCGGCCTTGACCATCGAATGACATTTTGCAAACTTTCATACATTTGTATGGAGTATATAAGCAATTTTAGAAAGGAGATTGTATATGATTTGTTTATTCCATAACGAAGCAATTAGTCTCTAGTAGTAGTACATAGAACTTTCCTCCTAGAGTACAAAGGGAGTTAGGATTTTGAAGCTTTGGGGAATCAAATTGGAGAAGATTAGCTATCGATAATCAACTAATTTGTACTCAATCTTGTTACCCATGACTTTTGCTGCTATGTATGTGTGATACTTAGTCTTTAATTCTAGCATGAATGGGTAAAAAAAACCATGTTGGGGGTGTGCTAATGATATGGGCTTTGATTTATTTATTGGGTCGTTGATATCTTGACTTATCTGTAGTTGATTTGGGTGAATTTATATCTATTCCTTTGTTTAACTATAATTTCAAGGTTGCAAACATGGGGTTTTACTTTAGATCTCTGATTGTTACCTTTGCTGGAACTATTAGAGTATGGAATAGATATAATGGCTGGAAACCTCATGTGGTTTCAATTGAAGTCCACAACCATGGATTCAATGGCCAATGTATTAGCGGTTTTGCGGAGACTTCTTAGGCCAAGTGTATCCTCGATGGTCCGCATATGATTTTTTAGTTGATTCATATAAAACACACATGTATCATGGCTGATTTGGGTTACAAGTAACCTATCCTATTCACTAAATATCAACTCATTTAGTCAAGTATCTAGATTTAACTGGTAAATCAATTCTCATATTGGCACATCCTCTTAATTATTGTTTAATTCATTAGTTAGAACTTATTTAGTTGAACATTTATTTTGATTATTACAATCCGCCAAATCCTATAATTACTTGGTCCAAAGAGTCACTTCCACATTGAACAATAATTCTCTATGGAATTGGCCTCAAACTCTAAAGTTGGGTTGTTATGCTGATGATGAGTGTCTATTTTGCCTTTGAGTAGTCGTGCTAAGCGATATAAAAAATTGCATCATTGTCGGGGAATCGGCATGTCGATATTGGAGTGTTTTTCTAGCTTTTGTTCTCATAGTTACAATTATTTTTACTATTTTCTCATTATTTTTGTTGTTGAAAAATAGGTGTGAAGATGGAACATGATGAAAGCGTTCATAGTGAGAATGTTGAATTTATCCTTTGCTAGTCATTTTTTTATGACATGAATAGTATGTAGGATGTCAATTGGGATCAGGTTGGGAGTACCAGTGCTATCCGACTACCCCATTGGCCGGAGGAGTTAATTTTCATGTAACGAGCGCCATGTTAAAACTTCTCCAACTAAAGGGATTGGTCGAAGGGCTCAGCCATGAAAATCGTCATGAACACTTAATAAACATTTTTGATGCATGTCTCCCATTCAACTTCAGGCCCATTCGACTAAGGCTATTTCTAGTTTCAGTCACCAGAGAGGCATTAAGGTGCCTCGCGGAGCTACATTATGATTCAAGTACTTTATGGGAAGAGCAGCAAAATGCACTCTTTGAGAGCTTTTTCCCACCATCGAAGATGATAAAATTGAGAAAAAGTATTGAGAACTTCAAGCAACTAGAAGGGAGCCATAGCATTACATGGGAAACCAAATGGTGGTTCTGGAATGGCTTTTCCAATAACACTAAGAATCAAGGTTGGAAAAATAACTCCAGATGGCAAGATCATCCATGTATTGACTAACCTCAAGTTGGAGATTAGAGAAACCAAGATGGAGATAGGTATATTCCACCATATGATACCGTGAAGACTGTTGAATCGGTGGTTAATCAAGAGAAGCCTCAAACTGAGGATATGCTCCCCCAAATATTGAGTACAGTGGAAGCCTCTGATAAAGTCCTAAAGGAGATGAAATTTGATTTTTCATAGCTGAATCAAATTGTGACATCTCATTTTGGCATCCATTAAACATTTGGAGACTCAAGTTTGTAATATTTCAGCTCATCTAAATCAACGTCCAAAAAGAGGTTTGCATAACGACATGGTAGCTAACCTAAAAGGGAATGATCAATAGTGTGTAGCCATAACTACTCGTAGTGGTAAGGTGTTTGAAAGTACTAGACCATCGCTTGCTATTGAAAAAGGTTTGAAAGAGGTAGAAGGAAAGAAAGATATGATTGTATTGAAGATGATGAGCATGAGGCTCAAGTTGAAGATGATGATATTCTCGGCATTGCCAAGAAAAATAAGGAAGAGAAGAGTGGGGATAATATGGCAAAATCCAAGAAAATGTTCTGAAAAAATTCAAGTCCAGTGGTGAGGTTGAAAACACCTCAAGTCAAAGTTGATCCTCTATTTCCGCAAAGGTTGAAGAAGAAAGAGGAGGATACTAAGTTTCAAACACTGCTTTCTATGTTCAACTTATTATCAATAAATATTCAGGTTGTGGAAGAACTAATTGAAATGCCAGGATATGCTAAGTTCATGAAATATTGGCGATGAAGAAGAGTACTCTTGAGTGTGAAACAGTTGAAGTGTTTCACAACTGTAGTGCAATCTTGACACAAAAATTGGTGACAAAGAAGGAAGACATAGGGGTGTTCACCATCCCATGCACAAGAGGTGCCTCAAAATTTAGTAAAGCTCTATATGATTTTGGGGAAAAATAAATTTCATACCCCTAACTAAATTTAAGGAATCGAGCTTGGAAAACCCCTTCACCAACCATAATGAAGCTAGTCATGGTTGATCGATCTATTAAATGACTAATGGGAATCTTACATAATGTGTTGATGAAGGTGGATAAATTCATTCTCCCTATAGATTTTGTTGTCACGACCTAAGCCTAGAGTCTAGATATGACACGGCAAATAGGGAACCCGAAGGAACCCCAAACATGCCTCATAGCATATTATTACACATCCTTGTCGCAAAAGCAATGTAAAATAACATAAAGTAAGAATAAAGGTCAAAGGGGCTAAGGGATAGCTTGCAAAGATCATCATCAAGAGATAAAGAGTCAAAGCTCATATCATAAATACATGACTTGTCCAACAAACACCTCTCAATACATAGATAAGAGTTGGGGCCAAGATAAGGTAACCGGTCTCACCCTCATAGTCAAAATAGTATATAAAGTAGAGTGGCTCAATAGAAAGCAAATGAAAACATAGACCAAGGTCCCCAAAATGGAGGACTCGCCAACTTGGTTGAGTAGCACTGAACTAGCCATGTGGATAAGGAGGATGATCAACTTTGGCTCCGGTTCCTATATGGTGATATCATGTAGTCAAGAGTATGCATTAGTATGTTTGAATGTACTAAGTATGTAGGATGCAATGCAACAAGAAATAGACATCATAATAAAAATGCATAATAATAGGTAATAGATATAATATAGCAATATGGCATGTATGACCAATGCTAAAGTGAAACATACTTAAGAAACTGTCACTCATATAATATATCATATGTGTAGAATAGACCAAATAAGATTTCCAAAGTAAAAACACCTTGGTAGGTTAGTGATGATGCAGCCTCATCACTTAGGTTGTGAAGTACCAACCCTTCACTCAGTTGATGAGTACAAAACCCTACTCAATTGGTGATAATGTTGCCCCATCACCTAGGTGGTGAAGCACTAATCCTTCACTCGGTTGATGTGTATAGACTCCTATCTTGATTAGTGATGATGTTTACCCATCTTTAGGTGGAGAAGTACTAGCCCTTCCTTCGGTCAATGAGTACAAACCGTCATCTCAATTATCCAGGTTCTTAGAACACCAAATTGGGCATGGTCTAATACAATATTCTATATAGAATTTATCATTTACATAATCTCATTTTATAATCATTACATCAATCATATCTTATCATATACTTCGGACCTTTAATTCCATAAAAAAACCTAGCCGGACATTTTATCAAACACTTAGGGGTGTAATGGGGGTGAAAGACCATTGGATTTAGAGATGAAATCATGCAAGAAAATCTTTAGTACAACCATAAATTAACACCTTGCAACACCCTCAAGATATTCACATCAAAGCCCCACATCAAATCCAACATTAGATCCAAGATTTCGAGCTTAAACTAGCTAAAACAACCATACTTTTATGAACTCAAATCACTGTGCAGTAGATTTATTAATATATAAGACCCACATGTAAAATCAACTTAAATCTTGCAAATTGAGTAAAAGTAGATTAGGGCACAATGGGTGGAAGAACTAAATAGCTAAAACCTACATACATTAGCTTTAGAGAAGTTATTGATGAAGATTGTAAAAGGAGGCTTGAAGCTTGAAGGAAATCCATAGTTCCAGATGAGGGTTTTGAGACTTGAATTTTAGAGTGAAAATATGACTAAGTATTTTGGGGAGTATTGGGAAATGTTTAGGATGATATAAGGGTGTTGAGCTAAGTAAAGATAAAAATATGTTTGAGAATACTTGGGCCCAACACTTAGAATATTTTGGACCAACTAAAAAAAATAGGCACCATTTTAACACAGAGGTGACACGTCGCCTCTATCTCTGGAAATTGTGTTCTTGAGATTTCCTAATTGCTAAATCTTTGCTCTTAAATCGGGGTTAGACCTCTTCCCCCTAATTTGGACCCCGTGAACAAAAATATGAAGTCAACTTTTCAAATAACAAATGGATTTTTAGATATATGAAATTAAAATTTTAGGCATTTCGAGGCACATTTTTGGGCACTTTTGGGGGTTGTTACATTTGTGATTTTGGATTGCAAGGTGGATATGGATGTGCCAAGATTATTGGGAAGGCCATTATTATCCACTGGGCGAGTTGTGGTAGATGTTGAGAGTAGAGATCTTAAGTATATAGTGAATGATGTGGAGGTTGTTTTCAACATATGCAAAGCTTTGAAACCAAGAGATGATCCTGGGAAATTGTCATTAATGGACCAATCGGTGGTAACTTGAAATGAATAGGAATGATATCATATCACGACGTTAACTAAGTCACTTCTTGGGAGGTAACCCAAGGTAAGTATTTTACTACTTTCTAGTTAGAATAATAGGTGTTGAGTTATGCAGGGTTGACAAGGAAAAATGGGAGTGGAAAGTTGATATGAGCGACAAGTGGAACTACTCGTCATATCATCGAGCCATATTAGCGACCATCAGTTCAACTGCTCTTTAAGTCGAGTGGTGACTCTTGAGGTTTTGTCGAATTGGTCGAGCAAAATGTTAAATTTATGAATCACCGATTCCAGTTGGAGATGGTCAGTAACACCATACTTCAAGCTAGAAGGCAAGATAAGCTCACTGTAAAAAAAAGTGTGGTCCTTACCACACTTGAAACATCGCCAACTGTACTAGGTAGTGTGGCTCGACATCACCGAACATGCATGCTCACTGACCTACTTAAGGCTTTTCAAATGTCTTGGCCTTTTCACATTCTACCTTTCCTCCTTTTCACTTCCCATGCATGTCAATACCCTTACTTTGGCTTTTCTTTGAAAATTTTTAAAATAAAGATTCGAGGATATTCATCAAAAGGCATCATTGAAGATTTCACTGTGTCTCACTACTGAAAATGTATGTTTTTTGCCCTTGTTTTAGTTCTTTTAAAGAGAACCATTGTTTAAGAAGTTGATTAAGATTTGTGATATGATAATCATGTTTCATGTTTGATAATCTTATTGAATTGATGATCTGATGTTCACGCTCCAATAAGGATCAATGTCAGTAATTAACCTAACCGAAGGTCAGGGTCATATCTACAGGGAATAGTGGGTTTGACTCCAAGACTTCACTAAAAATCATTTTAAGTATCCATAATTAAAATATGTAAAAAAGGGGGGGATTTGTGATTCAAGAACAAAAATAAATAGACATTATACTACGATGCAGGAAAATATTAAATTTTAGGGACAACTTGGGAATTGTGTTCCCCATGGTTCATTGATTCAATTAACCTAGATAACATAACTACCATCAGAGATTCCCATGCAGGATAGTAACTCAGATTCTTTTAGCCATATTGTGAAGGTGAAGATCAAATTTCACCATGCCATGCCAACTAACCGTTACCTATTGTCCTTGTCAACCTCCCCTTGGTTAGGTTTGGTTGATTAGACGAGCATACATTAATCGAATCTTGTCATCTATTTCCTTTTTTTATTCATCACTACCTTAGTCGGGATCATGACAGTAAATGGAGTTTGGTGTTAGCCACCACCAAACAACAATCATAATGAAGAAAAATAGACAATACATGCAAACCCCAATCATAGAAATGCATAAACCTAGGTCATCTCAAGTCAACTACCCATGGTTCTCAAAACCCCAAGTTGCGGGTGCTTAGCTACTCATGGCTAAGGCAAAACCAACAAAAATGCTAATATAAGACATGATTGAGAATTTTACCCAAAGCAATGAAGATTGAAGGCACCATAAGTTCCAAACAACAAGATTTATAGATTGACAATAAGTACAAAGCAAGATTTGCAATCCAAAAATTGAGTTTTCCAAGAGAAAAATGAAGAACTTTGTTAGAACCCTAAAATATTCTTGAGAGAATATTCAAAGTCACATTTAATGTCTCTCAAATGGAATCTCATTCTCCTTTTATTTAAAATAAAACCTAAATTAAAGTATTATATTAGTTAAAAGTTTAACCTAAAAAATTCCATAGAAAAGACAGTTGCCAGCTAGTACGCCTCATAAGTACGACTCGTAGGGTGACCTATGAGTCATAATCAATCTCGTATCAGGTTATTGGCATCTTAGTCTCAATTGATATGACCCACTGGTATGAGTCATAGCTTGGGCTATGACTCGTATTCTCCTCTCGTAGTCTAGGCCTTCAATTGTTGATCCAAAGTTTGGGCTCTCTATTTCCTGCTATAAGTACACCTAGACGAGTCATAGTAAGACTTATAACTCATAGGATAGCCTCGTAGGTTTAACCTCCACTTAGCAGTTTCTGATTATTTGTCTCTATTTTTTGCTACGATGACACCCTAGGACTCATAGCTTGGGCTATGACTCGTAGGTGAACTCATATGTCATATACAATAACAACATACCCAATGGAATCCCACAAGTGGGGTCTAGGGAGGGTAGAATGTACGCAAGCCTTATCACTAACTCATAGAAGTAGAGAGGCTATTTTTTGGGAGCCCTCGTATCAAAAATCCAAAAGCAGAATAAACTAAATATGACAAAAAGTAAAAGGGAACGACAAAAAAATGACTAATAACCAAAAGCGTATGATAATACATAAATACGATACAATTAACATATAAACAATAAATAATAATAATACATATTATAAAACACTGGTACTCCTCTACCCTACTATACCCTATGACTACATAACCACCTAACCTTATGAACCAATTAGCCTACTACTCTAATTCACGACCTCCACTTCTTTCTATCTAGGGTCATGTCCTCAGTGAGATCAAGTTCTTCCATATCATGTCTGATCATCTCTCCCCCTAATACTTCTTCGGTCTACCTCTACCCCTCCGTGTAGCTCCTCAAACCAACCTCTGCACCTCCTAATAGGAGCATCAGTACTCCTTCTCTATATATGTCTAAACCATCATAGTCTCGCCTCCCTCATCTTATCAGCCACCAGAGCCACCTCTAACTTCTCCCAAATAGTCTCATTCCTAATCTTAGAACTCCTGGTGTAAACACACATCCATCTCAACATTCTCATCTCTGCAACATGTATCTTTTGGATATTTGCATTTTTGATTGGCCAACACTCCACCTTATATAGCAAATATGGTCTAGCTGCCAATCTGTAAAACTTACCTTTGAGTTTAGGTGGTATCTTCTTATCATACAATACTCTAGATGCAAGTCTCTATTTAGTCTATGCTGCCCCAATATGATGGGTGACATCATCATTGATATTGCCGCTATTCTGGATGATGGACCCTAGATACTTAAAGTTTTACCTCTTAGGGATAGGTTAAGTTGCAAGCCTCACATCAACGTTTGCTTCATCCCTCTCAACACTGAATTTGCATTCCAAGTATTTAGTTTTGGTCCTGCTCAATTTGAATCCTGTGGACTCCAAGATGTGTCTCTAGGCCTCCAACCTATTATTAACTTTAATTCGAGTCTTATCAATCAATACTATATCATCTGCAAATAGCATATACCATGCTACCTCTTCTTGGATAGATAGCGTCAGCTTATCCATCACCAAGGAAAACAAGAAAGGGCTCAATACAGATCCTTGATAGAGTCCCATCTCAACAGGAAAATACTCTGAGTCTCCTCCCACCATTCTTAATTGAGTTTTGGCTCCATCATACATGTCCTTAATTACCTTGATATATGCCATTGGGACACCTTTCACCTCTAGATACCTCTATAAGACATCCCTTAGGACTTTGTCATATGCTTTATCGAGATCAATGAACACTATATGAAGGTCCTCATTAATCTTGAGAAGGCATATGTCCTATGCTTCAGCAAAAATCTACAATTTTCCTCCAAAATCAAGCTAACCCAACTTTTTTGCAAGAACAACACAAAACTACATTAAAACCATAAAAAGTTGCATTAAGAACTCATAAAATCCCTTGTTTTGTGCATCAAATGTGCTATATTTTGTCAGCAGATCAACACCCTTAACTTAAAATTGTTGCTTGTCCTCAAGCAATGATCAACCTACATAGACAATAATAAATACATAGCAGCTACACCAATGGCATATACATCATTCACTCTAATTTTGATACCCAACTATCATTTTCAAAACCAGATTGTAAAGCTACTAAGAACAACAAAAACATGATGATGAATCTAGCAACCCAACTATGATAAGCTAAGGGCATCAACTATCCACAATCACGAGTATAGCAATATACTAATTAAGTAGTGCACATGCCCTCATAGAAAAGAAGTTCCTCTTACGCACTCAAAAGGCATTTAAAATTCAGGGACTGAGGAAGCATTTTCACTCTCACAAATGAAACTCATGCAAAATAACTAAAACCATAGGCTTGCCTCTGTACTCATCTTTCGGCTTGGTGGCAAAGTGGATTTGGATCACTTTAGGACTTAAAGGCTTGTAACATAGGTTCAAGGGGCTTTGCTACGCATTTTATGCAAGTAGTGACTAAAAGCTATTCTTGAACCATGTTTACCGATGCTTTGTTTCTTCATAACCCAACCATTTTCACTAAATCCACGCCATTCTCCTGTTTCAAGCTTTTCTCGAGTGCTTTCATTCTATTTTCAGATGTACCTTATTTCTAAACTCATTTTTACTAAATTTTTTCAATGCAATGTACTTTGAATCTCTTTATCCTCCCTGAGCTCATGATTTCTCATTCCTTTCTTTATTTCCCAACTAACCACCTCGTTATTTTTACTTTATCACAATAAGGACCACCCTTAACTTAGGCTTTTAGCCTGAAGAGAAGTGCACAATATCTATTCCCCAAACCATGGCCACAATTTCTAGCCACCCTTAACTTAGGCTTTTAGCCTCAATTAAGGTTCACATATTCAAGGATAGACCAAGGCCAATATCAAGATATTTCATCAAACAAGGTTAAGCTAGTAAAGTGCCAAGAAATAATGAGTACATGAGAAGCTCAAAAATTTAGAACAAGGGATTCACTCACTCATTTGATAGCTCATTTAGGCTAAAAGTGTGTTCATTAAAAGAACAAAGGCCTAAGATCCTTTCCAATTCAACCACATCACCAAACCAATTTAGAGTAACAAGGCAAGTTTTGAGTCTATACATGATGCATGAATGCAGTAAAATAAGCTCACAACACACATGGCATTGCACCCATAATCAAGTATAGACTCATAAGTCATGCTTCAAGCCTCAACTTACCTCCACATTATCAGAAAAAACATTGCCAGATACTCAAAATTCATGAATGCATCAATAACCACAATCTCAAAAATTTGTGAGGGTACTTAATTTTTCATCAAAATTTATAAAAAGCATTTAGAGACTATGTATATGCCTACAGATAATACTACTATGTATTTACAAACTATTTATACTACCTAAAACATTCCAATTTAATAGAAAAATAAACATCTACAAGGAAAAAGAAACACAGCAAGAAAACCTTGGGATCAAAAATAGGGGAACTTATGGACTCGAGGCTACTGAGACTTCACCTTAATCCATAACTTCCCACACCCCACCAAAATAGAATACTTTGTTCTCAAAGTAAAGAAAAGAATGAAAAACCAAACATGATAACATATATATATATACACACACACAGAGAGAGAGAGAGAGAGGGACATTAAAAAACAAAAAACAACATGCAAATTATAAGTAAAAATAACATCCAACATAAAAATATTTAAAAAGTTCAAAAACCAACATAGTAAAAAGACTGTCTAATAAAAGAACAAAGTATCCATAAAGAAAAGATAAGAACTAGGGTCAAAAGGGTCAAACATCGTGGTACTCAAGCACCGGTATCTGTCTGGTCTGCAAGGTCCTGGGTTACGCCCTCCTCCTCAGCAATCTAGGTTGCAGCTGCACATGAGCTACCCTCTCCATGTGAATGTTGCTGCTCCCTATCTCTCTGTATGGCCGTCAAAAGGATCGACTCCTACACCACCTCCTCTAGTATCGGCTCCTCCACCGGGGCTATTAGGTAATCAGGTATAGCGCTCTTCCGGCTCAACTCTAGGTTATTTGTCTCGAGGGGACTCTTCCTGTGAGCATGCAGGCAGGCAGCTAGCTAGTCAAATACCTCATCACCCGCCGGTGGCACCTCTGGGACTGCAACAGAGGCTACTAACATCTACAACAAGTCGGCCTTAAATTAGGCTAACTCTTTTGTAACTACACTCATGTCAGTAGGCCGAGCATCCTAAAGCCTCTGTCTAACCTCAAATGCATCTAGTCTTGTATCCACTGCACTAACTCTCTCCTTTAACAATGCACGGGTGAATGCCTTTATCCTATCCTCAAAGTCCCTTATGGTCTGGCTGACCCAAGGTTTGACCTGTGCTACTATAGCCTATAGCATAGACTCCACTAAACCCATTGTACATAATAGTGCTTGAAAAGCAACAATAGAGATAAGAGAATCAACCTATAATGCAAATATTGCTGGTAATGGGGTATTGGTGGATGATGTGGACTCAATCTCAATAGCTGGTATAAGCTCTGTAGTTACTAGAGTAGTACTAGTGGTAACTGGAGTCAAACCTTGAGTCTGAGGCACTACTAGAATGGATCAAGGATAGCTGAAGGAGTTGCACAAGGTAGGGCCACCGGGTTCTCATCAGCCTTTATTAGACTAGGATATATAGTATGTGTGGCCTCGATATACTAGTCCTGGTAAGGGTCTATAGGAACACTTACTGTATTACATAATCGATGGATCAAAACAGGAAATGGCAGTGAGGTGTTTGTCTGTATGGCGTACTCGTAGATCTGCTCAGAGATAATCCGAGCCTAATCTATTGAATAACCAGCTAGGATAATGGCTAATAACACAGCTTGCTCTAAGGTGATCACATTATCTATGAAAGTGGGCCGAATACGCCAATAAATAATGGACTACCAAAACTTGCCTTGGAAAGAGATGTTGGCTTTCACTATCAAATTTGCGTGGTTTGTAACCCACATTTGCTTGAACCCCTCCTCACATAACTGGATGGCTATCTCATGTAGCAGTTCTATCTTAGACCCAACATCTTTTTCATTCACTGCTCTCTTCATTTTGTCAATACGGCTATCGTACTCAGTGGTAGACCAAGGCACTCTATAGGTAGGCCCAAACTGAATCCATCGAATAGTCTCCTCTGAAGTAAGACCCCCGACTGGCACTACCTATAACCTCAGTTGCTCAATCAACTTCTTTTTCTTTGGCAACCCTTGGCGAAGTGTAGCAAGATAAGCCGCATAAAACTCACGGACCACGTAAAGGGCATACTTCTTAGCTACTATGTAGCCCATCATAGTCTGTGTTTGTCTATCTCTGCATCTAATCCGGTCACCTTATCTAATCTTAAGTCGTTCATCCTAGACTCCTCGTGAAATTGTCACATCGATTCGTTCTATCCCTTGGGCTCTAACCCCTGGTCATATATCTCTTTCATCCATAGGACACACTATCTGTTGTCAATTGGGGGCGGTGATTGGACTTCTTCCTGCTGGGACTAGGAGGTGCTCTCAAACTCCAACTCTAACCGTAAGTGTGTGAGGGTCATCTATGGTAAGCCGCTCTCAGACCTGTCTCTATTACCCTATTGTTCCTCCTTTTCAAACTGGAGGAACTATTAACTTCCATCGGTATCTGAGTTGTGCGTGCCTGGGTCTGAGGTACATTAGTATCGAGGTCTATTTTGACCCTGTGAACTTCTAGAGACCCCTCAAGTCTCTCAGCCTCAGAAGATTCATCCATCAATCTCCATTGGAATGTCTGGATTGCTCATTTGTCTTTTGGAGGCATGATATCTGCAAGCCAACCACATAATACATGTAAGCATCAAGATGTTTTATCAAATGAATCACATAAAAAAGAATAAGAAACAAAAATAATTTAAGTATAGAGAATCATTGAAGCAGATGCAATTTTGCAGATATGAGGTGCAGTTACAACTTGTAGGGTGTCATACGAGTCGTACACTGGCCTCATAGTATCAATATTACTAAAAACTTACAGTCTAAACTCAGATATGAGATACAGTTATGACTCATAGGGGAACCTACAAGTTGTAGACTAGCCTCGTACCTCTTTCCGAAGGCAATCTTCAAAAACTCAGTCTGTCTTACAAAACTCGTACCATAAGTCATAGCAAGTACTATGAGTCATATGTAGGTCTCATATAAGAAACATGAAGGAACCACAGGTGACTAGTGCTTGCTACGAGGGACCACTATAACTTATAGAGGAACCTATGAGTCATAGGGGGGCCTCAAAGCTGAAAACAAAAGGCACCAGGAGTGCCCATCACTTTCCCACAAAAAGCACAAGCTAAACAAACATAATTTAAGAGTTGGTAAGACAATAAAATAGATTGACACATAAATAAACCCACTGCAAAATCAGATAGTTAAAATAACCATTACCTCTAAGAATCGAAGTGAGTTCCACATTTCATCAAGCACAACCAAGGGTAATTTCATCTCCAAACTTGTATTCCGTTGAGATATTGGTGCAATTCAAACCATTTCAATCAAGTTCAACAAGCCATGGCATATAAAACACACCCACACTTCCTAAATTCTAATTTCGAAGACAATTTTCACAATGGTCAAGCAATAGTTAATCACTACATTTTAGGGACCAAAAATTTTCACATTTGCAATCACCCACTCAAGAATTTCGATCGAGGTTCAATTCATAGCAAATCTTTCAAAGCATACAAACCCTAGGTTTTATGTCTAGACCAAAGCATCATCACATGAGCATGAGTTTTCATGGATAAACCTAATACACAATCATCCATAGAATGAACTCACCACTATAGTGCATTATAAGTAACCATGAACCATACCAATTTGTAGAAGAATCTAAATCAAAGCAACGCAGAGAGAAAAACATGCCAAAACCATAGAGAATGTTGCCCTTGCTGGAGTACTTGCCAGAAAATGGTGTGGCTAGCCGAGATTTTGATCAGAATAGTAAATGGGGGGATGATTTGGGTGTTTTCGTCGAGATTAGGGCTTTCGAAATGAAAATGGGGGTCAAATTTTATTTTGACCCCTTTTATATAAAATTGGGTCGCCCTTTTAAAAAGTTACAAATCGGGGATACAAGACCTCGACTATGAGTCATAAGGTATCCTACCACTCATAGGTCCCAGTCTCATAGCAGACCCAACACTTGTAAAAATTTAGAGAATTCATGCCTGGACACTACGAACTCCACTTACGACTCGAAGGAGACCCTACGAATTGTAAGGTTGGCTCGTAGTTTATGTACCAACCTTTAATACTCGTTGTTTTCCTCTATGAGGCATGACTACAAGTTATAGTGGTGACTATGACTCATAGGCCTACTCGTAGAGGCTACTCCAAGTGCCATTTTTTCACATCTTTAGTTCTTTAATTTCCACCTGCAGACCAAATCTTAAAACACAACCATCTTCAAAATATTACAACTGCATTAATGTCTTTCAACTTAAAACAAGGAAACACCCTACTACCTAGACATTCCAATAACCAAACATACTTAAAACAAACCAACAGTTATCAAAAATGCTTGGGCTGCCTCCCAAGAATCGCCTTGTTTAATGTCCTGGCTCGAATTTATCATCATCCTTCATCAACAATCATCAAGGCTCCATACCTCACTCTTTAATTCATCTGGTTGTTTCATTGACTGGCGGATGTCGAACACTACCTTTGCATCATTGACCCTAAACTAAAGACCCAAATCCATATCCATGAGAGCTCTCCTAGTGGATAGAAATGGTCTTACCAAAATAATAGGAACCTCAAAATCAACCTCACAATCAAGGATAATAAAATCCACAAGAAAGATGAATTTATTAACTTTAACAAGCACATCAAGAAGCATTCCATCCAGCTTTTTGATGGTTCTATCCGCCATTAGCAATCGCATTCTTATTGCGGTAGGAGTGCCAATTGCAAGCTCTTTGAATACATCAAAAGGCATTACATTGATGCTCGCTCCTAAGTCATACAATGGTCTTGCGAATTTAATATTATCAATGGTGCAATGGATGGTGAAAGCACTGGGGTCCTCTCATTTTTGAATAAGGCATTTTGTCATGATCGTACTACATTATTAGAGCTCCTATGAGAACTCTTGGCTCAAAGTGCGTTTCTTTCTCACTAAATCCTTCATATACTTGGCATACCCAGGCATCTTCTCCAAAGCTTCTAGGTGGGGAACGTTGAGGGATAGTTGCTTCAACATCGAGAGAAAGTGTTTGAATCGACCCTCCTCTTCCTTTTTCTTATGCCTTTATTGTAAAGGGGGAGGATCCTTGGAATTGAATTCAATTTTTTGTTCTTCATTACCTCTTTGCTTTGCATCCCAACAATCTTTGGACCATCTCCCTCAACCACAACTTCACCACCAAGACCTTTCTTATCAACTTCATCCACAATCACCGGCATAGGAGGATCTATGGTGCTTTTGCCACTTTGAGTTACGAATTCCATGCAATACCCTGCATTTTTAGGATTTTGAACTGTATTGCCTGGTAAGGTGCCCTTTTGGCATTGGTTCAATTGTGAGAAAACTTGCCCAAATTGTTGTTCTAGTTGCTTAATCGCTACGGAGTGAGACTCTATTTTTTAGTTAATACTTGAAATATCTACTTTCATTCCCTTTAAGCTCACATCTTTGTGGTCGGCTCTCTTCAACAACTTGTCAAACATCTCTTCAATCCTAGAAATGCTTTTCATGACATAATGATTGTGGGGTGGCACATAAGGACCATTCCTATAACCATCTCTTCTCCCCCATTTGGCATCCGGTACTCTCTTTCTCTCTTTCGTAGTAACCACCTCTGTTATCTCTATAAGTACCATCGGTTGTAGTTCTGACCTTGATTCCTAGAACCTTGCCTACAATAGTCCGAGTTAGACCCTTGGGTTATTCCAGAAACCCACCACATGATTACTCACAAAACAAGCATCTTCATCAAGGAATGGATCTTCATAGATGGGAGTCGTAGGAGGTTGGTGAGTGTCTGCTTTGACACTTGCCTAGTTTTGCTTCAAGACCAAGTCCATACTTGTGCGAAGTTAAGCAAGTTGCTCTATGATCTCTTTATTAACCTTTTCTTGCTCATTGTTGGTGTTGATCACACAAGAAGTCTTCATTGCACCTCGTTCTCATTGACCCATGCTCGATTTATTTTAACCACTTGCACGATCCTTGTGGCTATCACTGCAAAAGGTTGGTCAAGAAACATGTCTCCCATGATTGTGTCAGTGCAAGCTTGACTATTTGCATCAAGCACCCAATAGAAAATCTCAACCAAGGTATCATCAACAATCTTGTGATCGGGGACCATCCTCAAGCATTTGGTAAATCTGTCCCATGTTGTGCTAAAAGAGTCACCTGGCAATTGCTCAAAGTTTTTTAATTGATCCTTGAGCTTTAACCTCTTAGATCTTGAGAAATATATTTCAAAAAACACTCTCGGAAGTTCTGCCCAACTTGTTAGTATACCCGGAGGAAGATCATACAACCGCATAGCTGCATTCCCAGTCAGTGACAATGGAAACACCTATAAACCAATGACATCAAGAGAGAGATTTTGTGTCCCCATGATACTCTTGCAAACAAAAACCATGTTATGGAGATGATGGTAGGGATCCTCTAAAGGTAGCCGGTGAATAACCCATAGTTTTGGAGCATTTGAAGTAATCCACTTGACACTGAGAATTTAGTGTCTAGCCCTAATAGAGGAAATACTATAGCACCAATAACGTCCATAGTCATAGGGTTCAAGTTATATTGGTTCCATCCATAAGCGTTCTCGTTGAAGCCCCTAAGTTGTAGCATGTTATCCCTTTATGGCAGATTCTCCTCTCTTCCCATATCATCATTCATATTCATTTTTTCCTCGACCGCAACATCCTCATTCACATGAGCCATTCTTCTAAAGAGTTAATGGATCCCAAAATTGACGGAGCTAATGGATTGTCTTGGCTCCTTGTGTTGGCATACAACCTAGTACACCCTACAATTAAAATCAAACAACAAAAACAAAAATAAAAGTAAAATACAAGAGAGTCTAAAAATTAATGCTTGAACTAACTAATAGTGAAATCAAGTAAAAACCTAGTCAAATTCCCAGGCAATTGTGCCATAATTTTGGATGATCTAATGTTCATACACGAATAAGAAAGTAGTCGTTGTCAGTAATTAACCTAATCGAAGGTTAGGGTCAAATCCACAGGGAATACAGGGTTTGACTGCAAGACTTCATTTCCAATCATTTCAAGTATCTATAACTAAAATCTCTAAACAAAAAAGGGGGGTTGTGATTCAAGAACAAAAATAAATAGACATTATACTACGATGCAGGAAAATACTCAATTTTAGGGACAACTTGGGAATTGTGTTCTCTATGGTTGGTTGACTCGATTAACCTAGATAACATAACTACAATTAGAGATTTGCATGCAGAATGGTAACTTAGGTTCTTCTAGCCCTTTTGTAAAGGTGAAGGTCAAATTTCAACATGGTGCTTGGTCGGCAACCATGATATCCCAACTAATCATTACCTATTATCCCAGTCAACCTCCCCTTGATCGGGTTTGGTTAATTAGATGACAATACATCAATTGAATCCTGTCATCTATTTTCTTTTTCTATTCCTCACTACCTTGGTCAGGATCGTGATAGTAGGTGGAGTTTGGTGTTGGCCACCACCAAGCAACAATCATAATGAAGAGAAATAAACAATGCATGCCAACCCTATCATAGAAATACACAAACCTAGGTCATCTCAAGTCAACTATCCATGGTTCCCATAACCCCAAGTTGTGGGTTTTTATCTACTCATGGCTAGGGAAAAGCCAACAAAAATGCAAATACAAGACATGATTGAGAATTTTACCCAATGCAATAAAGATTGAAGGCACCACAAGTTGCAAACCACAAGCTTGATAGATTACAATAAGTGTAAAGTAAGATTCGCAATCCCAAAATTGGGTTTTCCAAGAGAAAAATAAAGAACTTTGCTAGAACCCTAAAATATTCTTGAGAGAATATTCAAAGTCACATTCAATGTCTCTCAAATTGAATCTCATTCTCGTCTTCTTTAAAATAAAACCTAACTTAAAGTATTTATAGTAGTTACAAGTTTAACCCTAAAAATTACATAGAAAAGACAACAAGTAGCTAGTAGGCCTCACAGGTATGACTTGTAGTGTGATCTGTGAGTCGTAATTCGGGTCTCGTATTAAGTTATTGGAATCTTGGACTCAACTAGTATGACCCATTTGTTTGAGTCTTATCTTGGCTATGAGTCGTATGCTCCTCTTATAGTCTAGGCCTTCAGTTATTGATCCAAAGTTTGGTCTCTCTATTTCCTGCTATCAGTACACCTATACGAGTCATAGTGAGACTTATGACTCATAGGATGGCCTCATAGAGTTGATCTCCACTTAGAATATTTCTAATTTTTTATCTTTGTTTCTTGCTACAATAACACCCTACGACTCATTGCTTGGGCTATGACACATAGATGAACTCGTATGTGCTATGCTTCAGCAAAAATTTACAATTTTCTTCAAAAATCAAGCCAACCTAACGTTTCTACAAGAACAACACAAATATATATAAAATCATAAAAGTTGCATTAAGAACTCACAAAATTCCTTATTTTAGGTATCAAATGTGTTGTATTTTGATAGCACATCAAAAGGACTTTAGAGTTACTCATGTACTATATGTATGAATGATTTATTGGAGGTTTTAGTATCTTTTATGAATGTTGAAATTGGGGATGTATATGAGTTGGGTTTAGGTTCATAAATGAAGGGTTTCTTGCTTAATGATATATTATTTGTGGGTTTTTCTCCATTTATGCTAGTTATAATGCTTCAATGTGTTTAATTGAAACTATCCCATGATCAGATGAATGTGTTCTTGAAAAATGTTTTCTTGTTGGAATGATTGTTCCTACTAAGGGTGAAGTCTGAGTAACCCTTGATCTCCTCTAAGCGATTGAACTTGCCATATGATAGTTTTCTTTAAGGGTAATCATTGTTTGAGTGAGTGTATAGCACTGGAGACCATGTGAAAGTGATAATCTATAGTTAAGCATGCATTGATGTGTTGTGGGTTAGTATGTAAGTTTCATCCATATAATCTATGAAATTGTCAAAGTATGAGTTTCGGATGAAAGGCCATGCTAGTCACCACAAGTGATAGTCATTTTGACAGCCTAATTACACTCGACAATGCGTCTAATTATCACACCTACCATCCTAGTGGACTATTTTTCTTGAGTGATTGCTATAACTTTCGGCGATGAACCATTTTCATCACTAAATTAATTCAGCATACTGCTGAATGTGCATGAGTTTCTGGCAAAAGTAATAGTGTTATTAAGTCTGAAATCTATGCAAAAAGATGATGGTCCTTTTGATCGTCGAATCAGCTTTGGAAATATGTCAAGCATGATCCGCGGCCTAATTAACTTGTCTATTCTAAATGTTTCACATACAATCAATTCATGTGCTTGATTCCTTTATCAATGCCTCTAGCAAGTTATTTGGAGATCAATGTGGTGCAGGAATGAGTAAGCCCAAGGAGCAGGTCACTTGAGGTTTATCTATATAAGCTAGGGGGTTTTCATAGCCTCTGATAGAGCGAAAAAAAGATCTCAGTGGCCTCAAAAAGAAGTGAAGTAAGGGTAAAAGAAAAGTAGTTGAGCAGCAAGAACCCACCAGTAATAAGGATGAGCAACTCGGAGGAGGAGAAATCTAAACCTTCCAAAAAGCAACTTTGGAGCCTAGTCCAAAAAAGCATCGGAGTGGAGCCAGGTCAAAAGCCATTCATGATCCTCTAGTCTAGACATCCCGAAGGATCAAGGAAATAACAGCACCGAGAAACTTGAATGGACTTATGGTAAAGGGAATGCATATAATCCTAGTAGAGAAATAATTGTCCACTGATGAGGTTATTGACAAATATCCAGAGGTTTGGGAAACCCTTAAGTTCCACAACTTCTAATTGTCTACCAAATATCAGGATCTATATATGTCTATCCTGGTCTATGAATTTTATGAGGCATATGACAAATCCATTCCAAAGAACAAAAGCAGGGTAAAGTCATTGCTCAATCCCCTTATTATTGTGGAAGCACAAGGTGTTCAAGTCCCATACAGTCAAACTAAGATCATTGATATCCTAGGATATGTACACAGGATAAAAAAGACATGGAAAAGATGATGAAAGCTCAAACATTTGATGACATGAAAGCATGCTTGGATCTAATGATTGGGATTCCAGCTCTCTCATGGTTAGAGGAGGGAACCATTATTGAAAATAAAGAGATAAATATTTTAGAAAGATTCTGGTTTAGGTTTATCAGCAGCAACTTAATTCCATAACAAAATGAATTCATGCTTTGACACGTTAAGGTGGAACTAGTTGAGATTATCATGGATCGAAAGAGTGAATTTTGGTACTACATTGATCTTGAAATCCTCATGAGCGCAAAGCAAGCCCAGACCTCACTACCCTTTCCCAATCTCACCACTATATTATGCAAAAGGGCTAGAGTTTTGAGGAATCAAAAGACAGATTAGAGGTGACTCCATTAACATACATTGACATCCAGCAGATTAAGGATGAGTACCTACAAGATGAATAATATAGGTCTAGGAAGAAGCCGACTAAAAGAATATGGATTATTGATGTCGAGGCCCTCAAGTCTAGTGCTACAAATCTAGGTGTCAAGGTATATATATCTTCTTCCTCCCCTAATTTACACTCCTTTTCCTCTCCTATTCCATCTATAGAGATAGAGGCCACAGATGACAAACCCCCACTTACTAGAGCCAGTATTTTTGCGATAGGCCACTTGGCCAAAGTTGCTGATCTTCAGGCCACAGGGATTAAGTTATCTGTGCCTAAGTTAGTTAAGGAATCCGTAGCCAAGGCTTTGAATCCATATGTTGAGGCTGAGGCAAAACAGTGTGAGCTAATAGAGGCTCATAGGTTGAGGATGGATAGGCTCGAGTCTATGATTAATGACCATGGGAATAAGTTAGCCAGCTTAAAGGATAGAGTGATGGCATTTGAGAAAGAAGCTGGTGGTAGTATAGACATATCATCTTTAAAATTCAATCTTGATAAGTTGAAGAAGGAGGTGACATCCCTCCGATCTACTAATTTGAGTACATTTTTTGATGGGCTGGAGATCCACCACTCAAGGTAGATATGTCTATGATCCCAAATGAGGGGCTAACTATAAAGGCATTGGGTGATGGCGGTGAAGAGAACTAGGAGATGATCAGATCGAAGATTGATGAGGAGATATTAGGAGCGAAGCAGAGCCAAGTAGACCCGAAGGTGTTAGATGGGGTGGAGAATGAGTCTGTGGAAGTGGTGAAAGCAACATCTATTTTGGATTAGTTTATGATAGGTACATTAAGGGTGAGTGATCCTGAACTTGCTATGCCCAACAATGATCTTGAGAGCACACCGGTAAAAAAGGGCATTAATGCCCCCAATGACCTCTTCTCCAGCTCTACCACCACCACCATCGTAGGATTGATTTGATAGGGAGATTCTCATACTCACTACTTTATCTTATGCTTATTTTTGTTGTCTGTTGCATATTGAGGGCAATGTTTATTCTTTTTGGAAGGGACGAGCTTAAGGAATTCTATGTCTTTTAGATGATTTATGTTTTTATTTTGGATAAGACAACGCTACTTTATTTTAATGTTGATGCTATGGTTGGATATTTAGAAAATTTGTAACTTTTTGGGTTGTAAAAAGATTTTAATTTGGGTTATAATAGAGTAGTATCTTTTTCTTTTTCTTGTTGAATGGATGAATGGTTTCAAATGATGTCCTTGAATCAAATTGTTGGAAGACCCCATGCATAGATGATAAGCATGTGAATTAATATCGTGTCTTTAGTCCTGAGAAATTCGAGCATTGATGTTCCATATCTTTGATTTGAATGGTGCCATGGACGAGGAGAATGTACTCACTAATTAGTCATTTCTTGATAAATCAATCCTTGAATAGATTTTAGGAATCTTGAGTTGATTTTGTGAACAATTGAGCTTATATATGCGATGAACAAAAAATTACAAGTTTGTTGCCATTGTTTGAATGCAAATTCATTTTGACAGTGTGGGATTAATTATTTTATTGAAATGTTTGTATTGCATTATCTAAAACTTTCTCGACTTATTTTGAAGAGTAACTTGGTTATTTCTAGATTAAGAGAGGACCTTAGACCTTCGTTGGTTCTATTAGTCCAATTTGACCATAGTGACATCCCTTAGCAGTGAAATGAATCCTTACTGAAACTCTTTTGAGCCTTGATCCCTGATCCCTTCTTTAGCAAACTTGTAATCTTGACTCGTGTTTGTGAAAGACAATTCCTTTTTGTTTCTTACTAATCCTTGCTTAAGCTTGAAAGTTAAAGCAGTTGCCAAAGGCTAAGTTGGGGGTGTTAGTAAGAAGAAGGAAGTGTCTCCTATGGAAGAGTAGAAAAAAAGGGGCAAAAATGAAAGAACGACATCGAGGAGTCTTAGAAAGGAATGAAAGAAAAAGTGAGAAAAAACTTTGAAAATTGAGGACACTCCAAGAAAAAAGAGAAAAGTCTTGTTTTCAAAAAGAATGTAAAAGGGAGACACTTAGGATGATTATTCAAAAGCAAAAGAGATGTCAAAAATGAGATGAATGAAAAGGGAACCAAGAGAACCTTTATGCTTGAAAAGAACATGTAAAGTTTAAAGAGGAATGAGCCACTATTGACCATATGCTATCATACTCGACCTTTACCCTATATTATGATCCTCGCAAGTTCCTTTGGGATCCTAGTCCCCGAAGCAAAATCAAGTGAAATTCGATTGAGAATAAGGGCAAGCTGTGGGTTGAAGCTTACATGTTATTTCTCAAATGGGAGACTGAGAGTTGAAGAGATCCTCTAAAAAGCAATGGCATAATATTGATTTTTTAGGATCTTCTTTGGCATAAGGGAAAATGATGATATTTTTCAACAGTGACTAGCAGCTACATGACCAATTGTGAGCATAGACATTTTTTGATCACTCTTTTGTTATCTTTAGAGGCTTCTAAGCCATTCAGGGGGTTTGTGGAAGTTTGAGAAGTGATGAAAAAAGTGAAGATATATGTGTCGCTCCCTATGGCACTATTTGGAAGCTCTAATTTGGATAGATTGATGTTTAATTTGCTTAAGGGAAAGCAAAGGCTTAAGTTGGGGGTGTTGATGAGTCTATATTTCAAACCTTTTTGGGGATATATTGCAAGAAAACATTACCCTTAGTGTGCTATGATGTACTTCAAAATACAACACATTTGGTGCCTAAAACAAGGGATTTTGCAAGTTCTTAATGTAACTTTTTATGGATTTATGTGTTTTTATGATAGTATTGTAGAAAATATAGAGTCAAAGATTCACTAATTTTTGGCTTTGGAGTATGATGGAATAAAGCAAAATGGCTCTTTAAACTGTCTGCGCTTCTTTCATTTGTGAAGTAG